>JAJEKB010021802.1:632325-714600 GCA_022393335.1 Macrotrachela quadricornifera | reverse complement strand
TCATAAGTCGACTCTAACTGCCCATGGGCACGTGTTTTTCTAGGGTTTAACTAGTGGCATAGAGGCCTACTTATGAGCAAAATATGAGCTCTAAGTCGAGTGAACACTTCGGGTACCTCCCTCGTGAGTACATTGGACAATCATCGTAAGGGCATTATGTAAAAGTTCATCCTTTCCCAAAATTTGATCGAATCATTTTTGATCAGATAGCATCAGTTTTTCGTATTATTAATCAAATAAATACAGTGCACGTCAAAAGTCTCGTATCTCTTTTCGTTGTTTTGCGTAATATATAAATGTTTGGAAGAGCTTTTTGTTTTTCAATAGGAGTTTTTTTTTTATATAGTTTTTGCAGAGCGTTACACCGTTTGATCTTTTGAAAGAAAGCCAAAAGATTTTATTTTTCTATGAAGAGATATTCGCAAGACAAATTATATTGCAAAATATTTGGATCCATTCAGTATTTCATAATGTTTTTATTTTAACTATAACATCGTTATTTCTCAATAAAACCTAAAATATTTTTTATCAATACGATCAACATTAAAAAAACTCTACAAAGTCTCTTAAACTTAGTGTGTTTCATATTCAAGAATTTTTTCGATTTGAACATATCGAAGATTCACCAACTATTTTTTGTAATTTATTAAATTATTTATAATTTTTGCATCATTTTTCACTTGATAATTCGATCATAATTCATTTAATCATTTGCCTACTCCTGGTTTATGTCGAAGTATTAACATTTATAATCCACTATTAGGTTTTTTATCTTATTATATTCTCATATATTAAAATGTGATCGATAAAGATATTCTTAGATTTTATTTTTTATTAAAATCTAATTGCTAAATATCATATTCTAGTCCTATTTCGTTCATTTGTACGATAAATTCTTGTCGATATTCATTTAAATCCTTTTGACAAAATTTTTTTCAAAGCAGACGAACAGAAAAAAGAGTTCTACATTCAACTACTCGAATAATATCATTTGATTATTTAAATGTAATTCCAAAAACAATTATTTTTACTGTTCTTATCTATATTATAATAATAAATGATTAAGTATCATTATCATCTTCCATTAATTCAATTTCAATTTCCCATTTATAACCAAAATAATGAACACTTAAAATTTTTAATTTTGTTCCAACAGATAAAATAGCTTCTTTTTCATCAGTAAATGTACTCCATTTCCAAATATTAGCTAAATTTTGTTTTGCTTTATCACTTGAATTTTCTGTTTTTAATATTAATATAGAATTTCCAGGATAAATTAATAAACGATCAATTGTAAATGATAAAAATGAATTTGTATAATAAAAATTATTTTGTTTTTCAATATAATATTTTATTTCATTATTACTTAAATTTAATCCACGATAATAAATAGGTTTAATATTTATTTTTCTTAAGCCACGAATTAATGAACGAAGTTTATTAACATATAACCAATCAATATCATTATAATTAGCACTAAGTAAATTTAAATTTGTTTTTATATAACATTCATTTGTTTGACTATTTGTATATGAATGTATAACATTTAACATTTCATTAGTTAATTCATGTTCATTAATATTTGTTGGAAAAATATTTTGAAAAAATGATTCATAGAGATTTGTCGTTAAAAGTTTACAATCGAGAATATTAGTATCATAATTATAATAAAAATGTTCAGTTTCATAATTTTCTGTTGTAGATGCTAATTCTTTTGGTAAATAAGAACTACTACGAGCATCATAGATACAAGATGGCATATTAATGTATAGAGAGAAAAGTAAAAAGATAATAAAAAAAAAGAACACGTGCGTCAATAAGGTTATTACATCGTTCTCTTGTAAGTACTATAATGATGAATAATTCTTTTTCAATCATTGACTTTATGATTCATGATTAAAAATAGTTAACTTATATATTGAATTAATCAGAATGTATCAGAAATTGATAAGACAAGCTTTATAAAAAAAAAATCATAAAAGCTTGAATTCTTACAAAAACTAGATGGCATCATATTAAATATAAAACATAATATACAGTATTCCATAAATGAGGAACGCATTATGAAGAGGGGAGTCCAATAAGACCATCGAACATTGAGGGAGGGTGAGGATAAGAAAATAGCAGTGACATATTTGCTCATTGCGTCACTATATGTTACTAGTCGTTCGGGTGTTATATGATGTTATCTATGCTGAAGATAATTCGCTTTCTTGAATATAGATGATTCTATTGGATGTCTAAATGGTATAAATGAGTCGTAGTGACTTGATGGATCAATGTATTTTTGCGATTTTTCTCATTTCATATCGTATCTATAGGTGTTAGTAAAGACTTATCTGAAATGGCAAAATATATGGAACCTTTTTCAGTTAAAGGAAACAGGTTAGATACAAAACCGGAAAAAAGATCTTCTTATGTTCCAGTTGAATGAACCGTTTTTGGTTCAGTAAAAATCCTCTTTTTTTAGAGTATTGAATCTTTCAATTATCGGCTGAATATGGTATCAGAAATATTTGCTCATGGTTTAGTATTGAGAATTTCAATATTTTTAATTTTTGAATGTATTCACCCTCATCATTCTTATCAACTGTATTTTCTGTTTATTTCGATTGAAGCATATCAGAATAAAAGCGGAAGTTTTCGCCTTTCATTGATAATGAATTCAAAGCTGAAGAATAAACACACCATCACCTTTTGTGATATGATAATATATAGATTTATATATGTATGAACAACTGAGTTGACCGACGAAAAAGATAAAAATAAACGATGCAATAACGCTCTTAGATTTTTCTCATTCAAGATCCGTTTTTCTCAGATTACAATTTTATCTTCGATCTTTGTTTTTTCTGAGGAATTAACATTTTGACATGATTCTCTTTGACATTTTTATGTTAAGGAATAGAGTGCAACTTTCTACGTTTTAAAAATGATTCCAATACATTGATAACGGCGGTTAACAAGAAAGGAATGGGTTAAATTATGGTGAAAGTCTCTAACTTTACAAAAATACGCAAAGAATATAATTATGTATAGACAGAACAGGCACTGTCATTCGCGTATTTTTCACATGAACGGCAACTTATGATGACTCCAACATTCTGATTTCGAACAGCTTAGATATCTGAAGACTCGACGAGTAATGAGTATAAAGACTGAGATGATGTGAAGACTTTATAGCCCATCAAGAATTCGGACTCCAAAAGGATTCAATGTTGTATGACAAGTTTAGCAGCATTTATGGTTTCAAGAAGTTAGAATTTGATATTTCGCATTATCAAATGTCTGATATTAAAATACATCAGACAGCATTGATGAAACTTTTACAAAGTATAAGGACTTAGATAGAATTCTCTACATACATAGTTGTCTTATGACTACCCAAGATTTTCATGCATCACAAATCTTTCATCGAAAATTTGCAAACAATTCCATATACTCATAAGCCGAGAAATATTTTATAGTTCTTCGAAAGTGCAACGTCTCCTGACGAAGTCTAGACAGAGTCATCGAAACGATTGGCACAATATGTGTACTTTGAAATGCTCTCTTATTTTTTTTATATTCTTTTCTATATTATACGTCATAAAATCTCTTGTGATAATACAATTTCTTATCAGTTTGTAATTTTAAATACGTCTCAGAAAGGAGAAATTAGCAAGACTTAATGCAAAAAAATATTTACTTTTATGCGAAGATTGAAATTATGTGCGTATTGACTTTTTATATTTTCTTACACTCAATGATAGAAATGAATTTCAAAATAATTCAGCAAGACAAATTCTTTTATAATTGAATTTTTAATAAATTAATTAGTAGTTTCGGTTGGATCTATTAAGATCTAATCATGCTTACGATGCCGAAGATGAAGATGAAGCACACACTCAGCACTGTAACATATCCACTTAGAAAAGAAAACCTTTGAAACTGTAGTGAACTTCCATAAAACTTACTAAATCATGGTAAACTTTTAATATTAATATAATATTAAATTAAATTTTCATTAATTTTCAGATATAATTAATGCATATTAATTTCGTTTATTCTATTTCAAATACTAAGAATCATTTCAATAGATGTATTTATAACAATCACAACAGAATGATATTTCTCTGTATTTCATTAGTTTTGCAACAAATATTAGCAAACGTATTAATTATCGACCATTTTAATAAAAATAGAATTGTTTTTTTCATCAGAATTCTTTCTATAGGACAATATATTTTATATGCAAAAAGAAGCGTATAAAGTGTCAAACTCAATTTTTCATTTCAAATAATCAACTTCTCGTAAGAAACAGTATGCATACAAAAGAAGCGACGTAGTAATGCATAAAAAAACATGAATACACTTGACAAGCTAACACAATAATCATGAATTAACAATTCTATCAAAAAATGAAAATAAAACAATTTTTATCAAGAACCATATAATCAACTGATCAAAACATCAGGCATTTTAAAATTTGCGATGTCAATTCAACCACAAATCGTACAAGTTTCCCATGTACAACGACATCAATCATTAAAAAGTCGAGTAAATTTATCCATTACTGCATTATAATTATTTATTATTATGTTTTCTACCTGTAGCGTCATTCTTCATCGATAAAGAAAAGACGATCAAATGCCATCATACATATAACTCTTCGATCACCATCACATAATATTTGTTCAAAAAACAATAAATCTTTTAATTCAAATAATAATTCATCAGTTAGATATCAGGCATAATGAATTATTTATTAATTTTTCTTTTCTAAATAGATTTCATTAGCGGAATATGGAATAAAAAATTCATTCATCAAGCAAAATTCAATAGTTAAACCAATTAATACAACTAATTTATCGGTGAGAAAAAAATTTCATCAATATTCATGTGTAAATTTCATTGTAGGCACGTCAAAATGCATGGGAAACTAGAGATTTAGATGTATATTCAACATACAAACAAAATTGCATAAATAATTACCAAAGTATTAATAGTGCAACAAGTTTAAATGTTAAAGGAAATCAAATAGGTTCTACTCAGGATTATCATCGAAAGAAAAAGAAAAAGACGAGGTATAAAGTTATTTTATTTATAGTAAAGAACTTCTAGTATAAATATTCTTATAGTAAGAAATGCCGATGTATATTTTTATGTGTGTGTTTATTTGTTGCTCTCCTTGCTATTGCTATCGCCATAACTCTTGGTATCTTATTGTCGAAAAAACCTACAACTACGGGTAAAATATTATTCTTTACTAAAAAAAGGATCTTGTCACTATTGCCAATTTTTTATTGTTGTAGTCACACCGTCTATCGTCGCATCTCTCCGATGGAACTCATCTGGTATAACAATTGCTGGTACAGCAGGCATCTCAGGTGCTAATTCTACTCTCCTACATTGGCCGTATGGTATAGCATTTGATTCTTCGAATACACTTTATATTGCTGACTATGTTAATAATCGAATACAAAAATTACAAACAGATACATCAATATGTGTCACAGTGGCTGGAAATACAAATGGATTAACAGGGACTGCTATGGATCGATTGAATTTTCCTGTTGATATTCTCTTCGATTCAAATGACAATATGTATATAACAGATAGAGGCAATAATAGGATACAATTTTGGTCAAAAGGTGCAACATCAGGTGTTACAGTTGCAGGTATTACCAATTAGAGAGAATCTATGAAGTAATTGACATATATTTAGGCATATAAATGAGTAATGAAATATTCCTATCATCTAGAGAAGTGATTATTCCTTCCGAATTAAATCAATAAGATAATAAAGACAAAAAGATTTTGTCATTTCATTCTATCGAATATCGATAATTTTATTTTGAATTGACGTTACATTTTTATTCTATATTTAATTAAAAGGTACAAGTGGAAGTTCAAACATCTCATTGTATGGTCCATCATCTATCGTATACGGTTCAAATTCTGACACAATATATATATCCGATACTTTCAATCACCGAATTGTTAATTATCCACCTGGTAATATTGTAGCTGGTGGAAATGGACCAGGAAATAATGCCACACAGTTAAATTATCCATATGGTTTAGTTTACGATTCTGTCTCAAACAGTTTTGTAATACCTAATTATAGTACTAATAATATTGTTCAGTGGATATTGGGTGACACTCTTCGAACACATGTAGTGGGTGATGTAAATGGAGCTAGTGGTTTGACATCGACATTTTTGAACGCTCCTGTTGGTTTGACAATGGATCCTATGGGTAATATTTATGTAGCTGATTCTAATAATCATCGTATCCAATTCTTTTTGGCTAATCAATCAAATGCGACAACAATTACTGGTACCACGGGTTTATCAGGCACTAATTCTACTCAATTGAATACACCATTTTGGGTAATACTTGACAATCAACTTAATTTATATGTTTCAGACACATTTAATAATCGTATACAAAAGTTTATACGGTATTAAAGAAGGAATTTGTCGATTGACATTCAGAGCACTTCATTTTATTATATGAGGAAGATAATTGAAATCTGTTTCATATTACAAAGATTAATTGATTAATACAAATTCATACATAAAAACTTATATTTAATGAAACTATAAAAATGACAAAAGATATTTATTTTAGTCTCAGACTTGTCACATCAATAAAGTTAAAATTCTCTTTTTTTTTGTGCCAAGTAATCACAATTGATTGTTGATAATGTATATTATTATCTATCGAATAAAAAATTCTATTTTGTCTTGATCAGCACACAAAACAAAATTAAGAAATTATATTGAACATCTGTTAACTATTGATTGATATTGCAATTTTGAATTCTACATTTGCAAAACAGGTAAAAAGTTTTTTAAATATATTTTATCTTACATATATTGTAATACTCAATAGAAATTTTTTAGCATTAAAGTAGGTCACTATATTGTCTTTAAAGTTTGTCAACATTACAACTGCAGAAAGTGAAAAATATGTCGTATATGAAAAAAAAAATTCAATTCTCTTTTTCAAGTAATCAATCAATCGAACTTTTTATAATATATTCAAAAGTATGAAGCCATTAAATAACTTCTATTATCTTTTGCCTGTACAAAAGATTTCTATACATATTAATTAACAATCACTTCTAGCAAGTTTTAGTTTATTTATTAAAGAAACAAAGGTATATACTTTTAATCATCTTTTGACAGTAGAAGAACAAATAGAATCTACTCGATAAAAAATGAATACACCTATATATAAATCCTCAGCCAAAGTATCTGTCAGCAAATTATCTCATCGCCAACGTCGATCATTGAATAATCAAGTGACTTTCTTTTGAATTTCATATTAGCAGTCTTATATCTTTTTTTTCAATTTTTAGCATCATCATTCGTCAAAAACAAAAAGACAATCGAATAATACTATTCATGTAACTGTCCGAACACCACGTCACATCGGTTCCCGAAATGAAAGATCTACTAATATGTCAAAAATTTCAAATAGTACTCTTTCCAATGTTCATCAATATGGTTCAGAAAAATCCTTCATCACTAATAAATCAATAAGCATAACACGATTGAATCATACACCTAAAAATCATCCTTCATTGTCACAAGTAAAAAACAAATATTCTTATCTTTGAAATCTATTCTCTCACATTATGATAGTTCCATGAAGATGCATGGGAAAACAATGTATCGAATAAAAGTCCAACAGATAAAGAAAAATATATTGATGAATTTTCAGACCATGTACAGAATCTAAATTTAAACAAACCTTTATCAACATCATCAAAAGCAATTCATCATGAGGTAATTCAAATTTTTGTTATTGTTAATCATGAAAAAAATAATAATATAGATAAAAGACATATGGATAAATCAAACAGGTTCTATTAATGATTATCATCAACAGAAAAGAAGAAAGTTTGTATTTATTTTTTCTTTAATAATAAATTTGTAACATATATAATTTAGAAATTCCAAATGTTCACGCTTATATGGAAAGAAATATTTATGTATATGCTTATGTATGACTTGTCTTTGTATAGCTATCGCTATAGTACTAGCAATTGTTTTGAGCAACTTAGAAAGAAAAAGTATAGACAAAAAATTTCATTAAAATCAGCTTTGAATATTAACAATATGTTTTCAGATTCAACATTAATTACTCCGACACTTCGATGGAACACATCAGGCATAACAATTGCTGGTACTGGAGGTGTATCTGGCAAAACCTCTAATTTATTCAATATACCTTATGGTTTAGGTTTTGATTCTTCAGAAACACTCTATATTGCTGATCATTACAACCACCGAATACAGAAACTTATAACAGGTACATCAAATTGTGTTACAGTAGCTGGATACTTTAATGGAACTGCAGGAAATGCTTCGGATCGATTAAATCAACCTGTTGGTATTCTATTTGATTCAAATGATAATATGTATGTTGCAGATAGACTCAATCATAGAGTTCAATTGTGGATTAAAGGTGCAACATATGGCATCACAGTTGCAGGTATTTGTAATAAAGAAAAATAAGAAAATACTATTGTGTTATCTATTAATAATGCAAATTCAAAAAGAAATATTAGACAAATATTTTATTTTTGTATTTTACGCAGTAGGAATATCGTTCATGATGAAAGATTGTTGTTTTTATGAATTATTTTATGAAATTTTGATGAATTTAGGTGGAAACACAAGCATTTCGTTAGCTCGACCATCTGATCTCACACGTGATCCAGATTCCAGTACAATCTATATAACTGAAAGTAGCAATCATCGAGTTACTAGTTATCCATCAGGTATTGTAGTTGCTGGTGGACATGGAGCAGGATACAATAAAAGTCAATTAAATGTACCTTATGGTTTAACATATGAATCTGTCTCAAAAAGTTTAATAATCTCTAACGGTAATGGTAATAATATTGTTCGTTGGACATTAGGTGCTAATACTTGGACACATGTTGCGGGTAATATTACTGGTGGAAATGGTAATACATCAACTTTATTAAGCCAACCTGTAGGTTCAACAATTGATCCAATGGGTAATATTTATGTGGCTGATTCAATAAATCATCGTATTCAATTTTTCTCAGCTGGTGAATCGGATGGTAGAACAATTGCAGGTATTACGGGTATATCTGGTGTTAATTCTACCTTATTGAAACTTCCTTATTGGATAATACTAGATAAACAACTCAATTTATATGTTGCAGATACATTCAATCATCGAGTACAAAAATTTTTACGTTATTAAACAGGATTTTATTCAATTACATAACATTCGTTTTTATTTTCCTATAGTAAACTATCATATTAGCATTAAATCATAACTAAAGTTATCAGAAAAATACTAAAATGTAGAAATTCTAATATATGACATGATAGAACAACAGTATTTAAAACTCTATTATCAATCGCATTTTCAGCAAAGATTTATAATAATGTAATATTAAAGTTGTATAAAGTTTTTCAATAGCACTTAGTATTCATTAGAATTAAAAGAACAATAGCTTTAAAAAAGTAATATTCCTTATGATTGAGTACGTTGTTGAGGATAATAAATATTCTTTCTATAAATGAAAGCCTGAAAAATACTGATAATACATTTTTAATAAATGTAATAGTAACAGAATACTTTGAAGATTAACAATAAATGAAACAAGAAAAAGTAAAGCACATGCTATACAAATGACAATTAATGTGAATTGTTGGATTATTTATAATTAATACTAACGTAATATTCTAATGACATTTTTCTTTCATTCGTATGAAATAATCAACCTTCGTCTATAGGAAAAATAAACTTTGTGAAAAACAAATACTTTAACTAGGCAAACTTTATATTAATCGTTTATAAAAGTGACGCAAGGAAATAAGATATATATTTTAATATTATACGCTCAAGAAATTCATAAATATATATAACTACAATGATAAAATATGCAATAGTTAGTTCACATAATTGAGCTCAATTTAGATGCTTATTTTATTCATATCAACAAATTGATTAAATATGTATATACTTTTAAAAAATGCAATAACAAACTGTTTTTGATACAGATAGATAACTTATTATCACATAAATTTGAATGAACAATATCTTCAAAACCTTAATATTCTTATAGAGTTACATCAAAATATTAATATACATATAGATTGAAATAAACTACAATGAAATATAAATGAGAAATGTACGAAAATATAAATAATACAAAGAAAAGAGTTTATCTATGCATCATAGTAATAATGTAAAAAAAAATTTTTAATATAACAAAGGTTTTTTATTCTGTGAAATAAATAAATAAATAATATATTTAGGACAATCTAAAACTCGAGGCAAAGACATTTTATTTCCATATAGACAGCTTGAAAGAAGCTTCTCTCTATATGCAGTAATATTAAAAATTCAATACGAATTTGGTTAGTTGTACAATCTTTTATTAAGATAAATTATCATTAAATAATAGTGTTAATGACACAATCCAAAAAAAGAATATCGTTTTCCACTGTGAATTAATACAGTATTTTTAAAAACTAAATGATACATTCCGTAGATAATCATTGATGCTAGGAAAACTTTTATCCAAATTTTTTTCAGAATAACTTTTGTTCGTTCAAAAAATTCAATTTTCTTTTTCTTAACACATTCAAGGCGATGTCGCCCACCGGTGGGCGACGCTATAGTTTAACGAGAAACTGTATAGAAAAGCAATTTCTTTTACTTTTTTCTTAAGCAGAAGGTTAAACATAAGATGTCATTTCTTCTGTCTTCAGTACTTTATTTGAATCCTTTATTCCATAGCATAGTGCTTATCATTAAAACACTCAAGACAAAAAAATTTATCACAGTCAGAACAGAAAGTTTTTACTTTCCTTGCTGCTGCATTGCTCGCTTCTCTTGACTGTTGTATCCTTTCTATTCCTTAGCAATTAGTGCACCGTCTGCCAACATTGCGCGTAGATCCTTCCTTTTCTTCGAGCTTGTGATCAGCAAGTTTGCGCTTCGCTTGGCGTGTTGACTATGGTACCGCAATCGTACACATGACCGCTACAGGGTAATGATGAAAGGAGAGCTACACTCTAGAAAAAATAGGAACTTTACCGAACCCCCAAAAAAGGTTCGGTGGATGACAAAAAGCTTGCAGATGTGTTCAGAGTTTAACAAAAAGAATAAAAAAATACACAGAACCTTTAAAGGATCTTACTGTGTGCCCAGGTGAAGATCCTTTTTTCTTCGAAACCTTTTTAAGTTCCGTAGACGAAAAAATAGGTTTTGTAGGAAAGTACGAAACCTTTAGAGTTTCGTATTGAACCTCGTGGTTTCTTACTGGATTTCGTGTAAAACTATTATATTTAATATGAAACTCTAAAGGTTTCGTACTTTCCTACAAAACCTATTTTTCGTCTACGGAACTTAAAAATGTTTCGAAGAAAAAAGGATCGTTACCTGGGAACACAGTAAGATCCTTTAAAGGTTCTGTGTATTTTTTTTATTCTTTTTGTTAAACTCTGAACACATCTGCAAGCTTTTTGTCATCTACCGAACCTTTTTTGGGGTTCGGTAAAGTTCCTATTTTTTTTAGAGTGTACCTTGTAGAATTCTATCATGTAGTCAGATAATAAAGATGTTCTGAAATCATCAGAATCATAGCGTCAGTATATGGCTATAGTATACATGAGCACATCCTACGCTCTAAAAAAATTCGGTGTTTGATGTCATTAGAAACTCTTTTCGGGTTTCCGAAACATTTGGAAACCTTTTCACAGCGTTTCCGAGCTTTCGGAAAACCTAAAAGAGTTTCGGATAGTAACAAATACCGAATTTTTTTAGAGTGTACTTCAAGCATTTCTCATAAAAAAAAATTCTGTTTCTAAAAAAAAAACCGTAACCAAAGGGTTAATCTCGATTTTTTGTTTTACAAATATTTTAAATGGCCTTTCCAATCAAGCTCGATATAACAAAAAAAACTTCCACTAGCTTTGATAGATAAAAAAATTGACCAAGCGAATGTGCCATAGGTAGGCCTTAAATTGGGGAACAAATTAGGTTATTTTCTATTTTTAAGATTTTTCGTCAAAAAAAATTTACTAAAAATATTGAAATAATAATTGCAATAGCTATCTGAGTGGTCTACATAACTGAGGTACGAATACTTTTTTGAATACAATTATTTATTTTAGCGTTTATAACACAAAATTTATCTTCCAAGGAAAAATTTTAGCACTCTTTTTTCGAAAAAGATTGGAAGTATGTAAGGTCAAGAGATGATCATGCGGGCATCACGATTAGGTAGGTAAGTGTATTTCAGTCATTAGCCATCGAAGTGTCACTTTTTCAGATATCTGCATGAGTAGTCTGTTGTCGAGACACCCGATACCGAATGAATCTCGACGCCATTATCTTCGTAATGGCGAAGAACGATAGTGACTACTGTTCCAGCGTCGGAGCTCTCGAGAATATGCCGCTTGAATCCACAGGTCGATCCTAAATTCAATACTTTTGTACCTATAAATCCCACCGCTTTTACAAGCGGATCTCCAGCCAACGTTGCACCGGCTGCTGCATAGTGACCTAAACTCTCTAAGGCATCAAGGGTGCAGCGGAAGTTCTTCGGGTTGCTTGTGCACACACGTCCAGAAGCGTCCGCCCACACCAACCACCACCAGTCAGCTCCATTGCACATGAAGCCCGTATGAAACCGAGCGTCCAAGATATTTGAGGTTTGCTGTCCAACTGCAACGTCCGAGAATGTTCCTGTATCCACATACTCATCACTGTACTTGTGAATGAGTCGACCATTAAGAATAAATTGTCCTGCATCGTTAGTGATGCGAACGGTAGCACTGCGTCGACTGCATCCAAATAGGAAAGAGAATGATGGTGTGATGAGGAGGAGGATAGTAAAGTAGGTAAGTGTGTGAAGACCCATTCTTTTTTAAGAGAAAGATATGTTGTTGTCTATTAGAGAAATACGTTTTGATTCTAGGGGATATATATGAGTTTGTGATTTCCTTTTTCTCCTTTCTATTCCACATCCTCAAAAGATTTTCCCAGCTTATCATTTCCTCTCTGGTATTGACGCACAGGGAAACTTCCCATCTATTAGCTATCAACAGAGACGATAAATATCGTAAAAAACCAAGGAGTTTCATCTCCCAAAGAAAAAAGGCTGATGAAAAGAAAGTTCTTGTTTTTTGTTTCTCTTTTTCTATTCTGGACGACAATGTGGTTGTTGTTGTTTGATTGTGCCTTTCTTATGTGTTCTTTACATGTCTTTATCGTGTTTTTTTTCTCAGTCTCTATTATCTGTGTTGCCTATTACGTTCATCTTTTTTTTTAGAGTTCGTCTTGAATAAGAACGTAATTTTCTACCTTTATTTATTATAACAAACTGTCATTTCTATAGAAGGTTACACATATAAGACATATAAACATTGTAGATATTCTCCAATATGTTCGCAGATACACATATTAGAATCTTCCCTATGATGATGTATGGATATGTCCACTCGTTCTTCTTGTATAGCACATACATGTGGATTTTTTCTTTCCTCTTATACGTATGGGATTATTCTTTATCATCTATCTGCTTCTATCTTGTATCTTCTATCTATCTATACCTGCCGACTCGCTCAGCTCTTTCTCATAACACCGCCGTTTTTGAACTCTCAGCGAATCGCTCACTTACACAGTCTTAAACCGAAACAGTAAAAGAAGAAAATTGACTTCGAATTCAGCTTTCTCGGGTGCGATTATGTATGATCCAGTTTTTCAGCAAACCATTCACTGATTGTAGTAATTAAAAACGAGTAAAAATCGACAACAGACTCCGATCCCTCATGTTCGGTTATCTTTAGAGAAATTTTGTAGAAATTATTAACAATTTAATCGTTAATTAATTGAAAAAGATCTAAGATTCGAATTCCACGTTCTCGATTATCTTTGGCCACGTTGTTCCAAAAAAGTTAAAGGTTTATAATCTTTTAATTAGCAGTTAATAATTAATGACTTAATTGAATATCAATATACAAAACAACAAAAGAATCTGCTGATAAAATCAACGTTGTATGTTCGCGATTTTTCAGAAATTATCTATTTGTAACTAAAAAAAGTTATTTTTCTAAACAGATTTAAATTTCATCTTATTCCAGAGGTGCAGAATCTACGCGTAGGTTGCAGCGCTGCTGCAGGGGAAAAGGTTTTCTCGGGGAAATTTTACAAAAGTGGAGTGAGAAAACGAAATTTTTTAGCCTAACGCAGCTGGGGAAATTTTTCAGGTTTTGATGCATGCTGCTGGGAAGCTGTGGCAGATTGTACACCTCTGCCTTATTCATTATAAAATATTATAAAAAGTTCTATTTATTTATTTCGAAGAATAACTATGAAAAATAAAATATTCCGGATTTGTTTGTAAAAAATATGCAAATCCATATAATAACAATCCAAAACCTAATAAACTACCAATAACTGTAAATGTACCATTCCATGGTGCAATTTCAATATATTTTTCTAATAACCATATAACAAACATTGTTCCACCAATAGCTTGAATATATGGTAATTCAAACATTGGACCAAAAAACATAGTTGCTAATCCACTTAAAAACATTATAAATTGTAATAACCAAAATATATATTGTTTTCCACTCGAATTTTTATATAAACGAGATGTAAGAATAATCATTCCAATAAAATAAACAAATGTACCTAAAAATAATAATGGTCGAGTAAAAGGAATAGTTAATATATTTAATTCTTGTTTAATATGTAATATAGTTCCAATAATAATTAAAAAAAATGAAGCTATTGTTGCACTTGGAATAACTTTTTCATTTTGAAATCCAATCGCAATAATTAATTCTCCAACAAATATTACAAAACCTAATGATGCTTCTAATGCCATAACAGCTAAATAACCTGCTTCACGATGTTGTTGATAAATAGCAACAATAGTCCAAACAATAAAACATATCCATGATGCTATTAAACCAGAATATTTTTCTCTTGAAAAATGTACTTTTATTGTAAATGATATTGATGCTATAAATACAAGACAACCAAAGAAAATCATCCAAGAATTATTTATAAATATCATTAAATAAATTGATAATATATAAAATAATATTTCCCAAACAATCATCGGTATTCGAACAAGTACTGGTATTATAAAAATACCTATTAATACTGTTAATGCTATAATAACAATAATACCAGCTAGAATAGCTATTATATTCGAAAATGAAATAATTAATTGTCGTTGTTTCCATGTAATAAATTCTTCTTCTGTTAATAATTCTTTACTTCCAGCAAGTTTTGATGCATGTTCAATATATAATCGTTTTTCTTGAGTAGCAAGATCTGTATTTAAAATACCACGTTTTTCTAAATTATTAATAACATCATAATATTGTTTAAGTTCAATAATTGATTTTGGTAAAAGATTCGAATTATCATATTCAGCTTTTATAGAAATACATAAAATACTAATTATAATCCAACTTAAATTTGTCATTAGATTTATAATTTTATTTACTTTTTTAGAATATTATTATACGTCAAATAAATAATATTTCAAGGTTTGCTATTGAAAGAAACAAAGTCCATAGAATTATTTTTTCTTTCTTTCTTTCTTTCTACTATATTGACACGTTGTCAACGCTAGAAAAATTGCACCATAGTTGAGTAAATACATGATTCATTTGGATTATTTTATTATGTGAATAATATTAATGTCGTTCGATAATTTTCTTTCTTTCTATATATAAAATGTGTATTATAGAATGTTTTGTATACGCATGATCGATATTCAATATTTTCTATATTGATGAACAGAAATATAGTAATATAAAATAAATCTGATAAAACATATTAAAAATATTGAAGAAGCAGCAAGTTCAAATAATTAAATCTTACAGTATATACAATTTTTTATAGTATCAAAATCATATGCATAAATTTTAGAATGTAACAAAAAAAAACAAGTTATCAAGTTATGTGAGCATATGTCATAATAGTAAATAGAAATCTTGATCTATTTTAAAATAAATTCTGACAAATATGATTTAAAGTAGTGTACAACGTCGTCGTTGTGTTGTTGTTAATTGTGGAATATTTCCTTTTGATAATATTTGATCAACTCGATAAGATATTGGTTGTAAAAGTTCATTGATTTTCTTAACATCTTCTAATGCAGCTGGTGATTCCCATGTTGAATCAAATTCTGATTCAAAATATGTTAATTCTTCTTTTCCTTTATTTAATATATCATTTGATGAATTAATCGATTTTATTTTTTGAAATTCTATTGCAATATTATTAATAGCTTCATTATACTTTTTCTCTTTTATCCATAAATTATTTACTTTTATATAAATTTTACTTAATTGATCATATTGATTAAATAATATTTGAAAAAAATATTTATAAGCTTGATCAATTTCATTCATTTCAATTAATATTTGTCCAAATAATATTTCTGATTGTTGTTGCCATTGATTTAATGGTGTTGATATAAGTTTAATATGTGAAAATTGTTTTGATAATTTAACACATTCATTTGTTCCAACTAATTGTACAATCCATAAATTCATATTATCATTTGAATTAAATATTCGAATTAATTTAAATGTTGGTTGATCAGCTAATTCAAGTTCAAATAAAATTGATACTTCATCATAACAACGTGAACAACATTGAAGGGATTGATGACGTGCATCACATATTTGATTATATCCTTGAAGATGTATAAATGAATTAAATGATATTATATTATCTATATTTGATTGTAATTTATCAATAAATATTTTTTTAATAACAGTACCATAAAAAATTTTTTTATTTGATATTGTTCGTTGTGAAAGTTTACGAATAGATGAACGAAGTGTATATAATGTTATTAAAGGATCATATTCAATTTGTTTATTTATTAATGGTATATCAATTGTTTGTTTAGAATTTGGTATATTAAATTTAAATGATGTTTGTTTTAAAAATTCATACCATAAATATAAATCTAAATTATCAGTTACAAAACGTATAAGTTGTCGATTATGAATTAATTTAATTAAATTATTTTCAAGTGTAGTTTTTAAATCATCAATGGTTGTAAATAATCCAATAATATGATTATGAAATTTAGTTTCATTCATAAATGGTTCATAAATTTGTCGTGTAAAATTTTGACAATATATAAATATTTTTATTGAATTTATATGATGATTCGTAAGAATTTCTTTAATTGAATGATAATCTCCTGTAAGTACTAATGCCAATGGAAAATATTGTGTTTTTTTATTTAATAATATACTTTTTATTAAATATTTACCATCAGTAAAAGATCGTACAGAAAAATTTTCAAAACATTGTTTTAAATTTGAATTATTAGATTTATCAAGACAAAAAATTAATGGTTTATCTAATTCATTTGTTGTATTCATTGTTGAATAAGTTCATAGAAAGAATAAATCTATATATTATAATATAACTAGAGGTGTAAGAAATATGTTTGTTCAAATATTTGACTTATGAAAAAAAATTTTTTTTTTTTATGAAGAAAAGAAAATGATAATAATAAATAATAAATGAACATATTGATATTATGACGTCAATTGTCAGTTGGATTAAATCATAAATTATATTTGTTGTATTTAGGACACATTCTCGGCAGATATAAAAAGATTAATTAATGTTAGTAAAAGTTTTTTTTCAATAAGATTTATTTAAAAAAATCTGGTAGAATATTGTTCTTTTTAAATTATTATTTTAACGTAAAGGAAATAAGTAACCTTTGATTTTGATATGATCTATTTTTAAATTACATTATTCTCAGTAATTACGTCATTTAGAAAGTTTCTTCGTTTGATGAAACAGCTGAAAGTATGAAGTCATTTAAAATTTATAGAAAAAGATAAATGGGCACGCACAATGATGGAAAAGGGATAAAAATTTGAGGGTGACATATTTGTTCATTATTGTTCCTTAAACATGTGTTATATTAATAGAGATGTTCTATAGACAATCTGTAGATGACACTTTGAGTTATTAAATGGAAAAGAAAATTATTATTGAAACAGGCTTCTTATGTTCATCAGCTATTTTAAATATTTTTTTTTCTGTATGTACAGTTGCATAAAAATAAGTAACATTATCTTAAAAAGGTAGCAGATTGATTAATGTATTACAAAATAAATATAATGAACAACGTATAATGTATGACTAATATTTGCATTTACTCTCTCTAGTTTTCTAAAGTCTAGTACAAAATGCAGCGTGATATAAAAGCCAATTATTGCTAGGTAGTGATTGTCTCTACAAACTTAATAGAGTCATATCACATACAAAAGACTTCAACAACATAGTGCCAAGAGGCCTTACTCTCAGTAGTTTCTTTATACTGATAGCATCTGTTAAATAGACTTAAACCAATATTGTGAATTATTAAAAGTGAGAGAATATTCATTAAGATATATCATTACATAAAGGTAAAATCTACGATTTTCCAAGTAACAATATAAAAATACATTGTTTGTCTAAGAAAAACTGGCCTGTTTCATCGGATCAAAAAAAGGATTTTATAGAAGTTTTACCTATTCTCAAAAGATAGATATATACCGTTCTGGACAAGATTTTTCGAAACGATTTTGTTTTAAATATAACTCTCTTATAGTATAACCTTTTGATGAAACAATTTTCGTCAAAAAGACCACATTATAGTGGAGCTATACTCTAAACAAAACCGTTTAAAACATACTGTTCACGGCTATATATAAAATATTGTTGCTAAAAACGAAACGTAGAGCTCAATTTGCTGTATGAAAAAATAAGACTGCTGCTTTTATGGTTACACATTTAGTTTTCAGCAAACAAATTTCGACACTAGGAAAAGTGATCGTACATAATTTTGTCGATTTTGAAAACAAAAAAAGAAAATACAGCTGCACAATTATTTGATGAAAAACATGAAATGCAAAGGTAGGCCATTTGTTATACACTACTTGTTAAATTACTGTCTTTTTATTAAATTTTTTATTTATAGAATAACGAATTCTTATAGTATCTATACTCCAAAATATTTTTATAATAAGCTTTTTATTTATTGAAAGATCGTACGTCAAAAGGTTTAAAAGCAATTTTTAAGAAAAAAATACTTCGTCTATTTTCGTATGATATGATAAGTACAAAAGATTATTCTAAAATATTATTGATAAAAAACAAAACCAATATCAATATTTATGAAAAATACAGGGTTGTTAGGTATATTTAAATCATAGCAATCACTCAGTGCTATGAGAAAAGCTAGATGTCAACTTCCTCAAGAAAAAGAAAGTGACTTAATTTTGTGAAAAAGGGTAAAAAAACCAAGATCAAACTGCATTTGATTATTTTCTACTTAAAATACTTAATCTAAATGTATACATAATTAAACTATATAAAAACTCCGGAAAAAAAATCGTATTTTATTAACTAATAAATAAAAATGATATCAAAAAATATGTTGATTATTTTTGGATTATTATCTATTACATTGATAGTCAATGGTAATATTGATAATGAATGTCTTGCATGTATTTGTAAAGTTGAATCAAATTGTTCACCAAAGAAATGTGATTGGGATGTTAATTCAATATCATGTGGATATTATCAATTAAAAGAAAATTATTGGAAAGATTGTGATTCACCAGGTGATTCATTTAAAGCTTGTGCAGCAGATAAAGATTGTTCAGAAAAATGTGTACATGCTTATATGGATCGTTATGCTAAAAAATGTACTGGAGATCGTAAACCAACATGTGAAGATTATGCTCGTATTCATAATGGAGGACCCAAAGGATGCAAATCTTCAGCTACAGATAAATATTGGAAAAAAGTTTCTTCTTGTTATTCATAAATTTTTAAAATAAAAATTTCTCATATTATCTCATGAATATTTTTTATATATTGTTAGTTTTTCTTCTACTAGTCTCAAATTTAATTGAATAATATAGATTTAGAAGCATATATTCATCCATGTAAGACAACAGAACGAAAGAAGATGTAGATAAAATAAGCATGTTAGAAAAGTCTTTGTACAAAATGTTTGCTCATTTTCTCATCACATAGAAGTAACTTGAGTAGATGAAAAGTAGTTTGTTAGATTCACTTCTAGGTAGCTATAACAAAATACATAAAACACTTAAAAGAAATGTCGTTTGCACCATACAGATCGACTTTTATACCTCATTCGTATTCTTTCTCAAGAGTATTTGACGATAGTTTTTATGTCCTACTTTTATTTGGAAAGAATTTAATGTTATACAAAATCAAGTGTTGCAATAAGTTGAAACTCAAACGACTAGAAAGTTAGAATTAAACTTCCATATACACATTAACAGATCTAAATGATGGTAAAATGTGCAAACATTTTGTACGAAAACTTTTTTAATATAGATTATATATAATGATATCATTCAACAACTGTTGTTCATTATGCATATCTAAATCTAATAAACTCTTTCATTCGTATCTTTTTCTTATTTTTATTTTATTAAATAACTGATGAAAATCATTAAAAAAATATTTTAACAATTAAATTTTACAAAATGTCTGTAATTAAATCTAATCGCCATACACTTTCTTGTGCTAAAATAATAATAATATTTTTCATTATTGCAAAATTACTAATTATTCCATTAGCACATAAATTATGACCTAATATAACACCTAATAATGTACCATGACGATCTCTTACATTAATACCATCTCCTTCAGCAATCCATACTCGATCATATTTATCAACTTTAATTCCATCAGGAATTCCATATGAACTAACTGAAAAAATTCGACGATTTATTGGTAATCCATCTTCATTTATATCATATGCATAAACAATACTTACACCTTTATCAGGTGCAGTATCACTAATATATAATACTGTTTCATTTTGATTAAATGCTATTCCATTTGGTATTAATAAATCCGTAATAACTGGTCGTAATTCTGATGTTAACATATCATAACGAAATACAGTACTTTGATATTGTGGTGTACCAGAAAAACCTTGCATATAAGCAACTTGTGGATCAGTAAACCACATAAAATTTTTTCCAA
Organism: Macrotrachela quadricornifera; assembly: GCA_022393335.1. NCBI lineage: Eukaryota > Metazoa > Rotifera > Eurotatoria > Philodinida > Philodinidae > Macrotrachela > Macrotrachela quadricornifera. Next base: position 693,537 of record JAJEKB010021802.1, on the reverse strand, counting down.
AAATTTTTGTTGAAAATGTAACATCATTTGGAGAATTAAGACGATATCCAAACCATGAATTAACAATTATTTTACTACTATATGTTGTTGGATTAACTGCATAAATAGCAGCTGGTATTGTTTTAGTTCCTTGTGAACATACATATACATAACCATTAAAATAATTAACACCATTTGGTGTTATTATTGAAGGATAAATATTTAATAATTTAATTTGATTTGTTTTTAAATCAATACTACTTATATTTGTATTTTGTATTGGTAATTGATTTGCTGTAAACCAAACATCATTTGTTTCAGGTATATAAACACCACCTTCATGTGCAAATTGTATTAATGGTTCACGTTTTTCAATTAATTTAAGTTCAGAATTAAAACCAATAATTGATGTAAATTCATTTGAATAAGATATAAATGATGCATTTTGAGATATTAATAAATCATTTTGTTGAATTTTAATATTTTCTTCTGATGTTACATTAGTAAAATCAACATAACTAAATGATACATTTTGATTACGATAAAAATTTTTTGATTCTAAATGAGATGTTATAGATAATGGAAAAGTTATAAGTTTATTCAAAGCATAAGTATTAACAAATATATATGTAAGAATTATAAATTGATATAACATTTGTAAATAGAAGAAATTTATTTGTTTGATTATGTATTGAAGAATGTAAGTTAAAATTGTATTTACCTGTATGTATATTTATTTCATTTTAATGGTTATTTATAATTAATGATGCATAACGAAATGTATTGCGATGCATATATATATATATTATCACATGCTTCAAACATCAATGATATGTTATTGGAGATATCATATTATTGGTGAAAAATGGATTGATTCATAGCTTTGATAAAAAAAACGATACGATATATTCATATTCGAAATAATAATAAAAATAACTATTACCCTTGTAATACTTATAATTATTGCCTAGGAAAAGCGATGAAATTTCGTTTTCACTTTTTTTGATGATTTTAGAACAATAAGAGAAATATATGAATATGAAAGTAGTAACTTGATAAAATAGAATGGAAATTAAATTTTACTAATACAAAAAATTGAGAATATAGAAGTGACTAAACATATAATAACTGTATGTAAATAAATATCTTAATGTAACAATAAATATAATAAATTATGTAATTTAACAATGATTCATAAGTAAATATGAATGAAATGCCTAGCAAATTATATTTGTTTTCGAACTATTTGTTATTGTTGTTCTATATAAAGTAGACTCAATGTTAAAATATATACTAATTAATTAATTACAACAATGCAAATCTTTGTGAATGTATTTAGTCGACGAGGAAAGTTTTGTCCATATTGAAATGAAGTTTTTATTTTATTTTGACGTATGAGAACAGAATACAACACATATATGAACAGAGGAACAAGAAATATTCAGACAGCACAAACTGATTCAGATGAATCATGTGAAATGAGTTCAATTTGCAGCTGCTATGGATGAGTGGTTGAGTTGTTCAACATGTACCAAAGTATTGTGTTCGAGCCTCGACCCCATTAGATATAGAATGGTCTTGGACAAGTTATTATGTAGTCGCTTGTTTTGAGTCATCCGTACGATAGCACATTGACTATGTTGTAGCATACATCGCCTCTCTTGCCTAGTATGTGGTCAATCAACGTAGGCAGAAAGCTCAAGTATTCGAGAAGAACTCTGAATCAGGTCGGCTTTCTATCCAAAGCTGCACCTAGTAATAATTGTATGGAAAATATCGGACTTTCAAAACTGTCTTCAATCAACATTCCATACCGAAAAGGTAGCCAAATAGGCTGATTATTCTTCGTCTAGGGTTCGACTTTATCACTTCCGACCAATCAGTGGAAAGGTTTCTTGTTATACTCCATCGTCGAGCAATACTAAAAAAAGTAAATGTAAAATTTCGAATTGTAATTCGTTCACTAGAAATTCGTCAACTTCAAATTTCATGTCTCAACAAATTGTCCAAAAATGGAGGTGTTTATATATTTTTGCTTTGCTCAGAGCAGAAGCAAACATCTAGAAAACCAGTTTGCGTTGTGTAAATATCTTTCAATAATGACAAACTCTGAATCTATTACGACACTTTTTTTTTGTAGATTTCCATTAAAATCGGATTCACAAATCTGTTAGAAAATGATGACATATATCGGTTTTCTCTTTGCCTCTCTTACATATCTATCGTGTATTTGATTTGATCTCTTCTATTTTTTCATTTTTTTACTCGATTCAGTCGATGGATTGTCTATGATCAGTAGGTTCTCTTTGTTGTGAGGTCCAATTCGTCTTGTCTTTTCAAATAAACAGTAACTTTCCACAAAATTATCGGAATCAAAGTGAACTATGTATGGAACAATGTTTTATAACATCTTTGCAGAGTTAAAATTTTATTCCTTTATACTCTGTTAAATACTACTATCGATCTCAACAAAAAATTTTGCTTTTTCACCCATGAGAAAAAACAATGGGCATGTATATTCTTCTGTTGCGACGGTTGTAAGTCTGCCACCTTGTGGCGTATTGTCGGTGAAACCTGTTTCATTAAATTTATTTTCTATATTATAAATTACTTGTTTGTTCGGAATTAATCCATTAGAAATTTCATTTCGAAAAGTAACATATACTGTTCGTAATGTTCTTATTCACATCGACCCATATTGGAAGACAAGAATCCTTCATTCTCTTGTCATAAATCTCGATATATATAAAATACACAAAACACATCATCTGAGACGAAAGATGAATATGATTAGTGTGAGATATCAATATGGTTTGTAATAGAGCAGAAGAAAAACATTATAAAAAGAAAATATACATGAATGTATCAAACATATTATTTACAGGTTTATTTGATTGATTATATTCCTATCATTGATAAAAAACAATAGTTCATTTTCTTGAGTCATAATGAAAATATTCATTTTTTTCTCTTGGTAAAATGACATTTAAACCATCCTACATACGAGTATCGAATAGAAATATTGTCTATATTGAAAACTTAATTCAATTTGTACATGCAATTCAAATCAGAAATATAAAAAACAAAGTATTAATTGACAGTTTTTTCAAAAAAAAACACAAAAAATTACATAGATTGATTCAATACGAAATAAAAGAATAATTTTAATCTTGATTTTCTTCATATCAAATAAAATTATTTAGAAATATTATATCATTTTACATTCTTTTCAACGAAACGGACTTTAATCATAATTCTCTTGTTCCTTATCTATCTTTCTTAACCATCTTTGTTAATAATACATGAAAAACATTGTTGTTTGTTCATCATCATTATCATACTAATTAAAAGCAAAAGAATGAGCATTTTGATATTATCATGAATACGAAAATCTGTTCTGTTTACCCTAATCTATATTTTATCACAATAATGAATTCAGATAATATTGTCTTATTCTGTATATTAAATAATAAATGTGTATTGATAGAAATCAATTTTACATAAACTTAATTGATGTTACATCAAAATAACTTATAGATTTACTATTGATTAAGATATTTGAACGATCACGACAATGTTATTGATTGCTTCGTACAATATTATTAGTTTTTTTTTCTACATATGCAAAAGAAGACAACATAAAAGAAATGAAAAAATCAACAATAAGAAACAATGAAGAAGTAAGCTAGCATGACCATTGGTTTTTCTTTACATGTTTTTGATTGGTAGAAAAGCAAATTATTAATAAGACTCATTGTAAAGAAGTCTCATTAATGCTTCTTTAACTTCATAACATAAGGGGGTGTGCACATAAATGAATTATTTTTTTCTTTTGCAAAGAAATCTAATTCAATGAAGCTCTGTTAAAGTTCACAATTGAAACCTATAATGTACGAACAAACTAAATTTTTTTGTAAGCAAAACATATAAATTGAATGCTCAAAGTTTTTTATTTCAAATAAACAATATTTATGCGCAAATCATCAGACAATCAATTGTTTTTAGTTATTCATAAAAGAGAAAAATTCTTTAACTCAATATATAAAATATAAGATATAATCATGTTACATCAAGTATTTGTACAAAAGATTCGACGTAATCATCGTCCATCATCATCATCTAGTAAAATCGGGAGAACACAAGATATTCCTATTAATTCATCATCGAAGATATTAAAAGTCAAAAAATTACCTCGTCTCCGTCGCAATCTATCACTTAACTGTCAAGTAGGACTATTTAGTATTATTCTAAAACAAAAACCTCTTTCATCTAGAATGATCATCAATCAAAAAATGGCAATGTTCGATCTGTTAGTATTACCAGTAAAGTTACTCCATTGCCAAATAGCATCCATCCTATCAAGCAAACATCAGTAGATGCTAATAGTAGTTTACAATCGGTAAAATCTTGTAAATGACTCATTTTCTTTATAATAATTTTCATTTTATACAGGTATCTATATTTATTCCTGATACTGATAATACAAATGAATTGAAAGAAGCATCCATTATAACTAATTCAGATATGCCTACTGAATGTATCAAAAGAAATGAATCATGTCCATCTTCATTAGAACAAGTAATAGAATGTTTTCGTTTGTAAAATCTAATGAATTATTTTCTGGAATATGTTACATGACTGAAATGATAACTTTCTTTTTCAGTTAATAAAAAATAAATGTGATGAGTCAAATTATCATTCAGCAAATGTAATCAAAGATAGAAATATCCAAGAGAAATATGATTATAAAGGAGTATCAAGAATCAACACATATTCGACAACAACTAATCAAGTAATTTATATATTTAGTTTATTTTATATTTAAATGAGAAATTTTTGTTTTTGTTATTATAGAATATGGCTATGAATACTATCAATGATATTGAAGTAAAATTATCTCTTTTTTCTTTTTTAATTTATTCTTAAATTGTTTTTTTCTTCAATTAAATTAGCTTATGAGAGATTCTTCTAATAAAAATGAATCAACTAAAAAATCTCGATATAGAAGAGGAGGGTAAATATTTTGTTTCATTAAATATTTTGAATATTATGTATATATAGATTTTTTAAACTTTGTTGTCCATGTTCATCTCTATGTAAACTTTTATCAATAATTGGTTTGATTATTCTTGGTGGAATCATTGCTGCAATTCTTATAGCTTTATTATCATCAGGACAAACAGCAACAACAACAACAATAAGTAAGATTATATACATATATTTTTATTTTTTATGAATAAAAACTTATTACATGATTGACTAGCGGGTATATACAGGATTAATTAAAATTATTGAAATTAAAATAAATATAGAAATGAGAACTTTATGTATAATTTATATTTCATTCGTTCCTAGAAATACTTTACCTGGTATACATAATAGTTTATTTTCATCTTTGAATTAATTAGTATTTCTTTGTTATAAGAATAAAAGTACATTTTCATTATAAAATGAAATTTATTATGCAATTGTATGAAGCACGTAGAAGTTTTAATTATATGAATAATATATTCGAATTATATAGTCATGAGATGAAATAAAATGAAAGAAAGGAAAGAAAAAATTTTGCTACAACATATTTCGTATTAAATATTCTTAATTAAATCAAATGCACTAAACAAAAAAGAACAATGAGAATAATAAACTCGATGGTAGTCGAGTACGAAATCATGATTTAGATATTTTCAAATATTCGTGTGAGATGACTTTGTTTGCTGTATCGAACTTACATTGATTTGATGAAAGAGTTTATCTATCAACGTTGAGAAAATTGATTTTTTAAACAAATGTTTGGATCAATCATCTAATAGAATTCGCAAAGAAGTCGAAAAGTAGACATGGTGAAGTTCATTATTATGTAACCTTCACTAATCCTTATCAACATGTTTTGAAAAAAAAGAAAATCGATTCATCGATTAATTATCTTTCTGATTCATTATCTATTATGAAATATTCACACAGCTGTATACATAAAATCAGTCATTTAATAAAAATTATTTAATAACACAAATTTCATAAAAAATCGTGTTTTAAGAGCTATTTGTAAGTGAACGAAACCTAGCCATAGACTTCTAATAACAAATGATTTCGGTTCGGTCTCAATATTCTCATCTCGCTTTCTAGAGTACATCTAGGCTTCGCCCAAATGCGAAATAAGGTGTGCTGGCGTTTGCTCTCAAGAAATCAATTTTTATAGAAAGGTATCCTATATTTGCTCTGTTCATAAAGTGATAGAAATTGAAAAAACTACAAATCACTGGCGTCGTTTTATTGTTTAATTATCTATTCAGCGAATCTTTCGTGGTTTATTAGATCTTGAGACAAAAACGCGGCTAACTCTTTACACTACCTTCATTTAAATTATTTCGACCATGAAAAATGGTGTTGCCAAACTTTATTGATGAATCCAGATTTTATTTTGGGCAAATGAAATATAATTTTGAGGTTTCGACTCGATTTGTATCCTATTCCATACTTCAATTTTGATGCTTGGACGATAAACAAACGCCGTTCCATTCTCCATATTATAGCGTCACGAAGGATCGACTTTGGATGCCTTTATCGAGAAAAAGAAACTAGATGATATTCGAGTTTTACTCGACTACGAAGTGCGATGCGAGGACGATAATTTTGAATATTGAGAAATCGAGAATTCGTTAGAATAATAAACATCCATTTCAACAATTAAATATGCATTTCGATCAATCACTTAATCCAGATTGAGAAATTCAATTTGCAAACAACGAAATTTGCCATTAGGAGGATTCTATCGGTAGTTATAAACTTGCTTCAAATAAACATTATCGAATGATTGTTTAATTATTTGTATGATTCAAGATTATCAGCTATGTATCCAGCTGTTATTCAAGATAAAATTTATAATAGAAAGAGAATGGCACCTAACTCTCAGTCTCGTTTTCATTTTATTCATCTCAAATAGTAAAAGAATACAGTCTACAAAAATTTGTCTTTTCTCAAACCTACTTATAAATAAACGGAAGCTTGTAATTAGGATCTAAAAACGAAAGATAACGAATCAATCTCGATATTCTAATATCATGTTTGAACTATGTATTTTTTAGTAAAAATTGGTTTGTGCGTAAGTAAAATATTTATCAAATCAGATGAATTTTGATGTAGCTTCGTAGAAATATTGTGTGAAACATGTATAACTTCTCTAACACTACATGAAGATAAAATCGTCACTGGATAAGAAACTTTCAAAAGTTAATAATATACGCAATCTTGTTTAAATAATTTTTTTAATTAAATTTTTTTATTTAATGCAAATTACAATGTGAAAATCTAAAACAAAACAAATAAATTTCATTTTAAATTTTAAAAAACTGAAATTAAAATATTTCAACAGGAAATTATAAGAAAAAAACAGCTCTTTTAGTGTAACCTAATTAATCAATACACGTATTGGCATACATAACTATGAAACCTCCGTGAGAGCTTAGATACAAATTTTCTCTAGATGTCGGATATTTATATTTCATTCTGATTCATTATCCGTCATCAGAGATGTATTCATAGCTGTTATACAGAATATCTGTTGTTTAGAAATAATGGTGTCTATACCTAGTGATAAGGATCTAAAACAACACATCAATGGGTCAATCTGAATATTTTCATTTTAACGTTTCAACGAATTTTTTCTGATTTTCCGTTCTTGAAATCATCGCGACATAAAATAACTACTTTTCATGTGTATGTAATGTACGTAAAAACCAAGAAGACTCACGAAGGAATTTAATAATAAGAAAGACTACATGAATGCTGTGCTTCGGATCGCATTATAAAGCTTTAGCTTTGAAAAAATTATAGTGATTGAGGAAACTCTTTCTATTATATTAATACAACATTAATTCGTTTTATCTTATTCGAATAATTAAATATAAATTTCAAAATTATAGCTACTACAACTACACAAACAACTGCAACAACAAGTACAACTACAAGTGTAACAACAACAACCTCGACAACAACATCAACAACAACCTCGACAACAACATCAACAACGACCTCGACAACAACATCAACAACAACATCAGTAACAACTACAACAACTAGTGTAACAACAACAACCACTACTACAACCACTACTACAACAACGTCAGTTACTACGACAACAGTAACTACAACAACATCAACAACAACGTCAACTACAACCACAACGACTAGCGTAACAACATCAACTACTGCAACTACAGTAACTACGACAACATCGGTTACTACGACAACAGTAACTACATCAACATCATCAACAACCTCAGCAACAACCACAACAACAAGCGTATCAACATCAACGACAAGTACAACCGTAACTACATCAACATCAGTTACCACGACAACAGTAACTACCACAACATCAACGACAACAACAACAACGACTAAAACGACGACAAGTAAAACAACTTCAACATCTGCAACAACAACAACAACAAGTAGAACTACACAAACGACAACAACAACAGGTAAATTAATCCGAAAAATAATATTTTAATCAAAATGAATATTATACTTTATTGCAGGTATACCATGTTCACCTTCATGCAATTCACAACAAACATGTATAGAAGCTATATGCATAAATGTAGGACAACTTGCTGTCGCTTTAACATGGTCTCGTTCAGGTGATGGTGATATTGTAATAAGGACACCAAATGGTCGAACTATTTCCTATAAGAATCCTGGTCCATCAAATACAGATAGAGGAGTGTTAGATAGAGACGATCGATCCAATAAAGGTCCGGAAAATGTTTATTGGCCAAATAGTAGTACTCCACCACCAACAGGTACATATTATATATGTTTTGAACCATATTCAATCAGTCCAACTATAAGTACTAGTAATCCATTAACCGTTGTTTATCGTATTGTACGTCCATCTGGTGATATTATCTATTTTACACGAACATTTACTTCTGTTCTGAGAGATTCATACGATTGTGACGCAACTTCAAGTACGCTTGTAGGATCATTTACGTATCCATGATATTGTGTATTAAATATACTTCTTATTCTATTTTGAAAAAAAAGTAAAATGAATATAGCCATTCAAATAATATGATTTCATACAAATATATAACATTTATTCAAATACAAAAAAAAACTTAATAATAATATTATTTCTATTAACAGTTATACCAATTATTATTAATATGATTCGATTTTCTAATCACAAACAACAATTGATTGAATACATTTAATTAATTCTTTACCAAATGTATGAGACGTAAATGTATAGAAATAAAATGAAGTGATTGGAAATAAATAAAGCATTAATTGCGTTATAAATGATTATTTGATCGATTAGAAATTCTTGTTGATTTTGTATTAAATACTAAATAAATATAATATAACAAATTATTTCTATATATAACGTATAAAGTACTTGATAATTCAATGAATTTTATTGATGAATACGTAATACAAGTTATGCTCGTCTCTCTCGTTTAAAAGTAAAGATTTCAACGAATAAAATATGCACATATAATCATAATCATTGTTGGGATAATATCACCTCCAATGAAAACATAAATACTTTGATAAAATGCTACTCCCATATTATTTATAATATCACATATATGTCCTTCGATTTCATAATATATATGTTTAGGAAAACATATATAATTGATCAAAAAATTATGATTATACGATATATTATACTTTTTTTAACAAAATTTCTTAATTTAGTTTTATCTGAAGTTAATGTATAACGATCAATACATGTGAAAAGCAATAAACCAACGTGAAAGCATAAGACATATTTTAAATCTACAAAAGTATACGGGAAAAAAAAGAAACTTAATGTCATTATATACCTTCTATAGTAATTTTTCATTTGATATAATTAAATTTGAATTTTATGCTTACAAATACAACATGATGTTTTCGTAATGATCAACGAGAAAATATAATAAGATTAAATAAGCATTCGATTATACCAAATATTAACCATATTGAATAAATATAAATCGTCATTTGTTGTTGAATAACACCAAGTATATTAATTAAAAATGGTGACATTTTAATAAAATATTTCTAGGCAAGAAAAGTATACATTATATGACTTTAGATATAACGGATCTTATCTATAGAATAGATATTTTCCAAATACTTCTTCGCTTTTTTAAATTTTTTTTCTTCTCGTTCTTCATGTTGATTTTTCTTTTGATCTGAACTAACAATGTCATACATACAAGATGTTGCAGCTATTTTAGTATTCATCACTTATTAATATTATAGCTCTATATACTTTAGAGATATTTTCTTTTTATACAATAAAGTATTTTCTTTTACTGAAATAATTATCTTAAATTGGGTTATTATGATTTTTTTTTTGCAAAAAATAGAAAATAATTTTACAAACTAATAAGAAGACATTAGACAGTTGATCTTGTTTATTTCATTCTAATTTATTATTTCAGTAGTTTTAATAGATAAAAAAAATTTTCTTAAAATAATTTAGTAAAATTTAAGAACATCTTTCAAAAATCTGAATAAATAACACATAACTTACCAAACGATAATATTATGTAACCTTTCTTCTAGTTAACTATTCCATCTTTAGATTTAGAAATCTTGTACATAGTTTTTAATGTTCATTACATTATTATAATTATTATTATTTCTCGATGAATAAAATGTAATAAACACATTCATTTTATTTTTAAATTATTCGATGAAAAAAAAATGTTGTACTATTATAAAACAAAATAACGACATCTAATAGAGTCATAAATAATTGCAGTTCTAGTATTTTTAAGATTTCTTCTCTATGATTCCTGTGATTCAAATATTCTTTTTTATAATTAGATCCTAAGATTGTCGTAGATATATTTGAAGAAAGATGAAAAGTAAAGACCTACAAAAAGCAGTAAAAAAATAATCAATTCAACGTAATGAACAGCCGTTCGTTGCATCACATTTTTCCATTAATTACTTCACCCTATGATAAAAATAAAATATATTAGAGATACAGCGTGAAAAGCTCTACAACTTACATAGGATCGCTTGTTTTATAGTTGCCCTTTTTATTCTCAAAATGAACAAAAAATTGGGCGGATAAATCTTTTGGTATTTTTGTTTTTTAATAGGACAATATGATAACAATATATTAGATATTTAGCATGGCTATTTATTACGTTCCACTCGCTATTTTTTTACAACTTTTTATATGTCTTTATTCTTCATCTTTTTTCAAATATATCGAAGATAGTTTTAGGATATACTTATATATGGATTTGTAGAGAATTTCAAGTTCTATCTTCTAATAAAAAAGTATATGAATCATACTGATAATAGAAGAGAAATCTTAAAAGTACTAAGACTGCAATTATTTATGGATGATCCACTTTTTTTATTATTAATAATTTTTCATATTTACTAAATTTTTTTAATAAATAAGAGTATAGAATCTAGACATCTAATCTAATATTCATAATTTATTTCTGTAATCTTTCCATATCTATCAATGGATTAGTTATTCAATAATTACTACATATATTCACTTCTATCTTCTATGGTTATGTATTCGTGAACTATTGAATTCTTTTTTTTATTAATAGATTTTATCAAAAGATTATCTATTGTAAGCAGAGATTTAGAGCAAAAAATGACAAACAAGAAAAAAAGAAAGACAAGATATTAAAACAAAAAATAATTTGAAAAAATTGTATAAAATAATAACAAGATTAGATCATCTTTATTTATGAAAAAAAAAGCACTCAAGAAGCATGTCCAATAATAGAAAATTCAATTGTTTAAAATGTTTATTTTATATGTTATCTATTATTTCAATAGAATGTGGGTGTTAGAACTTCGAATAAACTTATTACTAAAAATAAAGATTGTAATTTTCACTATTATAAGTGCTTAGTTATATATATATATTAAGTAAAATATAATTTTATTCAGCAAAAATAACGAATTGTATAATCAATAACAACTAAAACACTTATAGAAATTTCTATTGTCGATGTAAAAAAATAGTCATCTGGAAAATAAACTAAATAAAACTAATGATAGTTTTCTAATATATCTATTTCGAACTTATGCGATCCTAATACTATGTTCTATTATGTTTTTTGTTTATTTTATGATAGAAAAAATTGATAGAGTTAAAAATTCGATTTGATTGTCAAAGAAAAGTTCGATTAATTAAAACAATCAATATTGTTAACGAAAATAGCAACTACTTAAATACTTTTTCATGCTATAAAAATTATGTCATTCTAGATAATTAATTAACCATTCTCCAGTAAATGATGAGGGTCGTCTAAATATTGAGATGTAACTGTAGTTTAATACTCAAGTATAAAGAACTAAAGTAAACTATCGTAATTGTTACTTTTTCATCACGATTTCTCATAAAAATCTACAAAAATTATTTTCTGAGTCTGTCTACGATTATAGAAAAGAAAATAGATCAAATAATTATTTTACTTTTGAAATTAAAAATAGGAACATGGATTTGTTCTATATTCAATAAGCTGATTAGAAATATATATAATCCTATCAAGATATTAAAATGTTGAACAAAACTAGTCTGAAGAAGTAGGTGTTAATTTATTTAATGAATGACAAACTAATTTGTTCTTGTAAAAAAAAAATTTTTTCGACATAACATGAATAACACTTGATGATACACATTACTTATATAATTTATCTTGTAAATCGATTGCTTTTGAATTTATTTTTTTTTGTTCGTAAATTGAATCAATCATAGAATTTTTCAATTCCTTGTATCACAGTTCGAAATATTTATTTGAAGAAATTAGACAATATGCAATTATTTGAATATTCCTATGCACTTATAATTATATGCTAAGAGATATATGATATATGAGAACAATTATTTAAAAATATTTTTGACCAGACATATCAATCGACGACAAGTTAGTTTTAATTTCTTTGATAAAAAATAGATTTTCAAAGGATTAACTCAACGATGTTACTTTTACTAAAAGTCAATTAAAAAATAGTAACAACCTACACAATGACATGAATTTAAAAAAGAAATAGACTTTGACATCGAAGATAAAATCCAATAAAGATCAACGAGGCGTTATTTATCAAATTAATACAATAATTCTAATTAGAGAAATTTTTTACTAATTTTATACATTAAAAATTTGTTTAATAAAGACAGATGATTAATTTTAGATATTTCAGTAAAATTTTTCTATTATTTCTTTTTTTTTTTTATTTTTATTTAGAAGCTAAAAAAGAGAGTATTATTTGACAGTAAGAAATCTTAATCTTTTTTAAATTATTTGTTATTCATTTTTCAAATGAATATTTATACAAACTACTAACACCCACTAGGATTTATCAACGAGTATTTAAGTCTGCTCAATTTTTATGATTTTATCATTAGAGAATACATTTAATAATAGTTATTCTTGAAATAACAAACAAAGTATTGAATGGTATGTTGAAAATTAGAATTTTTTTTTGAAATTTTTATATTTTTAGAATCTAAAAACTAGTTTACAAATAAAAGATCGATTATGAAAAGAAAAGATTTTTAATATCTTTCTTTTTTTGGTTTTTTTTTTATTAAAGTATATAACCAGTTTTTAGATTTTGAAAAAAAATCTAAATTTCAAACTAATCAATTTTTCATTATGTCATTCAATGCATTGTAAGTAATTGAAGAAAACTATATGTATGATATGAAAATAACTGTTACATGTAATAGAATTTTCTTTTTTTTTTTATTCATGAAAATTCGATTAGAAATGTTCGACAAAATTGTTTTAAGAATTTAATATCATAAGTAAATAGGTTTAAGAGAATTTTCAAGGATTTGACTAGCCTATTAGTTATATTGTAGTTGATGAAATATACATGTATTACAAAATCTCTTGTTTATACATAAAGTACTTGATGACTTTATCAGAATGATAAGTTTTAATAACCCCTTTTTTTTATTAAGTAAAGTAGTGTTTTATTACGTTAAAATTCTAATATAATAAAGTGAATGTTTTACAAATGAGATATTCATAATTTGTTTATAAAGCTATGTATATATATTTTTTCTAAATTTTAGTATTATAAAATATTGTCTTCATATTATTAATCACACTTATCATGTATTCTCCATTTATTTTATTCATTACATTAGTTATTGTTTATCATATCGATGGAAATCAAATTCTTGCCTCCACGACAAGTGTAAATTGTTCTATTAAATATGGTACCCGTTTACTAAACGAAGGTGAAAAATTAATGATCAAAGGAAAATTACATAAAGTTGAAGAATGTCATCTTCAACGAGCTTATCAAACATGTGGTACTCATCTTTGGTTTATGCTTAATATTGTTTGTGAAGCTATTGATATACATAAACGACGAAATAAGCTTACTAATCATGTACGCAGATATGCACAAGAAAAATTACTTTCTGAAGCTTGCTGTGATACTTCCTGTACTATTGCTGAAATGACACGTTATTGTCCATCATAAGGAAAAAATTTGTATTTATGTTAAAAAAACCCTATATTATTGTATTTTTAACTATTGAATCAAATAAATGAATTCCAAAAATTTAAATTCTTTTCTATTTTTATATTGATGGAAATTTTTACAATAATATCAGGTGTCTCAAAAGTTCCTTTCGCTTAAGTTTTTCGTTTATCTTTACTTTTCCAGAAAAATAACGGCAGATGCAGCACATTGTATTTCAACTTTCATTCACTTAATATATTGTTTTAAAAAAACAAAATATACCAGAAGATTGAACGTGAAAAGTTCTACAGTTTACATAAGACTGTTTGTTCTATATTTGCACTTTTTGTTTTCAGAATGAACAACATTTTGAGTGATCAAATTTGAACTGTGTAAAAAAATTATTTTTTGCTTTATTTAAGAAAAAAACAAAAAATATTATGAGATGCACTGTGAAAAGCTCTACAATTTACAAGAGTAGCTGCCTAGTTCCAGTTCGAATATTAATGAACATTCAAAACACGAATACTACCAGACTTTTCAAGGAATAAATTTAGTTTAAGTTTAACTCTAAGGTACATAAAAAAAAGAAATCAAGAATCAAATCCCCCCTATACAGAGATATTTCCTTTCTCTCTCACCACAGCTTGCACTCCTCTCTTTAGAAAGAATATGCTCTCTCCGCTCACTATATAGAGACATATGGTCTCTTCCCAATAGAAATATGCTCTCCTTAACTTGCGCCGCCTCATTCTCCAGAGAGACATGCTCTTTCTCTTACAGCATACATATGAATTATGTTAAAGTTAAACTAAAACTAAAACTTTTCCTAATTTCCTCCAGTTATATTCGAATTCGAATTAGGCAGCTCATGTAGAGATTACGTTCAAATTAATTAGATAATTCGATAAATTGATTAATAGTCATTTGTTAAAAGTGATAATATATTAAATTAAAAGATAGAGTACTTTTTAATTCAGAAACTTAATTGATTTCAAAGATCTTTAGTTAATAAATTAGATAAAACAAATTTTTTAAAAGTATTCTTTCATCAAAATAGATACTACTTTATTAAGTTAGGAAACATTCATATAATTTAGATATAGATTGCTATATTTTTATGTATTATATTAAATGTATGCCTTTTCTTTTTTATACTAGCCAAATTCTTTTTTTTTCTCATTTCATCTATAAAATAAACTGTTCTTTGTAAATTGTAAAGTTTTTCGAGTTCTATCTTCTAGTATATTTTGTTTTTCTAATACAATGTGTTGAGTAAATGAAAGTTGAAATACAATGTACAGCCATTCAACTTGCTACATTCGTTATTATTCTGGAAATAAAACTCTATTTTTTCGTATTTCATTGAAAGATGATATCTTGGAACAATACTTATGAAATTTGTTTATATAAAAAATTCTATGCATCCATTTATCATTTTAAAAGAAGAAAGTTGATAAAATTAAACTAAATAGTAAAGATAAACAAAAACTTAAGTGAAAGGGACTTTTGGTACATTCAGTATCTTTGTAAATTATATTCTTCAATATAAAAAGGAAGTTCTTATTTCACGCTATAAATATCGATTATTTCCATATTGCTAAATACTACTCATTATTTAATCCTTTAACGACCGGATATTCGTAAAATACCCTACTGTCCTACGGGAAAATGTTGCCATTTAGTAACACCCAGTTGTAAAGGATT
This sequence comes from Macrotrachela quadricornifera, assembly GCA_022393335.1. Lineage (NCBI taxonomy): Eukaryota > Metazoa > Rotifera > Eurotatoria > Philodinida > Philodinidae > Macrotrachela > Macrotrachela quadricornifera. Next base: position 677,391 of record JAJEKB010021802.1, on the reverse strand, counting down.
GAAATAATAATGATGAAAATAGAATTACTACAGTTTGCATAGAGGCTTCAATAGAATCCGATAGAATTATTCTGTAATCTACTGTAAATGTAATCTTCTTCAATAATATCACCAATTGACAAAGTAACAACGTGACCTCATACCAATCTGTAGTAAAATAGAGACGAAACATGCAATTATTTCTATCTACTATAAGCCAAAATTTTCAATTTGTTTCATAAATAAAATTCGATTTTATTCCATATGTTACATTATTTCTATCGGTTCTTTTTTTTCACAAATATTGTTTTACACTTATAACTCTAATATTTAAGCCATAGATTCTATAGAATTATTTATTAGATTTTGCGTACAAATTTTACAACTTTTTTAGTTAGTCTTATTCTGAAAATAATCAAAATAAAATAACCAAGGTTTATTAAATTCTTTTTTAAATCAATTAAATTTATTCAAAAATTAATAACATTCAAATAACCCTTTACAGGTGGATGTTATCAAATGGCAACATTTTCCCGTAGGGTACTACGTCATTTTACAAATATCCGGCTGTAAAGGATTAATGAATTAATTTTATCTTTAATAACTCATCAAAATGTTATAATAAAAAAATTATTAAATGATTTATATTAATGTAATTTTTTAAATCGTTTTTTTCTTGCTTAGAATAGTCAAATAATTATCATATTTTTATAAGTAGCATTAAGATTCTCAAAATTTATTTATTCGAATAATATAAAATAGAAAGATTTGGAATTTTTTTTGTAAAAGAAAAACATATTAATACTAGTACTATTTTTTGCTTACGAATATGATATTTGAAAACAAATATGGTATCTATAAAAAGAATACATTTAAGTAATACAAAAGTACTTATGATTTTTGCTTTTCTTAATTTTATTTCTAATAGCCATAAAAATGCAATACAATATTACATAGTTAACTACTTGTAAAACTTCAGTCTTTTTAATTTGCTGAAAACTTTTTTAGACATCTGATTACTATATATCAATATATAATACCTTTTACATTATTCATTTCGAATAGTAACATAAAATGCTATACTAAATAGCAATGAGAAATTGATATATCCTTTCTTTTAATAATATAATAGTTTTTTTTTTCTTTTTTAGTTTTCAAACAAACTTTTATCATAACATTAAGTCAAATTATCATGTTCTTACTTGGGTTTTTCTTAGTTTTATTATGTATGTTGCATCAAACTAGTGCTAATCAAGATACTTTATCATCTTTAAATGTAAATTGTTCTGTAGAATATGGTAGACGTTTATTAAAAGAAGGTACTATAATGACAATAAAAAAAAAATTATATAAAGTCGAAGATTGTCATCTTCAACGAGCTTATCAAACATGTGGTATTCATCTTTGGTCTATACTTAATATTGTTTGTGAAGCTGTGGAAACAGAAAAAGAAACAAATAGACTTCATTATATTGTTCGTAGATTTACAAGAATGAAATTACTTAGTGAAGCTTGCTGTTTAGATGTATGTACTGTTTCTGAAATGACACGTTATTGTCCATAATAAAAAAAAACAACAAAAGTCGAGACATTTTTGTTTATATAAGTGTTTTATTGTATTATTCTATTAATGAAATAAATATTTAGAAACAAATCTAATGTATATAAGTAAATTTTCATAAATGATAAATAATTCGAATATTCTTAATGACATTATTTCAAATAGATCAATCTAAAGAATTTAAATGTAATGTATTAGAGAATGAGTATTGAAATATTCATCAATATATAAGATTATTTCATCCTACAGAAGATATCGGCTTTGATACATAAACAATCGATTATCTACGTTTCATATACTATTATGCTTGCTTATAAAAAATTATTTTTAGATTTTTCTAATTTGTTGATTACAAACGTATGCAAAATACTTAAAGTTTCGCATATTTTCTCACTGCTGTTAGAAGAGTATTCCTAATTAGAATAGGTTTCTCGAATTCATAAAATATTTGTTTATTTATGATGGTTCACATATTTATTTTTTAAATATTTTTATATATTTAAGATAGACGTCATTTGCTGAATCGAATGATATAAAATTCAGTTAATTATTTTAAAAAACAGCAGAGTAACTAGTGTTAGTTTTTAAAAGATTGCACCTGTTCTATATAAGAAAACTTTACTTAAATAGAACAACAAGCGGAAAAAATGTTCTCAATTAGAACATCAGGTGAAGAACAAGGAAAATATTCAAAATTTTAGTAAACTGCTTGACTTCGCTATCCCAGCGTAAAAATTTCGATATATCACTGGAACAAAAAATGTTCCTTATTCAACGAGGAATATTTACCTATAGGTTGAGGTTTATATAATCTCAAGTGTTAGAATGAAGATATCATATTGTTTATTATAAAACTCATCAATTGTAATTACCGAACAGTTATCTGTAACTATATGCGTGATATACTAAAGGTATAATTCATCTAACTGAATTTTAGAAAATTTATTTTCATATGAAATTATGATTGGAAAATGAATTAAGTCAGTTTATTTTATTCAAGTGACTTTTCATAAAGTAAAGAAAAAAAAATTTGAAGAACAATTTTCATGATTCAGCTAAATAAATCTTATCAAACTCTGATAAAAAGAATATAAATAAGGAAGCAGAAAAAGAAAATCATGCAATATAAAGTATATGTAAAAAAAGATAAATGTCCATGTTCAAACATCAGGTTTTGAAAAAAAAATAGTTATTCTGTGCAAGTATGACAGCAAAAAGATGTTGAAGAAGACAATTAATTAGCTGATACATTAAAATGTACAGAACTGAAGGGTTGCACACAGTTCAGATATAAAAATACAAAAAAAAATTAGTAAATTTTTTGAATAATCATAATAAAAAAGAAAATAATGAAAAGTTCAGTCATGAAAAACAGACAAGAAAAGAAATATTCAAAGATACTGATCAATTTGAAACTAAATTGACATCCATATGACTTAAAGTATGAAAAGTCACTTGAATAAAATAAACTGACTTAATTCATTTTCCAATCATAATTTTATATGAAAATAAATTTTCTAAAATTCAGTTAGATGAATTATACCATTAATATATCACGCATATAGTTACAGATAACTGTTTGGTAATTACAATTGATGAGTTTTATAATAAACGATATGGTATCTCAATTTTAACGCTTTAGATTATATAAATCTCAACTTATAGATAAATATTCTTCTTTGAATAAGGAACATTTTTTGTTCCAGTGACATATCGAAATTTTTAAGTTATGGTAGCGGAGTCAAGCGATTTTCTAAAATTTTGAATATTTTGCTTGTTCTTCGCTTGATGTTCTAATTAGGGACATTTTTTTCCGCTTATTGTTCTATTTAAGAAAAGTTGCCTTATATAGAACAGGTGCAATCTTTTAAAAACTAACACTAGTTACTCTGCTGTTTTTTAAAAAAAATTAGCTGAATTTTATATCATTCGATTTAGCAAAATAACATCGATCTCATATATATAGAAATATTTAAAAAACAAGTAACGCTCGTCCCTGCGACTCGCTTAACCCTCGACTGAATACAATACACTCAATATTTATCACCTAATTAAGTTCTACATTTAGAAGTATCGTTACACAAATATATGCATACAAAAAGCCTATATATTATTGAAAGGGCTGATCTTTTTACACGAAAGTTGTCTGCAATAATAATGTATAGTATTTTGTATGTATATATTTGTTCAGCAATAGTTCTCAATATCGAATACGATGAGAAGTGATAGAGAATGCGTAGACTATATTTAGTTGAGAGTTAAGCGAGTCACAACGACACGCGTTACCTGTTTTTAAGTGTTTTTTTTTCAAAAACGATAAATTTAAAATCTTTTGAAAAACTATTCACGCCAATTGATATCTCGCTCTTGAAAGCGCTTTGGTCAATTGTATAAACAAAATCATTATCTTAGAAAAAAAAACATTTTTTTGTCAGATAATAAAAAACTAATGATACCATTCGATTCTGCAGTCTCAAAAGCCTGTTGGTCGAACTTTATAAAAAAATGAATTTTTTTTGTAAAAAACTTATCTGTTCTGAAAAAATATTAATCTCAAAAAAAAACTTGAAAAAACTAATGCCAGATTCGGATTCATCGACCTCGAAGATGTTCGATAAAACAAATATAATTCAGATCGAGCCTTTGACCAGCGACAGGCAACAGACACAAAAACTCATTTTTCTTTTCTTCGTATGATCGTCTCCTCAATCGAGGAAATAAACTCTTCTAACAAAATTAATACTACCATACGTTTCCATTGATCAATTTAAATACCTCCACAATAACCAATGGTGTTCATCACACACCATGGTGAAACCATCAATTCGTGAAAAAATACTTCTTTTCGATGAAAAATACCAAACCTCACCAATTCCTAACATTAACTGATCAATTCAGGTACCATCATAATCCGCAATGCTGTTGATCAACGGTCATACTTCAGTGCCAACAAGAAGCGCATCTGGAAGACAAGTGGCTATTAGCTTTTTAGGCGATGTTTTTTTTTGACCTCAGTGTTCTTTTGCCCTCAGTGTTCTTTTGCCCTCGGTGTTCTTTTGCCCTCGGTGTTCTTTTGACCCTGACAGGGACAGACATACATACAAACAATTTTTTTTCATATGACCCTCCTTTCAGTCGAGGGAATAAATATGCAAACCATCATAAACAAACAAATATTTTATGAATTCGAGAAAGCTATTCTAATTAGGAACGTGGTCTCTATATGAGAACAGATGTTCTAAATTTATTTAGAACAGAAAAGGAAAAAGAAACTATTTCCAAGGAAAAAAAGAAGTCTTAGTTTTGTATTCTTGTAATTACATAGTGACTTACGTTTTTTTTTATTTAGCATAAAGAGCTGTAAACATAAAGGCCATACAGTGCAAGAGTATATAATTACATGTTGGATTATTTATTTAGAATTTTAGTTTGAGAAAGCAAAAAAAAATAGTTTTAAGATTTCTTATTTATCGACCAATCCATAAACGAATATTTGGCGTTCTAATATCTCTTGTAATGAATATGATGATGGTAAATATGAAGATAACCATTCAATAAGTTCATCATTTTTTGATGATAATTCAAGAGAATTTAATGTATTATCTTCACATTGTATTATTAATGATTGTAGATTAGATAATATTTATTTGAATAAATATAATCTTGAAAAGTATATGGTAATGTATAAAGAATAGTATGATTAATTCTATTTGATAAACTTCATTCACATCGAACAAGCCATTGATATTTTTTTATCCAAAAATAAGTTCGATATAAATTAAGTAAGATTTTTATTTGATTTTCTTCATTATTTATATTTGAAAAATTCATATTCATTTTAAATCGAAATAATTTTATATTAGGTAAATAATTTATTAAAATTTTTTCCCATTCATAATCATCTAAATAAAATGATGTAATATTAAGATTTATATAAGATAAATTTGACATATTTTGTTAAAGATTTTTCATTGAACATATTGAACAATTAAATCAAATTTTTAATGAATTAATTGATAAAATAGGAGTTTCAATTTTTTGATCTTTAAAACTATATGAAATACTTGTAATCAATCGTCGAAGATGAGGTGTATATTTAAATAAATGTCATAAATTTTTAAAATAACATTCAGTTTTTTCAATATATATATATGTTTAATTGAAGATGAAATAATTGAAATTTCTTCAAGCCAAATTCCATTTGATAAAGATCAATTATTTTTCCATTGAATTAATTTTGGTAAACTTCAAACACTATTAATTGATTTAATAAATCAATTGAACAAATATAATATATTGAAAATGATTAAGATTAAAACCATATGAAAGAAATATATTAGGTAAATTTGGTATTTCATCATCATTTGATAAATGTAATGAAATAATTCGATCGAATATTAATAGAAGATGTTGTTGACAAATAATATCAAAATTATGTTTAGATATAGAACGAAAATTAATATGATATTGTTTCTAATGTATTAATAGAAGATTATTAAAACGAAAATTAAGACCATAAAAAACTCGAAGAAGTTGTACACCATCAATAAACTCAAATACATCCAATAATAATTCAATTGTTAATGATTCAAAAATCATTATACGTGTATTTTGATGTTAAAGTAGATAAAAAAGAAAGACAAATTATATGTTGTCAATCCTATAACATTTTTTCTTCAATTCTATATATAATAGCAAGTATTACTTGTTATATAAATTAATATGAAATCTTTTAAGTAAGTTTTTACACATTATTGAAAATTACATATTTGAGATTTATATTAGTTCTTGACATTTATTTATAATACATGACTCATATATGAATATTTATTATGGATGAATCCAATGAATGATGAGCAAGGAAAGAAAAGTACCTAGAATAAAGTACACAAGGAAAGGTAAAATCCAAATAGAACATCGAAATGGCATCATTGCTAAATACAATTAAGAAATTAAAATATTTCTATGAGTATTATTAAGAAAATGTGCATTAATCATAATAAAATTATTAAATATTTTTTTCCATTTAATAACTTAAACTCATTGCTAATTAATAAAAAAAAAGAGAGATTTCATATTATATAAATTTGTATTTAATAAATAAAAAGAATTAATAAAATATTAATATATAATCTATGTACATTTTATTTTCTTGAATTTTTATATACATTTATCTTAACTTGTCTTACTCGAATTAGTATGTATATTAATAATATTGACATATTTGTCTGTTCTGTCAAAGAAGAAAAAAAAATATATAATGTTTATATTTTTCTTCCTATATATGAAATAATAATATCATTAAAATAATATATTCAAAAATTGTTCTTTTTTCAAATAAACATTTATTCTTGACCCTTTCAAAAACAATTATTATATTTTTTTAAAAATATACGTGACCGAATAGCTATAAAATGAAAAGAAAAATTTTGTTATATAAAATTTCAAATCAAATGCGTATAAGAATGACTTAGTAGTTTAGTATGTTTCTTCTCTTGAAAAATTCAATAATGATGACTTACATGTCATATTGACTATGAAAATATATAGAATTATGTTTATTTTCATATTTGAAAAGATTCATAATATTTGTTTTTTTTTGATCAGTCAAATAGATTGAAAAAAAACGAATTTTTGCATTATTTTTCAAAATGAAACTATTCGTATTTATATATTATTTATCAATTTTACTTAAAACGGACCTTGCTAATAGCAATGTAATTCATACATATGATCTTGCTTCACAAATGCCATCACGTTTTGTTTGTATGTTTTCTATGAGTTGGTTTGGTCTTAGTCGAACAGATCCACAAGGAGCAGGACCAGATGCTTATTCAAGTCATTGGAATATAGGTAGTCAAGGTGCTTGTGTTTCTGCAACTCAACCTAATCAATGTGGAACGGATGGACAACGAAAAATTTCATCAAATTATCGACCACTTGCTGGTATTTATTCATCAAGTGGATTAGATCAAGAAAGTCTTGCACGTATTGATCTTATGTTAACAATATTAAAAAAAGAAAATAGTTGTGATTATGGTCATGCACAATTAAATGCATGGTCAATTCAACTTGAATCTATTCAATTATCATCACGATATATACAAAATCCATCGATTAATGTTGAAATTCCTTATCAAGCATATATACATTTTCGTCAAAGAACACAAATATTAAAATTTTCATCTGGTGTTATTATACCTGGTTATGATAGTTCTTGGTTATATTCTTTTTCAACATATTTAGGTCTTGGTCGTTGTGATAATTCAAATTCAAGTAATCCTCGAGATGCTTGTCTAAATTCTACAATTGCTGATTTTATGGATATTATTTCTGATATATCTTCAACTTCAAATTATTTTATTAATGGTAAACCTCTTATTTATGTTTATACATCTATAGGAGGAAATTTACTCACATCTAATGAATGGTCATATATTTGGTCAAATGTTCGTCAACGTGTTACACTTGATTTTTATACAATTTGTACAACTCCTAGTTTATTAACAGTATTTGATGGTGTAGCTCCTTGGATTGATTTAGTTGCTTGGTCAATGACAAATAGTAGTCTTCCGTTATATAATCGAACATTAGCATGGTTGAAACGTGTCTATGGACCAATTTTATCTTCGAATATTTCATCAGGACGTGTTATTATGGGTGGTTTAGCACCTGGTTTCGATGATTTTACTCAATCATGGGGTGCTTGTCAAATACGAACGATACCACGTCATTCTGATTTAATTCGTGCTCAACTTGATTATTTTTCAGCACATTCTATTCGACATTTGTTTATTTATACATGGGATGATTGGACAGAAGGTAGTCAATTTGAGCCAGATGTAGCAAATGGTACACAATTTTTGCTTCTATTGAGACAATCTATTACTTCTTTCTATAATGAAGCACAGAATACGGATGGAGATGCTAAACTTGTTTCAAGATGGATGAACTATCCTCAATTAAGAAATTGTACACAAATCAATGTCACATCCATACCTTCGATTGATATTTCATGTCCAATATTAACTATGAATACAAATCAAGGCAATTATCTTTATTCTTATTCAATATTTTTTATGTTTTATATATCATATTATCATCTTTATGATATGTAAAGAATATGGACTTTATTTTTATATAAATATTTCAGCTGATTTCGAAATAACTTAACCCTAGTTATTTAATAACAAGAATATGTTTATATGTAACAGTTGTTATTATATTTTTCTTTATAATAAAACATTGATCATTTGAGAAAAGTCTATTCACTTTTTGTTTGTGTTTATTATGAAGTAGACGGAATTCAGAATTATTTCATTGTTTAGTCTTATTATAAATATGTAATATTACGCTTCAATTTGATGAATCGAATAGTATATAAGTAAATGCTCTGTAATGCTGCTGCTGCGTTTTTTTTTGGTTCTGAATAACATAAAATGTGTATAACTATCGCTTTTGCGTTCATCTCTTCTTTCAGTCGTTATTATTTGTAATAATATATTAAAGAAAAAATATATATGAATACATCAGCTATTATATTGGTATTAATTAGTTTAAGATTGTAAGATTAAGAAAATGTCAAGATAATAAAATTTGAAAGATAAATATAGATTTTTATTTATAAGATGTCAATTTGTTTTGGACTCCGAAGTATTTGTATTTTGCGGAGCTCATGAAGAATGTACCTTAACTGTTTCATCGCTTCTAAATTGGGACTATATACAGCATGTAGTACTCAATGAGCTATGAATACCATGAAAAAAAAATCTTCTCCATTCCTCTCGGAGCAGATAGAGATAGAAGGTCAGGAGCAATTTCCAGTTACCAAATTGCTTTTGAATTGAGACTATGTGCACTTTATAGGCTTTAATGAGCTATGAACATTCAGAAAAAAATTCGTGGTTATAGCTCATTTCTTTCGGAGTATTTAGTTTTTATGCTTATTTTTAGAAAAAAAAATCGTGGTTTCTTCAAGCTTCTTTAGAAACTTTGTCCAGAGAAAGGTTCTCACTGAAATTAGTTTACTGTGAAAGTTTCATATCTTTGAGTTCCTTCTAACTCGAGATATGAGTATAAGAAAAATATATCCTTTTTCGCATTGTCCTAGGGAAAATTTTTGATGTTTCTGCGCCGGTTTCTTGGTAGACCTGATCAAAATCTTGAAAGAATTGCGTACCTACAACATTCCAGGATCTTGTCAGAATTTTACTAAGTTTCCTTGAAGATGTTACCATATTTCTTAACCCTTCGTAGTTGTCGTGAGATCCACGCGGACCCATTTCACAGTTTTTTATTCGATACTACATTAAGAGTTCCTGTTCAGGACCAATACTCTTATCTAATCTCTAGTCCCATGTTGGCCTATATCACCCTTATTAAAAATCCTAGATACGCCTTGTAGATATAAAATGCGGTTGTGGGTCCAGGTGGACCCTACGACAACCATATTGTTACCAGCACATCTTTCGCCTTACTGGAGCTACTATCTGTGGATTTATACATCGGCGAGCCACCAGGAGGCAATCGGTTGCAATTGCCTCACATAAAAAAGCTTTTCCTAGAAAAACAAATTTGAAATTAGCACAAGATCAGCCAAAAACTGCTGACTGTCACAGTCAGAAGTTGTATTGCCACGCCTAAAAGTTCTCGTCTGGCCCGCTGGTGTGCGACCTCACGACAATGACCTGTAAAACAGACATGGAAAAACATTAGAGTATGCTTCAAATTTATGAAGAAAGCTTCATGTATGAGCAACAACATAATCATGGCAAAAAACTGAGTCTTTATTGTTTTCTTTAAAGTAATAAAAAGGAAGATAAAAGTAGTTTTGGTTCAAAAAGAAAAGTATCTTTCTTTTTTAATCAAACCATTGATTAAATATGCAACATATATACACGTCAACACACGCGTAGAATCTTATTGTCTAGATTAAATTGGTTTATTTCATATATTTCCAGCTATTGTCAATCTTTCTATAAAACCGACTAAAGAAAGTATTTTTTTGAGATACCATACATCTTTACATTGTTTCCACGAGAGCTAACTCAATAGCTTTCATGCATAAAAGTGTTCTTCTCTTCATATAAGTCAAATGAAAAGCTTGAAGAAGGAGAAAAATCTCTTTCTGTAATTTTCTCTCAGTGGGTCCAGGCGGACCCCACGACAACTACGAATTACAAAAATCAGGACAACCACGAAGGGTTAACATATCCATCAACTTACCAAACTGGACATACTATGTTATTCTATGTAACCTTCATATTCAAAACTTTAACCTCTAACTTTAATACAAATTTTATTTATTTTAGTTAGTGAAATTTTAATTTAGTTTAATAAATATATTTGAAGTTTTTCTAATGAATTTCTTTTTTAACGATGTGTCGTCAAAGCTCTACAAAAAAGACAACAAATTCCTATCGACTTCTGACAATGATCTTTCACACAGTCAAAATGAAATGTTTATATAATAATTCTACTTTCTACTGCGGTGAGCGCAGTTATAAAACATTCGAAAGATATTATTGTTTTGCAATAGGAATTCGTTCATGCGGCTTGTGTAGAGATTCTTATGGTACATTGTGGAGAATAAACTCAAGATTATATCATTCGCTCACACCAAGATACGCTTTGGCATAAATGACTAACATTGGCATTATCAATTATATTAATGACAGTGATCAAAACTGGATTTTTAACAAGTGTCTAAATATAAATATCTTTAAAACTTACTTATATTAAATGATCTTAATGATTACTTAATAATAATAAACAAGAAAAGAAAATGTAAAGGAATATTGTACGATGAACAAAACGGGAAAAATTTATTTTCCAATTTTATTTTCATTATCATTCATGATAAACAAGCAACAAAACCTCTCTATTATACATCCATGAATCGTTCTAGAAAGACGATAATGACAAGATGTATCTTGGAAAAGAAGGAAAGATTAGAATAATTTCGTCACATTATATTCTTTTCATAACATTAAATTTCATATTTTATGATTCATTGATTTCAGTTTTAGTAGAATAATTATGCAATAAGCAAAAGACAGTTGAATATAGTTGGATTATGCCAAACATACTAATAAATGGTTGATTCCAGATAGATTGGATGATATGTAACTTTTATAATTGACAAAGTGCTTCATCATTCTTTAGTAAAATTATACTCGTAGAAATATCATATTTGCTATTAAATCATTAAAATACCTTGTTTAAGATTGATTTTGGCTGTCGAGACATCAGAAGTTAAAGCATAAGTTATTTAAGCTTTTACTTATATACGAATTTAAACGATAATCTTAATATATTATAAAACATTTGAATATTTATATAAAGTTTATACTAATGAAAAGATTGAAAAGCATAAAAATAAGCTCTCGAAAACACACGATTGACTACTATTTTGTGCTTTATGTTCAGAGTATTTTAAGTATAGTTATTTGAGATATCATATTTCTAGTGGTCTTTTATTTGCTTAATATCTTTTTAATATTACTTGCCATCAAAAAGAGAATGAACAAATTCAAGATAAATATCTCAAGTTTGCTGTTTGATTGAAATAAGATCCACAAAATGAAAAAATCTGATTATTCACTTTTATATTTATTAATCCAACATCTGATTTATATATAAGTATTGACAAATATTCAATTTGCTGTTCTTTATATATATATATAACCGAGAAGCGAAATTTTTTATAAAGAATAAAATTTTACGTTTTTAGCTACATCAAAAAGTGTGTTGCTATGAATAGTTATACTCTCGATCCACCTAAACCAGAAGCTGCAGCTGCACCCGCACCAGCATCTGCAACTGTACCTGTATCTGCACCTGTTTATTCACCATATAGTTATCAACATAATCCATATCAACATCCTGCACCACGTAATGTACAATCGGACATACATAAGATTCGTGATTGGTTACCATGGTCTATTATTAGTTTATTTGTTGGCGCACTGATACCAGGTTTTCTTCCATTAGTATTTAGTCTCATTTGTCGAAGTAATAAAAAACATAATGAACCTAACAGTGCTCGAAAAATGAGTAACTTGGCATTGATTTTCAATATTATAATCACCATATTGGCAGCATCTGTTTTTATTGGCCTTTTTGTATATTTACTCGTTTTTACTAATCTCATCAAAAATCATGACTAACTGGAATATTGAACAATAAATATTTACTATTTATTTATATCAACAGTTATGTGATATTTTTTTATTTTTCATACATGATTTATAGCGTATATTTTTATATTTTATGGTCGTAAAATACGGATTAAATAAAAGTGCGCTAAAAAACAAAATGTATTTGAATATATGTACAGCAGGATCTGACTATATTGATATCTTCTTGAAAGATAATTAGTTACTTCATGTCAGGAATGATTTTTGATATTAAGTAAAAACATTTCAAAAGAAGCTTGCTCACAGAAAAAAAAACCTAGATTATAATTGCGAATGATACAAACAATGAATTTTATAAAACACTAAAATGATCAAGTAATGTCTGCATTCATATTGGTAAAAAAAAATAAATATGGTTTTTTTTATATACATCATTTTCATAGCATATTTGTTGTTTATTTTTAAAAAGTAGGAGAATTAATGTTTTAGAAATATAATAAGACCATATAACTCATTTCTAAAAGAATATTTTACTCCCTTAATATACTATGAATTTTTAGAAATGATTTAAGCGGATAGATTCCATTTCCGATGGATTTTAATTTGATATATAATTTTACTGCCTATAGCATTTCTAAACAAAGATCACTTTCTCTGAGAAAACTTTTTTTCTACTATACATGCCGATGTTCGAGCAACAGGCATAATCAATAATCAGTACTGTTGCTATATTTGTTTTATTTTTCAAATATTACAGAGAAATCGTAATTTTTCAGTTTTTTTCCTAATTTTATTTTTCGAACACCAGAAATGGTTAGTTCTGTAAGGTCTTTACGACTTTATCCAATCTTACGATTTATTGTTGTAGAATCATCTAATAGGCAAAATCTCTACTGTCTTTAATACAAAACTTTATTCAAGTCAATCAAATACTTCTATATTAAAATCAATTCAGATATTCTAAATTCCAAACAAACTACAAAAAAAATAAAATGTGCCTACCATTGATACATATATGTTCATTCTTCAATACAATGGAGGAGAAATCTAGTGAAATTTTATTGTCATCGATCAGAGAACATCCAAGCATATCTTTTATAAATGTGCATAATATCTGTGTGAGTTTTCAAATTCATATAGATAATAACTGTTTTCAAAAATGGAATTGAAGTAATTACATTGCAACCAACCTTACATAATCTTGCTAGATTTTAATTGAGTAACCTACTTTTGTCCTAGTAGACGGTCAGATCTCGTGTAAAGTTTTGCAATTGTATTTCAATCGTGACCCGGTAACAGACAATCTGACACTTCGTATTATGTGTATAAATTATTATATCCCTTTTGTAGTTAGTAAAACGATTAATTCTGATTGGAATCAATTATTTGTTTGCAATATTCCACGTAAATATACGGAATAAACCTCTATGATTCTTTTTGTATTCCTATGATTCCGATAGATTCACTTACTACAAGAATGGATCAGACTGAATAGATGATTGCATTGATTCTTAATGTAGTCGGTCAGAATACATTAGACTCGATCATCAACAAGTCAGTAGTCATAATTCTTTAGTCATTCCAAGGTCTTCAAACAAATTTACATCATTATTTTCGATTCACATCGGTCTACATTGCGATTTATGAATAAATAACACTATCATTTTCCATTCAAAATAATATATCTGAAACATATCGTCACACTGTCTTAGTCGCCGACTCTAGTGGATATCAGCTACTTGTTAATGATGATTTTGAGAACAACAACACTTATGGAAGACTAAGCTTATCACACATTTTATTATGAAGATATTGGAACAGTAACAACTATTGTAACAGCATTGGAGTAGAGTGGAAGATACTATGATGTCACGGACATTGTATACTACGCTGGGAAATGTACTATGCATTAGCTTCAATTCTCGATAGAATGCTATTGGTTCACGCATCTGTACTAAAGTTATTATTTATTCATAAAAATTTTTCATTCATGAGAGATTAAAGGCTATGAACGCATCAAATTATTCTGCCGTGATGTCGTTGATTTGATGAACTGTTGTCAACTATTTATATACATATACCATTTTCGGCCTTTGTATTAGTTAAAACAGTAATTGATCAATAAATATACATATGCTTATTGCTAGAAACGACTGTATATATATAAGTCAATATTTGAAGATTCCATTTGGCGATGAACGAAATGATATAAATGGTCGATTCGAAAGAATATTGTTAATTAATTAAAATAGTATTCAATTTCAAAAATACCTCTATACATTTCACGATTGTGGCATCCAATTTTATATTAATATGTGATATCTGATATCTGATTATATAATATAAAAATGTTATTGTTTTTTTTAAAAAGTTCCAATAAACTTGTGGGTGTCAGTATTATTTGAAATTATATGAAACAGCAGAATGACGACGATAAATATATTGAAACAATAAGAGTGCCGTTATAAGGTTGATAAAAAAAACTATTTGAATCGATACTTTTTGATTTATACCCTTGTACACAATTTCTCCCAACTAGATAATATTGCTATAAATGGATATTACACGGTATGCAAATTTGTAAACACCGGACTAATTAATCATTCGTCAATAATAATCTGTTACAGCAAAGCAATCAGCTTTTCATCCATCGTGAAACTACATTTGATTTGCTGAAGCATTATATTCTATTATCATCTTTTAGATTGAGCTTTTTAACATTGTTTTTATGCTGCCAAGGCATCGTCAACAACCATATAAATTACTTAATCTTAAAAATACCATTAGAAGATCAATAGTAATCAGATATGATGCAAATCTATTTCAATATTAAAATAAGTCACGTACCAGCAACAAGTGTGAAAAAATATGACGATATTGCTGTTTTTCGGATTATTGTGATCATATTTATTTGAAATATCATTTTTCTAGTCATATTTTATTTGGTTAATCTATTTTCAATATTATTTAACATGAAAAAAAAAAGAATAAAAGTGCAATCAAAAACTAATATCTCAAAGTCATCTCTATTCTACCATCGGTGTTATTGCTTTATTTGACTAAGATCGACAAACTTAAAGAACCTAATATAAGAAAATTTGATCATTTATCTTTGTATTTATTACTCAAATATCTGATTCATATTTAAATATTAACATAACTAAATACTGGTATTCGTTTTGATGCTCTTTATATATAATTGTGAAGTATAATTCTGTAAAGAGAATAAAATTTTTTTCTTTTGATTGCATCCAAAATTGTACTGCTATGAATAACTATACTCTCGAACCATCTAAAACGGAAGGTGCAATTGCAAGTGTACCTACAACAGCACCTCCAACTGCACCATCACAAGGAGTTGCGCCTTTCTATGTGCCTCCTAATTATTATTATCAGCCATATCAATATCCTCAAACACCCAGTGTACAACCGGACATACAAAAGATTCGTGACTGGTTAGCATGGTCTATCATCAGCATATTTCTTGGTGGACTTATACCTGGTTTTCTTCCGTTGATATTTTCTCTTATCTGTCGAAGTAAAAAAAAAAAAAACAATATTAACGGTGCTCGAACAATGAGTACTTTGGCATTGGTGTTTAATATTATATGTACAATAATGGGAGTAATTGGTTTAATTGCTATTTTCGTATATTTATTTGTCTTTACACAACGACTAAGAAATGACATTTAAGACAATTGCTTAATAATATAAGACTTTTTATTTATATCAGCAGTTATATGACTTTTAAAGCTTTTTATAAGTAATCTTTGTAGTATCTGTTTACTAATAATTATGATTTGAGTCTTTACATTAAATAAAAATACCATAAAACAAAACTTTAATCGTATCATGTTAAACCTTTATTGAATTAAATATTGATATCAAAGTAAGAACATCAGAAAGAAAAACTCGTGTTTCTTGAGATTTTCTGTGTAAATATCTCAAAAGACTGAAAAAAAGCACTATAAGCACACGTGAATACATATTCAATTGTCGGATTTCGTTTGAACCCATATTTTGGCTATAAATATACTATATCTTGTCAGAAATTGAGATTGCACAATTACATTTTTTAGCACTATTTAATAATAACTTAATATAACCATTAGAATGTTCCTTACATTCTGTATATATATATATATTCCTCTAGTCAAAACAAACACAGCATCTTGTTTTCCTCATAATTTCTCTAAATCAATGCTGTTTGATATCATATATATATCATAGATAGATCTTTGACTGCTCAACATACTCTGAAAATGTCAGCCATTTAAGTTGAGTATTGATTGGGAAAACAACATATATGTCTCACATACTCATCTAGTAATAAAACGATAATTCATCCTTTTTATACTAAATTTCGTATTTTTTTTATTTCAAAAAGAAAATCAATTTTTATACATTTTCTCTAATCATTCGTCGAGTAATTCGATCCAAAAACACTTTAGTAGCAAGAAAGAAACTTGAAAAACCTCATATAAGCATCAAAAGTCTATATTAGTGGAAATAGAAGAAAAATGAAAATATGCGGAAAAACAATCAACTTTCGTTTCACTGCTGCATGAGTGTATAAGACATATATGTTGTTTTCTCAATCAATACTCAACCGACATGACTGCCATTTTCAGAGTATGTTAAATAATCAAAGATCTATCTGTGATATAAATATGAAATCAAACGACACTGATTTGGAAAAACTATAGATTATTTATGTTAAAAAAATATTTATCTATTTTAATTTTTAATAAAATCTGTTTATTTATAGACATTTCAAAACCTATCTTCTAATAAAAGATATTGAAAAAAAACAGAAAAAAAGATAAGTATTATCGAAGGTAAATAGTATGGATTATTTGAATAAATAAAAGTTTGTATTAACCCTTTGAGTCCCGGCTTTTTTGCGAAAATCCAAATTTTTATAAGTAATGTTTAAATTTGGTCCTTTTATTTAGTTTTTTTGAAAGAAACCGCATTTCTGCGTCAAATAAGCATTAGTAGTCCATTTCTGTATGATAGTCTTTAAAGCAACTAACAATACACAGAGGTACATTGTAGTCAACATACATATACTGTGTATCACTTTGGACATTATGGGATGTGCATATTGCCTAGTTCCTTAGAGGGTGTTTTGATTGCAATGTTTGTGGAATAAGCAAAGAAAAAACATGACATCATGTACGAAGGTAGAAGAAAGGAAAGGGATCTATATGACACAAAGAAAGAGAGAAAAGATATGCAGAACTTGAGAGATGACATAACGTATGACCTTTAGGATCTTACAGGTCATAGTACTATAGAAGGTGATAAAGACAAGGAATATTCCCATCCTAGAATATCCCAAAATGATAATAAGCTAAGAAGGAACAATCCTTCAGGGATTAGCCAATACGTGAGATATACATCAACAGTGAACAAATACTAGGACGTATATAGACGTCGCCGGGACTCAAAGGGTTAACATTGGTGGTATCCATTTATTACAATTATCTGTATTATAAAAATATGTATGATGATTAGTTACATTTATTTCTTCACAAAATTTTATCCCACGTAAAATTAATTTTTCTACACCAGCTTTGGAATCAAAGTAATACTCATTCTAATTAGATAAAATTTAAAGTAAATTTTTTTTTCCTTTTCAAAATTTCACTTGACAAACATAATCAGAATCATAAGTCATAATATCTATACTATTTTCATTACTTTCATCACCATTATCAAAAACTAATGATAATGCACAGAAAAAATCTAATTGATTACATGTATAACATTGAATTGATGATAGATATTGAATAAAACCTATTTTTTAAATGAAAAAAATAAATATATATATGAAAGAGCAAAAAAACAAATTCTTCATATAAATCTTTCTTACAAAAGAAAACAACATTAAGAAAATCATTATTTATATCAGAAAAAATTTAGAAGTTTAGTATCTGGAAAAGATTTTATAACTATTATAGGAAGTCCGATAGCTAGAAAATAACACCATAGAATCTGTATCTTCTCTAATCGTCATTTATAATTAAGAAAATTGAAAAGGTTACAATTAAAAATAATAGATAAGATATCATCAGAAAGGAATAACATACACATGTCTCTGATAGAATGAATATATTTTGACGTGTAAACTTTCTTCATTATGTTAGAAGATAGAAAGAGACAGATTATTATAGTATCAAAATTTATTGATTTAAATATCTTCAATTACTTTATATAAATGTCCTAGAGAACTCTTGTGACAATGATTCTCTACTCTAGGAAAAACTTGTTCGATTAAAATATTTACATACGAATTATTTAAATTATATGAAATCTATAATTAATATCAAATAGAAAAGCTTATCACTTTCTCTTTCATTACTACCAATTGGGAAACGAAATTTATTATTGTCAATTTGTAAACATCTTTAATTGTAATTAATGTCGTAGGTCATCACAATTGGATTATAACGATAGTGCAATTTAAAATATTGATTATAACAATAAGTCTTTTTTTTTCATTTTAGACCATTTTACTCGTATTAATGTTATTTTATTTCATTTTAGCATAGTCGTGAGTTTTTAGAATGTATTAAAAATGTCTGTTGAAAAATTAAATATAACAAGAAGTTACAATTAAGTTTTTGTAATACATATGTTAAAAGAAAGCCATGTGATTAATTTGATTTTAATAGTAAAAGAAATTTTTGAAGAATTTCGTTTGTAGGAGAAAATTTCTCTTTTTAGTGGTAAGTTTTATATTTTTGCTTTTCTCATATGTATTGATATTTTTCTTCATTCTAATAATATCTAAAAACAAATATAAGACGATAGAGGAATTATAATAGATGGTTTTCATTTAAAACAAAAACAGCTCACAATAACGAGAAAGCAAGTTAGTGTCTAATAGATTATAGATACGTATGGTTAATTAATTATCTTTCATTACTATTTAAATACATTTCAGTTACCATAAAGATTATATTCTCTGTTCTCATTCTATAATGACGATGCATTACATTCAATTCATAAATTTCTACTTAAATTCAAATATGGTATTGACCGTTAATTAACCACAATTAACAATGGTTAACGTGTAGTTTTCACAAAACTAGACGATATGTATTTATTTATAAAGAAACTTTTTTCTAGCCACCTGTTTTCTTCAGCCTATGAATAACTCTTTTTAATTCAACTCACAAAAACTCTTATTGTTGTAGATATGTAAAACAATACCGAGAAGTTTCTTTCACGATATATACATATATACATACCTTTTATATGTATTGTTGATCTGGTTGAGGAGCATGGTTCTGTTTGTATAATCAATAAGATAAAGCTTCTGTGTGTGTATGCATGTTTCTTTTCCACTAAAAAGACTCCTGTCTAAGTGAAACTTAACTCTCGAATAAATAAAAAAAAAAACCAAAAAATCATTTACAACTTCTTTTTAACATATTCGATACTCTCTTGTACAGTCAGAAGATTAGGATGATTTTCAGTTACTGAATGTTGTAAAATATCAAGAGCACATTCATAAAATGAAAGTGCTTTCGAATATTCGCCCAATTTGCTATATACATTTCCGATGTTGTTATAAGAAGTAGCCAATTCAGGATGTTTTGGATGAAGAATTTTTTGACATATTTCAAAGTCTTTTTCATAATATGATAGAGCTTTTGAGTATTCACCCATGCTATCATATATCAATCCAATATTGTTATAAGAAGTCGCCAAACTGGAATGATTTGAAGGAAGAGTTATTTGATATATTTCAAGTGCTTTTTCATAATATGAAAGTGCTTTAGATTTCTCACTCATGTTATCATAGGCCAAACCAATGTTGTTGTAAGAGGTAGCCAAATGAGGATGATTTGGAGAAAGACGTTTTTCTTTGATTTCAAGTGCTTTTTCATAAGATATGAGTGCTTTCGAATATTCACCCATACTATTATAGATATTTCCGATGTTGTTGTAAGAAGTTATCAAATTAGGATGATTTGAAGGAAGAATTTTTTGTTTAATTTCGAGTGATTTTTCATAAGATGAAACTGCTTTTGAGTATTGGCCCATCTTTTTATATACTAGACTGATGTTGTTATAAGAAGTTGCTAAATTGGGATGATTTGAAGGAAGAGTTTTCTGACATATTTCAAGATCTTTTTCATAATATGAAAGTGCTTTTGAGTAATCACCCATATTTTCATATACTGATCCAATGTTATTATAAGAAGTTGCAAATTTAGGATGATTTAGAGGAAGAGTTTTTTGATAGATTTCAAGTGCCTTTTCGTAATATGAAATTGCCTCCGAGTTGTTGCCCATGTTGTCATAGACTAAACCGATATTATTATAAGAAGTGGCCAAACTAGGATGATCTGAAAATAGAGTTTTTTGTTTGATAACAAGCCCTTTTTGATAATATAAAAGTGCTTCCGAGTACTTGCCCATATTGTCATACACACTTCCAATATTATTATAAGAAGTAGCTAAATCCGATTGAATTGGAAAGAGAATATTCTGTTTAATTTCAATTGATTTTTCATAAAATTCAATAGCTTCTACATGTTTTTCTTGATAGTTCTTAGCGACTCCGAGCATATGATATAAATGTGCTTTTTCACCATTATCTGTTGCCTGTTGAAGTAGGATTTCATATAATTCTTCAGCCTTATTAAAATGACCTAGTTTTAGCAGTAATCTACCAAGTCGACTCCATCCTTCTTCGTTTGGAAATGTCTCTTCTCGGATACTTTCAATTAACGAATTAAGATGAGAATCATTGTCATTGGTCAATGTTAATTCTACCTGCCAAAGACGATCATCTCCACCAATTTGTTTGATCTGTCCAATACGAAAGACAGAATGCATTGAGAAGAGTATTTCTTTTTCTCCCTGATAATAACTGACATCACTGATGTTGGCAAAAACAGTAGACGATATCGATGGATTGATAGTTATTTCAAAGAGTACGCCTATTAGATCAGTATTATACTGATTACTTTCGGCAAAGGCAAGAGATACGGCTCGATCAAGACTTGTCGACAAGAAATAATTGAACGACATTAATCCACCTTTTGTTTTAATTAATTCGTCGAAGGCTGTTGGAGATAAACCTTGTCCACGAAAGACGGTAAATGAATTTGAATGGTGATGTCCACTGTATTGTTTGGAATGAAGTGTAACGATGTCTGAGTGAAGGTCTCGAATGAAGAAACCCATATTAATAATAAGATCCACTTCCATAATACGTAACGCTCTATTCAACATGGAATAAAGAAAACAATTATATGTATACCACCAAATTGGTTGAGGATTAGGATATTCTCTACATAGTTTTTCAACATTCTGTAATTCAATACTATTGTAGTTGAACTGTTTGCGACAGTATGTAAGAAATTTGTCGATGTGTGTTTGTTTGAAGTCAATAGTGAGTAAGATTTCCTTCAATATTTGTGTATACATAAAGGATTGGTTAAGTTGATCAAGACTTTTGTTCAAGACTCCATCAGTTGTTTTAACGAAGCTGATGGAAAGCATGTTTTTATCACATTCATGAACAGCTTGTTCAAGTGCCTCACAGATCGGTGTGATATCAGCGAAAACACCTTTCACTTTAGACCATTGTTGTGCCCATTGCTCATGATGAGATTCGTTTTCACCAAAGATGTAAACGAGACGTATTTGAGAAATGTCGTGAACAATAGGAATCACAATTTGGCTGAGTATTCCAGAAACAATTAAAAAAGTCTTCTCTTCTTTGATGTTGGTAAAGAAATTAATACAAGCATTCACATCAGTGAATGTATTAACAGTATCAACGACTTGCCGTAATTTTATGATGTTGTTACGATAGATATCGTTGTTTATATCATCAATATTTTCGTCCAACCAGAGAAGGAAAAACTTTGGGAGCATCCGAGCATGTAATGGTCGAGCTGGTCTAATCCTCACAGATTCTATCGATACAGCAGCAGTTATTGACTTTATCTTTGTGTCCATTATATGTACTGTATAGTAGAGATGTTAATTTATCTTTACTGTTCCTTGCTACAAAGAGTAAATATAAATAAAATCTTTTTATTTACTATAAAATGATTTTATTTATATTTGACGTCATGAAATAAAGATGAACCAATTCCTTACTATTAAAAAGTAAAGATAAATTAAATAATAACTTTTTTTTTTCTACGATTATTACATCTTTTATTTCTTTCAAGCATTTTACAAAATATAATCAGATGATAGATATAAAAAGTATATAACTTAGATAACGTTTTTGCATGTCTTTTCATATAATATCTTTATTTTTTAACAATATAACATACCGAGATGTGGGTGATGGTAAGGATGTTGGTTATCATATACTTTATTATACTACTGTGGATACCTGTATGTTTATCTATTACAGAAAGAAACATCTCTTTTTGCTTTAAAAACAAATAATTCATTTATAGTTATTTTATAAAATAGAGATAGATTAATATCGCTAGTTTGCAGCTGATGAATGAAAAGATTTCAATTTATCTAAAATATTTTTCAGATTTTTCTACTTTTTATCATATTTATGTTTATTATTATTGATGTATGCCACTTGAATAACATTCTCTTTATAAATATGAGCATACAGATCCGTTGACAACCAATGAACGAAAAATTCATTAAAGTTCGATTGTTGTTGATGGTACGAAAAATGAAAAGAGAAGTGTTGATATAAAACATCATGCTTTGTTGTGTTGACGAAACTCTTTGAAACATCTCTTCGTATATTGAAATGTAGAGTCGTGGAGATAAGAATCAATGAATCATCTTTATTCTTTCATAGTGTGTTATAATGAAGCTGAAAAGTGTGCACATGAAAGGGTGAAAAAGGATTCATATCAAAATATATTTTCCATTACTTGTAAAGAAAAATGGATGAATTATTGAACAGTATAATAAAATTTTTTAAAAGAATTCATATATAAATCTCAAAAACTTTTACAACTCATCGTCGTTAATAAACTTATATTAGAATATCTATCTTTTCTTTTATATATTTTTATTTTTATTGAAATATTTAATCGGATGTAGTACTTCAATTATTATTCAACCTGAGAAATTCATTGAAAAATTATTTGGCCAAAACAAATTAAATACCATTCTTATCCATGTGTTCAACTGCAGTCAAACTGTGCCGCAGCTGCGATGAAAAAAATCGCACTTGTAGGAGATTGCGTGCACTCAATTTCAGCCTTTTCTAAATAAATAAATAACAAATTAATAAAAAATTAATCATCATCTATCTAGTAATTAGATATTTGTATTGATTATTTAATACACTCTGGCACTGACCTTTATTCTTTAGAAAAATAAATGAAGTATCTTTCTCATTATAAAAAGTAAAAATGAGCTGGAGTGCTTGCGACACCTCCTTTTATACCCCCATGCGTCAGTACGAACTACGATAACTGCGACGCAGTTGTGAAAAGACTGGTGACATGGGTATAATGTTAATGTTAGTTCTATGATTGCTAGCAAGTATGCGCATTAAGTGTTTTAGACAAATGTAACAAAAACTAAAAATCATTTGTTCCTTTATTTTTTTCTCCTATATTTTATATCATGTCATGATGTTTAACACATTCGAAGTGATTCAGTTTTTGCATGGGAACTGATCGAGATACTCTTTCGTACGGACAATAAACTGCTAGTAAATGCACTTAATGACTTTTCTTTCTATGCTATCAAATTTTACTGTCCTTCTTTTTTGTACAATTAGATAGTGAATCAAATCTCATGTCCAGCTGTCCAATGACTCTAGTTATGTTTTCGTTCTATACTGTGTAATACACGTTAGGTGCGGGATAAGGACGAGAAGCTTTCAGTTTTTTGTGTTGAATTCATATCTATTCTGCTTGTCGCTGCTCATCAGTATAAAAGCGATTAACATTGTCAGACTTCTTAAGAATTTTATATGTCGTCAGAAGAAGTTAGTACAGACGATAGCGTTAACTCACTTAGTGAAGTGAGTTCATTGGACGATGATTTTGCTAGAATGCATTTCAAATATGGAAGTTCTGACGAAGAAGACGCTGATAAGAAGGTGGATTCAAACGTCTAGAGTGAAATAGAATAACAATCTGATGGTGAATGTCTGGAAGTTGATGGAGCTGTTGAACCAGTAACATCAACTTTCGAAGATGGTACCATCAATCCTATTGATTGCTATCGACATTTCATCACTAACGAAGTAATAAGTCTTATGGTTCGTGAAACTAACAGATACGCAGAACAATACTTACTAACACATAAACCTAGCGAATGATCAAAAAATCCTCAATCGGAGCCAACTACCAACGAAGAAATGCTGAAATTTTTAGAAATAATCATCGAGATAGGTTTGGTACAAAATTTCAAAAGTAAGTTATTACTGGAGCGAAAGTCAATTCTATGGATTAAAAATTATTCAAAATACAATGTAGCTGAATAAATTTGAATTACGTCTTAAGTTTCTTCATTTTTCAAGCAATGAGGAAGTGAATACGAACCAAGATGAACTAGCTACAGTGGCGGCCAAAATCATTCATACAAATCAAAAATATAATAACAAACGTCATATTTCTGCAAGGAGATGATCGTTTGGACTATAGTTTTCGCCAGAATGTAGAGTGATATGTATACTATATCTGTAGTAAGTTTCAGCTTGATCCACAGTAAAGTGATTGTTTTAAATGAGCAAGAAAAAAAATCATGTGTTTGAGTTTAGTCCAAAATTCTTCATTACAGTCCAGACAAAGACGCATGCACATATTACGATGTTCATAATTGCATGTTCATCAATATGGCTATTTTCACGACAGGAAATGCATTTTAATCATAGAATGCGCAGTATTTTGTAGGATACATATTTTTCAGACGTTATAGAGACCACACAGGTGAAAGCGAAAATTGAAATTTCTATATTTTTATATTTATTTTCTATGAACTGTATGAATAATTTCGGACTAAACTCAAATACATGATTTTTTTCTTTCTCATCTAAAACAATCATTTTACGGTGGAGTAAGCTGAAACTTTCTACAGATATAGTATACACATTGCTCTACATTCTGGCGAAAACCATAGTCCAAACGATCAACTCCTTGCAGAAATATGACGTTTGTTATAATATTTTTCATCTGTATGAATAATTTTGGCCGCCACTACGTCGTACAATTTTTTTATGTTGACGATGATAATGAACATCAAGTCGTTAGATCATTGGTGTAGTTTTTTTGTAGAATCACTCGTTATTCGAAATGCTTCAATTCTTTATAAACATCTGGATGAACTTGGTATGGCAAACTATCAAGAAGTAGTAATGTTCTCGATTGTAGATTTGGAATAAAACACTGATCACGCCAGTAAGTAACTAGTGATGATGATAATTTACCACTTTTAGAACAAGTAAGAACCATATTTTTTGCACTGAACAGGTTTTTTTTCAAATTTTCACTAATGTGTCCTAATACTTCTTTTAAACACATATAAAGTGGATGAAGAACACATCCGTCTATTGTTATATTGGGTTGGATAGTATAAGAATGGGTGGCAACTCCAAGTGATCGAACAGAACCCCAAGTAAACTTTTCTCCGCTATGAGTTAATATTCTATCATCATAAGGTTCTAGTTCAATATCGATCCGATAAGTATTCAACACCTGATTTGGATCATATCTTTCAATTATTTTATTTGTTTCAAAAAAGAAATTTTCAGCTGCTTCATTAATTTCTTCTTGATTTTCAACGGCCTTTTCTGTAACCAGTTTAGTTATTTTTCGACTGCATATTTCATGTTGATATTTAAAAGTATATTATCAATTATCAGAAGCCTGAAAATCATTTAAATTTAATTCAACGCTTTTTTAAAACGCCATCTACGTAAATCAATATCATGAACGGATAAATATTGATGTCGAGCATGTTCTAATTGATCAAAAACATAAGTATCAACATTATTCATTTCTTGTTTTTTTGTACCACATAGACTTTTTCTATGTAGCAGGTTTTTTTTAGATTTTATATTATTTGAAATTTTATTATATATTATTTATTAAAATAAAGTTTTGTATACAGATGAATTTATTATTGAAAACCTGACTTTTCATTGAATAAATCTTGATTTTTTATCTGAACACATTTTTTACATTTTTTTTTCACTATATATATTTCATCATTAATTGTATGTTACTCACATTCTTAAATAACCACGTATACATACATGGTAGTATAGTTTAAATGCCTAATACAATACATTACATAAAAATCGCTTCTCTCGTATAAATATCAAGCTCTTAGAATATTATTCTACCAAGTACTTCATCTTCAATCGTACTTTATATACGATTATATACAATGATATTTAAACAAACTTTTTTTAGGATCTTATTCTACTATATATTCTATAACTACTCGTATCCTGCTATGTATATTCGGTGAACATAGATCTAGACCAGTATATTCTGACTAGATAGATATTGAAAAAGTTATACACATGAACATGTGATATATTTTATTTTTTCTATGTGGCAAATATCTATTTTGAAAACTTTGATTGTCCTTAAAGTTTTACAAGCGACTCTACAAAGATTAATAACCATAACCTAAGACTCTTGCAAATTGAAAGAAGTTATTTGTTACCAAAGTTGAACAATTGACTTTTTATTGTCAAATTCTTGTCAAAAACCGTTAACTTTATATAAATTACTATTCATTTTCTATTAATTGTAATTATTAAATGCTAGTAACTCTTGATGTATTGACTTTTGTTGTACTTTGCTAAATTACATTGTCGAAGCTACATTATTTTTCTGTAAAATATGGTTTACTTACTATTAAAGAACATCTTTTCAAAAATAATGTTCAAACCTTTAGCAACTAATATTCTCAATTATTGTGACGATAAATTTCATGAACTTGTCAAACAAAGATGTAGTGATGATGTAGTGGAATTCTTGAAAATCCTGAACATCTCGTCTGCCCAACCACTATTGAGAGTAGACAATCTGTTCGAGTGGTTGGAATTTAATTCAGAACAACTACGGACCATTAAAAATGAATTAGCTTTTCAGTATGATAATGGTTTTATTGAAGTCAAATGGAGTGTTAGGAACTCATTAGAACGTTTTATTCGAGATCTACGAACAGTTAGTGATGATGATTAATATGCAACTGAGCGAGCAGACTTGCAGACTTACCATATGACTCTGTCGTCAGATTTCCAAAAACATCTTGTACTAAAGTCTTTAATCAATTTGTACCAGACAATAGATAGTCAAAACCATGAAAATAATCTTAAAAATCTATCTTTTTCAACTTCTCTACTTGATAATATTACTAATAACCTATGTCGATCAAAAAAGGCATATTGTTATAAGCAATACATGCTTCGATTTGTTGTATTGTTTTATGTGCAAGACGGAACGAATGCGTACGAATTCGTCAGATTGAATATACCAGATGCACTTTCATCTATATCTACTCTTCAAAGACTTGCTATAGATGCAAAGCTTCGAATAAATGAAGCAGATTTTCGTTTTGAATCATTAGCTACACATATGGACTCAGTTAAAACAAATATCATTTTTGTTTCAGAGGATTGTACAGCTGCCGTGAAAAAACTATCTTACGATAATGCTACAAATTCATTCATTCGTTTTACCGCACGTTTGAAAAATGGGCTATCTATTCTTCTATATTAAGAAACAGAATCTTTCGAACAATTCCGTAATTGGCTGCTTAATAACGATTTCTCGTCAATGTTAAATATTCATATGATTCACTCCATTACTAGAATACACATGTCGTCAAATTCTTTTTGGCTTTCTGCTTATGGAACTGATAGTACTATCGATCTATAGACATAGTTCGTCGTTGGATATGGATGTTTGAGCAAACTATGCTAAAAAATATTCGTATTGTAGGATATTCTACTGATAGAGATCGTAAGTATTTACGCACTATGCGCCTTGCTATAGGCTCCTTTGCCTCCTTATCAAACATGAAATTGAACAGTTATAAAGGTGCATTCCGTATTAAAATTTCAAAAAACTGGAGTTCGTATTTTCTCGACGATCGGCAACTATTTCTATGCTTTCAAGATCCAATACATTTGTGTACAAAATTGCGTAATAGACTGCTTTCTAGTACAGATAATCTGTAATCGACATATATCACTTGATTGTCTGTCAACACTAATTGCTTAAGTTTCGAAATTGCATCATAATTTGGTTAAATCAGATGTATTTCCTAAAGACCGTCAGGACTTTAACTCCTGCATCAAGATTTGCAGCGACGATGTAATTAAATGTCCGTTGAATATACCGAATACTGAAGGTATGATTATATATCTTTGTCTACTTCGTTCAATTCTAATTGCCTATATCGATAAACAAACAGTTTTTACCGATCGACTGTATCATGCTTGGCTGTAAGTTTTCCTCATTCGTTGGTGGTATAACTGGCTTGAAAATATAACAAATAAGGATTTGACTCGAATTTTTTATCAATTATCTGGTACTACAATTAGTGAAAGCCAGGAAATAAAAAAAGAACATTTTTTCATTACCAATAATGCTTATCAACTGGCGTATCTTACTTTGGTAGCCATTCGGAAGGAATTACCAGCAGAAGCACTAAACATCTACCTTTTCAACTCTCAAAAATGTGAAGCAATGTTTCGCTCAATTCGTTCGATGTCTAGTAGTTTTTCATCTGTTGTAAACTTCAGCGTGGGAGATTTTTTTAATTGTGCTCAAAAGTGAAAGTGAATACAGTACGGACAGTGAAGTTCTACTTTTTCCGAAGCATCATAAATGCGGTAAAACATTCAAACAACCACCTCCAATAACTGCACCGGACTCGACACTCAACATTTAAATTACAGAAAAAATTAGTTGGTCCAGCTTTTACTGATGTTTCTCAGTTGCTTTCTGATCGTGGAATTAAAGACATACTCGGTAAAACGCATATGATAGACATGAATCAGCTGAACAACTATGTTCGAAACATGCGAAGTAAACGAATAATTATTGACGACTCGTACAGCGTGTATAATAAACGGATGACATGTCTGATGCCGAAAATGCCTATGACAGCGAAGAACAGTTCAACGATGAGAATAATAAGTATCAGATGCTTTGTCAACAGAAGTTCCACTTAACGTGCAAGATCCTATGCTTTCTGAAACGCATGTTTTTAATACAATTCGCCCAGAACTGAAAAAATCTTACTTTGAAATAGAAATATCTGGTCAAAAGAAGTTTATTCACAAACAAACAGCTTGTTGGCATCTAATGGAAAATAAAGCAGTCTTATCAAGCGATCGCCTTACTCGTGTAAGACAACACTAGAATAAAATCAAGGAACAATTCACTGAACTTTTGTTATAAAGACTAGGAAATAAAACGTGTTATTTTTTTTTTTAAACAATAAAAGTTCGTTCTGTTCTCTGTCTTGAAACAGATAAAAGAGTTATAAATATGATGATAGCTATCGATCTCATAACTTTCAGAGAAACTTGTGAATGTTTTTTTAGTTTGTCACGGATAAATCACTTTACACATTAGAACAATTATTCAATTATACTACGAGGTTTTTATTTTCAACTTTCTGTATACAGATTTATGCGTGTGAATTATAAGTTTCTGCACATGGATGTATGAAAATTGAGGAAAGCAAAAATCAGATTATTTATTTTTCAAAGTCAAAAATTCGCACAGCATATTGGTAGAAGAAAATATTTATATGATGATCTGAACTTGTTTGTCAATTCTTTATTGCTGCAATCATCTGCAAAGTTGATCATTTTATTGTTAAATACTATTATCAACTTTACAAAAGGGATGCTTATTTTTTTTTATAAAATCATACAGTAAAACAATACTGCGATGTCAAATCGCCGGTAAGTACACATTATATGATGTCATATAAAAACTGTATTT
This sequence comes from Macrotrachela quadricornifera, assembly GCA_022393335.1. Taxonomy (NCBI): domain Eukaryota; kingdom Metazoa; phylum Rotifera; class Eurotatoria; order Philodinida; family Philodinidae; genus Macrotrachela; species Macrotrachela quadricornifera. The sequence goes on along the minus strand of JAJEKB010021802.1, from coordinate 646,765 downwards.
CTTAGACTTCCATTGTACTCCGGGAGTACAATGCAAGTACGGGGCTACCGCGAAGTACAGGGAGCATGGGGATCCTGATTTTTCCGTGAACTAGATACTGGAATTTAGTGTATTTACATAGTACGTAGATACCCACAATGTAAAATTTTAACCAAACTCATTTAACTTTTTTTATGATGATGAGATAGTACTGGCCGAGTTGCGTGAGAAAAATGTGTTTCATATTTTCAAAGGAGATTTTAAAGAATTTTTACGAAAGACAGATTTTTGGCTCTGATTCTCTTAATATTATAAAATATTGGGAATTTGGGTATTTTTTCTAAGTTTGCTTAAATTTTCGTTTGAAAATATGAAATACTTTTTCTTATGCAATTCGATGAAGTCTATTCAACTGTCAGAGAAAAAAGTAAAATAAGTTTGATCAAAACTTCACACCGTGGGTATCCTACGTACTATGTAAATACCTTAAAATTGGAATATCTCTCTCGATGCATGCCAATGGACCTTCATATTTTATATTTGTTAGTTTGATAGTGAGCGTTTTCATTTTACTCGAATATGTATGATCTCCTTCGCTGACAATACTAACATCTCTATTGTTGAGGATGTTTTTTTGCGTTTTCTAATGTTTGTTGTTATCCTAGTATTATTAAATATGCCGTTTATATCAAATAAAATTATGATCAATTTCAAGTAGGAATGAAACAGGGACACTTGATGAGAGAAAGATGTAAAATAGCAAAAACATTTCGGCGAAATGCAATGTTAATGAAAGATTAGATTAGTGCGAAGTACAACGACCGAACTCTTTTTCCGCGGAAAAATTGTAATAGCGAAAGCTTTACTTTTAAACAAATAAAAGATTGTATTTATACATCACCCTCCAACCCCACTCTCAAAAATGTTGACTTAATTACGTTTACTAAGTTAAATACACAGGGTAAATGATGCACGTATTGATGGGCTAGTATCATCTATAGAAGAGTATATATTAAAAAGGAAAAGAAAAAAGTAGATAAGTAGGTCAAAAAAGAAGAGAGTAATCAAAGAGAGTTACTTGCATATACACATATGAATCCTTATCGCCGAAACTCATATCATCGAAACACAGATCGACGAAATTCAACAATCTGTGCTTTGAGAGTCAATAATTTGGGAGATTTGTCTTTCGGCAATGTGGCTAATAAAAATATCTATTTTCACTTAGCTTCACCATGATGGTTGCCTCCTATAAATAAGAAAATGAGGACGATGATCGCTAATATATAGAGCACAAAGAAAAACTCGGCGTTCTTTGTTTAGATGATCTTTATGTCTATGGCCTCTATTCCGATAATATTCATTTCGACGATCTCAATCTTGTGCCATTTCGTCTTCAACAACGAAGCACACGACATTTCACTATTTTCTATTTTGTTTTTCACTTTGCGCATCTTTACTAAAGTGTATTATCGTTATACTGGCTCTCGCTGATTTTTTCGGTGAGTAAGTATCATACCTCGGCAGATACAATCACAAGAGTGTTAGTTCTTAGATAAGATAGTGAAAATATACTATCTCATTGTTTCCAATAAGATGGCATCGCTCAGCATTATGGAAATTTTATTTTATTTTCTCTCATATAAATATTGTAAATCAAAGTATATGGATAAAAACTGTCATTTTTGACTCGAAGTGTTTGTTTCAGCATCAGTGTCTGGTTGCAATATAATAGTATCAAGTGCTTGTATACATTTTTCAATATCACTCATTGTATTGTAGTGTGCAGCAGAAAGACGAACTACACCTTCCTTAGTACATATTCCTAAAGCAGAAACCAAGCGATGAGCATGGTTATGTCCATTGCGGCAAGCTATTTTATGTGCATGAAGTTGTTTGACAATTGCACTTGAAGATAAACGGGACGAAATAAAACTGATAGTCGATGATCGATTGATAGTTGATTGAGGACCAAGAATGGTAATATCAGGTTTTGTAAGAAGGTACCGAAGAAGTCGTTCAATGAGTGGACGCTCAAAATTGCCAAACATATCATATGCTTGTTCAATCGTTTTTCTTATTGGTTGATCTTTTGGAGCATTAGTGACTCGTTCAAAGTAAGATTTAACACCTAAAATGCCTGCGCATGCTTCATGGTTAACACATCCAATTTCATATTTATGTGAAATATCGGATTCCGGAATAAAGAAATGATTCGGACCAACACCAGCGTCAATAAAGTCTTGCCAAGCAGCGTTTGAACCATATAAAACAGCAATATGAGGGCCAAAAACCTATTAAAAAAATACATAATATTTCTAGCACAATTTTAATGCCATTCTCAGAAATATATAGATCGTATCAGTAAGTATTACGCATTATTTACTCAAACTTCAAAATAGGTCGACCGGCTCAGTCTTATAAGCAGGAGCGGCGTGACTGAAGGGACATATCAAGGGTGTAACACTGCCTTCGCTCCAATAGTTGAAATTTTTTGTTATTTTTACGAATTGAAAAGTTGAAAAACAGGCTTACAGTAGAAATTTTGCTAATTTTAACCCAAAATTACAGAATTAAACTGTGTTTTTCTCAAACAAGTTATAAAGTAAAATCAAAAACTTTTCGTTTCGTAGAAAAGTAACCACTATGGAATTACAGGTGATCCAAAAATGTCTGATCTTTTGTTTAAGAGACATATTATAATTTGTTTTACGTCTAAAGATCGTCGTTATTGAACAGTTATGACGAGAGTGGCCACCTTCATTAGTAAAAGTTGTGAAGAAATTTCTTAATTCGTATTCGATAATGCTTCAGTTTCTGTAAAGAAATGACTCAGGACGACAGAATTTCTGATTAATCTGACGAAATTTTCATGTCAAGAAATAATATCAGTTACACAAGTATAATCGGTTATTACAGACTGAAAACTTAATTCTGAGAAATGTTGAGTCATTGTGTTTTGTACAAAGCATGACTCCGGCCAGTCGTTGCCAAAGTGAACAGGTTCGGCGTTAGAAGTACCGAAAAACATTTTTGAATTTTATAGAAAATTGATCTTATTTATTACAAAAGAAATCTTTCAATGAGTCGAACGTTGTAAAGGATTTTCACAAATTTTACATATCATTTCTACCTTATAATTAGGATTGCCATCGTGTATGAACGGCCTATGAGGTCTCACTTTGGAACTAACGAGGAAACCTCTCCAGGTGATTAAGCCCTTTAGGTCCCATCTTTTAGCGGTAGATAGGCCTCAATGAGGTATGAAGAGTCTTAAGAGAGTTCATGCTCATAGGCCTCCTATCTAGAATTATAGGTATTTGTCTGAAAATTTTGCCTATAGCAAAATGTCTACTAACAAACCGAATGTCTATATTTCGAGCTGAGATTTTACCCACAGACAGGTTTATTGCCAGATAGAACGCCCTGAAAATTTCAGCTCAAAAGAACGAACAACTCTAGCATCTTTAGTAAGATGTGGGTGATTCCTGGAACTTCAGTGTCATACACTGAAAAAAAAATTTTGCGGTACGAAACTTAAAAAGGGTTTCGTACATCCTACGAAACCCTAAAAAGGTTTCGAGATTTGACACTAATTCGAAACCCTTTTTAGGTTTCGTACAATGCTACGAAACCCTTAAAAACGTTACCCGGAGGCTTGAAAAATATTTTTAGGGTTCGTACGAAACCCTCAAACTTTTTTAAGGGTTTCGTAGTATTATGCGAAACCTTCACAAAATTTTTCTAGATTTTTACCGAACTCCTACTAAGGTTTCGTATAATACCACGAAACCCTTAAAAAAGTTTGAGGGTTTCATACGAACCCTAAAAATATTTTTCAAGCCTCCGGGTAACGTTTTTAAGGGTTTCGTAGCATTGTACGAAACCTAAAAAGGGTTTCGAATTAGTGTCAAATCTCGAAACCTTTTTAGGGTTTCGTAGGATGCACGAAACCCTTTTTTAGTTTCGTACCGCAAAATTTTTTTTTTCAGTGTACGAAGTAGATTTTCTTTTGAGCTGCAATTTTTAGGGCGTTCTACCTACCAATAGACCTGTCTTCGAGTAAAGTCTCAGTTCGAAGTATCGACATTCAGTTTGTTGGGAGATACCTCGCTATAGGCAAAAATTTCAGTAAAATACCTAAAACTCTAGATTAGAGGGCCTATGGTCACGAATCTTCTTGAGGTTTTTCATACCTCATTAAGGACCATCTACCGTCAAAAGATGGGGTCTAAAAGGCTTAATCGATTGGAGCGGTTCCCTAGTAAGTAGTTGAATATATTCCACCATTGAAACTCTTAGATTCTGAAATTTGGGTGAGGGTGATTTGAGGGTGAGGGGTGTAGAGTTATGGGTGGTGTTGGGTGATGGTCTCCTCCTGAATTATGATATTGACTATTGTAATAAAGTACTTTAATGCGCATACCAATCGTTGCATAATATCTAAAATTGATGAGTTCTATAATATGCTATCGAAAAATTCATGTTGCAAGTGTCAAGAAATAATAGATAGATAAAAAAACCTTCTAAATTAGGTATTTAATTGCAATAATCAATATCATAAAATTATTGAAAATCTGCTTTAATACTTGTTGATTGACTTCGACCGTATTGGCTTCATTAATCTGTGATTGTAATGAGGTAATACAAAGTCTCATGAAGATTCATTGACTGACTTCATCTAAATATATCTATATAGTATATGACAACGGCATAGACAAACATCATCTATCAATGTCGCTAGTAGAAAGCTCATTAATGTATGCCTAAGTTACACTCAAATTGATGAAAGTCTTTCTAACAAAAACCCGGTATTCCACATCGATTATCTAGTGAGTCGGTATGTGATCGAATATAATATGTTTCGATGATAAGAACCCGTGATTCCTACTAAATCCAGATTTAATTTTAGAATCACTTCGCATTTAGCTTCGATTGTGGACAGAATTAGATGATAGAAGAGAACAAAAATAATTTTATATTGACTATTTTTCTAACAGTAACCAAGGAATATCTAAAATCTTGACTCTTATTTGATTACTTACACAAAAATTGTTAAAGATTAACCAAAAAAGATCTCGAGTCTGCTTCCGTCCAGATTGGGGTTCGAGATCAGATTCAGAAGTTTTGTTTTCTCGGGTATTGGCCCCGATTCGAGTCCAAAACAAAAAGGGGAACCCACAAGTCTTTACTGTAGAAAAACAATTTAATGGCAAGAGTTTACAGATCTGATAGCCTTGGCTATATACGAAAGCTAAATAGTTTCTAAAAGATGGGCTACACTACCAAATGTTAGGTTTCCATGTGTTTTTCGGCACATCCACTATTTTTGACGGCATTCTATAACATCGGATGTTTTGAATCGATAAAAAAAAACCTTGAGCTAGGAATGTAACTTTCCATGATAGTTTTAAACATATTTTCTTTGCTCATTTCACTCAAAATAAATGAATCTATCTCATATGGATTCTATTTCAATAATCTGACCTAATAAAATTTATTATAACACTGAATATTTGCGCCCAAGAAGATAAATGACTATTAAGATGAGTTTGAAGTTCTTTAGAAAAACACATTTTTATGTAGAGGAAATATCTTACAGGCTCCGATCTAAGCTAGATTGAGCTGGATGCGCTCACATAATACTTGGGCCACTTTTTGGGCCGGGTCAAAATACGGAAAAGTGGTTTGTTTCAAGCTGTTCTACTCACTTTATAAAACGTGAATACATAAAAATCAACGTTCCATTGACGAACATCAACTGCTTTGTGTGGTGCATAAGCTACACCATCAACAATAACACGTGCTCGAGGACTTTGTTGATGAACAAGTTTTACAATGGCTTCAATATCAAGAACTTCACCAAGAAGATTACTAACATGTGGTATAGCTACAATTCGGGTACGTTCTGATAATAAAGCTGAAAGTTCATCAAGATTTACTCCTTCATGTGCTTTCCATTCAATAACTTTTCCATGTAATTTTGTCCAAGCACCATAATTAGCCTCATGAGCAAGATTACTTAAAATAATTTCATCATCTGGATCAGTAATAAGTTTATTAAAAGCATGTGATATTATATGAATTAATTGAGTTGTACTTGGACCAATAACAACTTCACCAATTCCAGTACCATTCATCATTTCACGACAAAAATCATGAGCAAGTTTCACAGTTTGTGTTGCTTCATTCGATTGATAATATCCAGCTCCAAGTTGAACATATGATCTTGAATAATATTTTGAAATATTATCAATTACTGATGATGGTACTTGACTACCACCTGCATTTTCCAAAAATACCCAATCAGGATGTTCACGAAAAAATGGAAATTGATCACGTAACTCTTCTTGTGTAATAGTCGACATTTTTTTTTATTCTAGTAAAGAAATAAAGCAAACTAAAATATTACAAAACCTTTTATCGCTATCATACAATATAGATAGATAAGACAGTTAACTAAGAAAAAAATATATTTATGTAATCTAAAGTCAGTTTAAGGGGTGGCCCCTTTAGGGAACAAAGGTGTATATTATCGTGCTTGAAGGGACGATAAAGTGAAGACAGCCACGCCTTAATGACAAATATGATGCATTTCTTGGAAAATATATTCACTAGATGAGTATGCATAAAGTAATTTAAAATAGGTTTAAATGCAAAAATGTGGCATCCCTTCATTTACAATATCGATCAGATCTAAGGTTTCACTAGAAATCTTTCTTCTATTGTCTCATAGGTTTGAATATTCGCTTCGAAACAATTGATATGTGCATATGTCATGTTCCTTACATTTTAATTAAAACCAGTCATATGGTTTCATTGTCATGAACTCTTCGGTTTTTAACAATAACTATGCCAATGTATCAATTTTAATGTTTCATCCGTAATTTGGTACGTGAATCGGTACCCAAATAAAAGTGAAAATCTACATTGTAAAAGAAAAGACTAGAATAATAAATTCTTTAGGAATTTATGAAAGTGAAGCGTATAACAAACCGTTTTTCTGTATATGAATATTTTCATAAAGTCTTGAAAGTATTAAGAAAAAGGATGTTATGAACCTCTCAAGGGTTTATTAACATTTTCATACATGAAAAAAGGGTTTATTATTCTACTCATTTTTTCACAACACGCATTAGTATTCTTGCAAGCAATAGATCGAATAAAAATCAATCAATGAGTAGATGTATATGTTGTAATATATTAAACTTGTTATTGATCATTGTAGTTTGGTATCATTGTCAATCTATTTTTCAATATATATCAGTCTTTATTAATTAAAAAATAATTTTCGAAACCTAAACAAAAAATATCTATAATTTGAATTTTATTTTTGATCGTGAATAATACAGAGTACTATACTAATACTTATTAAAAACTGAATTTATGGATAGAATTAATAGGCATAACAGTAGTTATTGAAATGGCTTAAACTATATACCAAAATACACTGATACTTTACAATTTTTATCCTTCATATACACGTTTTCATAAAAATAGTAGCAAAATTCGTGTTCCCCATCAAGAAATACATCTACGGGCAAGTCATTGGTACAATTTCGAAGAATAAGACGTTTTTAAAAATTTTGAGAGTAACACAGACAAAATGACAAATAAATCGATATATTATTACTTCAAGAAGACTTTTGAAATTTTTTTGTCTGTGTTATTCTCAAATTTTCTTCAAAATTATACAAATGGCATGCCTGTATATTCAGTTTTTGATGGAAATCACAAATCTTCTACTATTTTTATGAAAACATATGCATAAAGGATCAAATTGTTTAGCATATAGTTTAAGACATTTCAATGATTTCATAGCGAATAATTGCTGTACGAGAGATTAATTCTAGTCATAAATTCAGTTTAATGAGCGTTTTTTTTTTGGCATATAATACTCAATCATATTCTATAGTATTATTTATAGTGTAAATCACAGAAGGGAGCGTAAGCGTTTTGTTTACTTATTTATGAATTTTTCTTTTCGTTGAATCATATTAGATGTTAGTTTTGTATTTTAAGTTTTTATATATTAATTATTTTAATTAATGTTATATTTACAAATAGATACAATAAAATAAAACATTAGAAATAAAAATAACAAAGGAATAAAATTAATTAATTAATTGAAACTTAAATAATTAGATGAATTTAAGTTTTAAATAATAAGAATTTTTATTAATATGCATTAAATTAAGTATAAAAGTAATAAAAAAACAATTTAATAAAATTGATTAAATTGTTGTTCTAATTATTAATTAATTAATAAATAATAAAATAATACGCTTATTATAGGTTCTTCAGCAATGTCCTAGGACTGAGACATAGGAATTCTCTCAATTCTAAGTAATGTCAGCTAAAACTGATCTAATCCTCGGAGAAATGAGAATTACCATATATTTCCTTCAAAGATCCCCTTCAATTCTTTCCACACTTCTCTTCAACTAATTCATACTATAAAAACTAAATTCGCTACATAACTAAATCCCACCTTAAATCCACGGTCCCTCTGGAAAGAACTAACCGAATGACAATTTTACTCAAAAGAATTGATGAACTTAATAGAATTTGTAGACACTACCCCGCTAGTTCTTGGACACCCCTCTAACTTCAAGGGCTCGATCCGCAGTCTCGCTGCTCATCGAATGATCAGCTAGGTAATAATAATACACTTGTTGCTATAGTTATAAAAATTCTTTTTTATAGAAGACTTTTAGATAAACAATGATTTTTTTCTTAGTAATTAAAGAAAAGAAAACTAACATTTTTTATTAATTAAATCAGTAAAATCAACATTATTTCTCAGATAAATTATTTAGAAGCAGCAAATCGAATATAATCAATACCAAACTTTGCATTGTTTTCTTTCCAAATAAGAACAATTCGTAGTCGACGAACAAGACCATACCATGTTGAATAGTTCGACAAATCTAATACATATTCTCTCCATTCTGTATTATTTTCGATTTGAATGGATATACTATGATTTTCATTAAATAATCCTTCATTATTTGTACTCCAAAATAATTGAAAATAATTATTATCCAATACATAATCATAAGTCATATTAATAATTATTTTTTTAACTACTGATGTATCAATCATAAGTACTGGACTTAATAATTGAGATTTTCTATCAATTATTGGTAAAATCCATTTTCCATTGAATGGTTTATTCATAAATTGATTTAAATCAGGTAATTGTTTCCATCCTTCTGTATCACCATCATGATTAAATTCATAAGATTTTGGATTTTGTGCTGTATACTGTTTTAAACTAAAATTTCCTATTTCTATTGTTCCATTATTTAATCCCGTGACTTCCCAACCAATATTCATTCCTCCTACATAATATTTACTAAGATCATTTGATTTTAAAAATCCACGTTCTACAGCTGCTTCAAGTCCTAATCGAACAAATGGCATCATATCTCCAGTAACATGTACGAGACGTTCTGAATGAACAGAAATATTTGCAAAATTTGAAAAAGCTGGACAATATATTAATGAACCAGTGCCTTTATCGCCATTAATATATAAAGGACTCATAAGAACACGATCATCATATAAACCAATACCTAACCAAAAGTATTTACCATATTCTGAATCTCCTTTAACTAAATTTTGTATAGTCATATAAAGTGGAAAAATTCCAGCATGAAGATTAGGATCATAACCTGGTTGAATATGTTGATCCATATATAAAAGTTGAACATCTAAATTCCATTGTAATTCATTGACTTGATTTAATGGTACAGAACCACCCGTAATTCCAATATCTTGTTGAATAAGAAGATGAACCCATGGAGCATCATGTGCTTTATATTTACCTCCATATTCATGAAATCCATTAACTGCAATTTGTAAACGACCATCTTGAAAAAGTACAAAACGTTTATCATCAGTCGACCATTGTATACCTTTACTTTTTCCATCATTAATTAAAGTTCCATTTGTAGTTATATTTGAATGGCTAGCCCATTGAGCCAATTCCCAAGATGCAGTTGTATTTGGTATAATAGAAAATGGATTATATAAACGATATCGAGGTGCTTTAGCACATTCCGTTGGATTTGAAGGACAAGCTGGAATTACATTAAAACCTTGAGTATAATTTACATCAGAAAGAAGTTCAATTCCTTGAAAATATACTTGATTCGCTGTTGAATATGTAAATAAAGTAACCATCAATAAGAACATTTTCAAACGAGGTAAAATAACTTATTCTCTAAAATAAATATAACAATATGAATATCATTCTCTTATAATCAATTTATCATAGAAAGATATAACTTTTTATATGTTATTTTTACTGATTTGATTTTTAATTCATGTTCTACAAATAAAATTTAAAAAATCTGCAGATGGTTCAACTATTTCACCGATATGTTCAATTAAATAATTTGTACCAATTCTCTCAGATTTTTTTTATTATTTTTCGTAATTAATATAATAGACAAGACAATGATAGAAATGATAAAAATTCTGATTAGGATACCCAGTAATATATAAACTCTCTTTGAACGTAATTGAAACATTTGTGACTTAGGAGGTAAGTTAGAAGATAATTTTAAAATATTGATATATATGTTAACAAATCTTATATATTTCGTTTTTTTGTTGTTTCAAAAATTTACATGTGAGAGTTATGCGATGATATACTGATAAGATAAAAACTCAACAAAAATATCATCCACCTTGTCTAATAAAACAAGTAAAAGTAAAGATTTCAAGTAAAGCAACACTCAACTAAGTTAAACTATGTATATATATCTCTGCATGTTATCAGTAAAATTTGTAATCATTATTATAAATTATATTTTCAACCATATGAATTGTATTTATTAATTTATCTAATTATGTTTAGAATAACTTGAAAATTATGTTAATGAAAATGATTTAACATGTTAGATTACAGTTAAATAAAAAGAAAGAATTTCATGTTTCATTACGCCTCGTGTTAGAGATATACATTTGCCATTAGATTCTTTCTATTGCTGTAAAAAATAAAATTTCAATTCATTAGAAAGATTTAAATATCTTTCGTTAATTGTAATGCATTGAATATTGAATAAGATATAGTTACAGCAAAAATTATTTGTAGTATTTCGATAGTAAAATTACAGACCTTTAGAGATTTGGTAAATGCTAGAAAAATGATCACATTTATCAAAAATCAATTTTATTCACTGATAAATTAATCTTTGAAAATAATGCATATTTTTTAGGTATAAAGTTTATTTGTAAGATTTCAAGAACAATTTGATTTTTAAAAGCATAAGATGCAAAAAAATAAAAAATGTTACATACATAATTTTTTGTATGACTCTGGATACTCTATCTATATCATGAAAATCGTAATCAATCAGTGATTCTCTAATAAATGTTTTCTCTATTGTTTAAGTTAAAACTGATATCGATTGTCTTCTAGGTTATATTTATTTTAATATATATATCCTTTCTTCAAGGTTATTATGACTATTAAATAAGAAATAGAAAAGATATATTATTTTCTTTATAATACGCTTGAAAAAATATGTTGAAAAGAAAATCTACGTTGCAATTTTCTTGTAAAGATATTTCAAAATAAAGAATTGTCGTTTTTGAATAATTAACACTACTTATTCCAAAAAATAGTATCGTTATTAAAATTTCACAGATAATTTTTATTGCAATTGTACAAAAAATTTCTACATGAAAATAATATTTTGATCTATATTTGTTTTAAATATGATAATTGCCGTTTTTTTCACCTATATACTAAGTGTATTTAGTTATATTTAACATAAGTGAACATGCAATCTTCCTTTTTTTTAACATCTCATGTTCTGTTAATTTTTATTTTATTATTTTTTTCTATGCAATAGTTTATCATCATTTAGTTTTGTAAAACTAATGTCGACAACAGCACTTGCTACAATTGGATCGCGATTTACAATTTATGCTGGATCAATTCTTTTTTCTCTTGGTTTTTCAGGTAATTTAATTACTATTTATCTTCTTCGTATTACACGTCATACACCAATAACATTCATATTAATTATTTTATCAATTGCAAATTGTATATCACTTATTTTTGGTTTATTAAATCGAATTATTGTAGCTATTATTGGTATTGATCCAATTCTTATATCACCAGGTTGGTGTAAATTACGTGTTTATATAGGACAAACATCTGTACTTTTTTGTCAATCATGTGCATGTTTAGCATCGATTAATTCTTTTCTTTTAACATGTCGTCAAGTTCGATGCCGTCGTCTTGTTACACTTTCAATATCACGTCAATGTATTACAATAGCAGTATTATTTTGGCTTATTCATGGTTTATTTAATCCATTATTAACTGAACTTATAATTGTACCTGGTAAATCTCCAACATGTTCTTTAATTAATTCAATTGCTTTAAATTATACTGCATTTTTTCTTCGACCTATTTTAATTGGTATTTTTCCAATATGTATATTAAGTATATTTGGAATATTAACATATCAAAATTTAAATCTTTTACATCATAAACGACGAATTGAACAACAATCTCTTTGTAAAATGTTACTTTTTCAAATGATTGTATATATATTAGGTACAATACCTTATGCAACTTTTTATGTTTATCAATCAATAACAGCAACAATACGAACAAAATCAACATTTGAACGTGCACAAGAAAATTTAGTTCTTGATTTTATTAATATTTTTTTTTATATGCCACAATCATCACCATTCTATGTATATTATCTATCATCGAAAATCTTTCGAAGACATGTTAAAGATTTTTTCTTACGACTTCAAATTAATCAAATTCGTCCACTTCTTAGAAGTACTCATGAAAGATATTAACATTAAATAGACAGTTAAAATGTTTTATTCTTTATTTAATTAAATACATCTGCTATTTTCTTGCATGATACATTTATTCAAATTAATATTTATCATGAAATCTTATATATAGAGAAAGTTTATTGTTAAGAAAGACTGCTTGATCTTTTGTTTGAAATTTATAATATTAAACTTTACATATTTTTTGTTGACCTATTTTCATTGCATATGATTTTTGTCAAATGAAAAATATGTTTTTTACGAACATTTTCGATTCGTAGCTATGCGAAAACAAAGAATGTAGGCAGCTATCAATACACAAAATACAGATGTTTGTTCTCATTGAAAGAGGCGTTAATCTTTTTAGTAAAGGCCAAGCCTTCACCTGTTATTGAAATAAAACATAAAATTTGAGATTTTTAAATTAAAAAAAAAAGATCATCTAGTTCATTTTAATCATAAATAATATAAAAGAGTGTCATCTATTTACATCGAACACTATTTGTATAAAATTGAAAGAAAATATTATATTTCATCTAATACATAACATTTAAAAAAAACAATATTTGTTATCTTCGATAAAATAGTTCGAAGGTTAATAAAAAACAAATTGTATGTTATGATTATTTTGTTATTTTATAGATAATCTTTACATTGTTTTTTTTATAAAGAAAAAAAAATATTTATATAGATGTCATCTGACAAAAAATGATTATGTTTGATCGATTTTAATATTCGATAATCGGTATTACTGTTAGGTATATATATATATACACAAAAGAAAAAAAGCAAGAACAGTAAAAATATATACCTATATACAATAATGACAACTATTAAATATATTCGACCGATTTTTCGTTATGTAAATGGATATTTACCATTAAAAAATCAACGTTTTCTTCATGTTGAAAAACATAAAGATCATCTTCGTTTAATTGATAAAAATGATACAATGGATTTTCATTATATATGGTTACGACATAATTGTCCTGAAATAGGTAAATCAATTCATCCTAAAACTGGTGAACGTATTGTTGATTGTGCTGAAATTCCATCAACAATTAAACCAGAACATATTGAATTAATTAATAATGATAAAAAACTTAAAATTATTTGGTCAAATGATCATACAAGTTTATATGATTTAACATTTTTATTATCACATGCTTATGGAAAAAATCGAATAGAAAGTAAAAAACCTAATGTTAAAATTGAAGATGTTGAAATAATTTATAATAAAAATCAATATGAAATATATTTAAAAAATTGTTATGATAGATTAAAAAATTTTGGATTAGTTGTTGTTCGACGACGAGGATTAGATACAGAAGAAATCATGTAAATAATATTTCATATATAATTTATTTTATTATTATTTTTTTTTCTTTTGTAATTATAGTAAAGATTTTTTACCTTGTGGTGCATCAGTTGTTGAAACACATTTTGGTCGTATTGAAGATTTACGTACAGATAATACAACAAATAAAAATACAGATCAATTAGGTTATACAGATGCAGCAATTAATTTACATACTGATCAACCATTTATAGCTGATCCACCAGGTATATTTAATTTAATCAAAAAACAAAATAGATTATTTTTTTTCTTAATAGGTATGCAATTATTACAATGTATACGTCGAGC
>JAJEKB010021802.1:603270-631925 GCA_022393335.1 Macrotrachela quadricornifera | reverse complement strand
CAATAAACATTACCAGTTATATATTCTAAAACACTACCATCCATAATCGATGCATCAATTATATTATTTAATAGATAATTATAAATTTCTTCATTAGATTTTACTGGATAAAAATCTCGAACACCTCTAGAAATTTCTCGTAAATAATATTCTTCAAAAGATGTACCAACTAAAATTCCAATACGACTAAATGCTATTTTTCCATTTTTAATATCTTCAATTCCAGATATAATATTATCCGATTTAGATAGTGTTAAATCCGATGCTAAATTTGCAGTATATGCTGCAACTGAAATTAAACTTAATATATATAAAGCAAGAGTTAATAATCTACCAGCAGCTGTTTTAACATGAAAATCTACACCATATCCAACAATTGCACCAAAAGCATACCATATACTCATTGCAATTATAGAAATTATTGAAAGATCTCGTAATGCTTCATTTTCTTGATGTTCTAATAAACAAATCAAGAAACCAGCACATATACTAGCAGCTGAAAGAGTCATCCAAAGTTTAAATGAAAATGGTCTTAAATATGATAAAAAATCTACACCAGGTTTAGATTCTTTTCGTATAATAATTCGTAAAGAATTATCAAATATTGAATTTGAAAAAGCAACTTTTTCTCTTCGTGTAGAGGTAATTGTTGTTTGAGCTATAAACATATCATAAGTATCATTTTCTACTGCCTTAATTACTTCATTAAATGTTTGATTTGTTACTAAAGTTATTTTCGGAATAAATCCCATTCTGTTCTTTAAAAGTTCAATAAGATCAGGTATGTAACCAACTAATTTTATTTTTGTTTTTCCAAACCTATTTGATGCTTGTGTAACTATAGTAAATGGAGCTATTTCAGTAACAGCAATTCGTAAGGTTACACCTAAAACTGATGCATAACCCGAAGGAGGTACTAAAGAAATTCCAGGCCATATAATTACACTTGATTGTGTATATGATCTCCATTCATTTGAATCCGACCATACTAATACTGGTACATAATT
The DNA here is from genome assembly GCA_022393335.1 of Macrotrachela quadricornifera. Classification (NCBI taxonomy): domain Eukaryota; kingdom Metazoa; phylum Rotifera; class Eurotatoria; order Philodinida; family Philodinidae; genus Macrotrachela; species Macrotrachela quadricornifera. The sequence continues at coordinate 630,918 of JAJEKB010021802.1, read as the reverse complement.
CAAAGTATTTGATGAATATTGAAGATTTTTTGCAACATAATAAATACCCTTTATTCTATCTGTTACATTAATACTAAATTGTATAGAACCAGATACACCAAGAAATATATTATTATTAATTATATTAAAAAATGAATGAGAATTAAGAAAACGTCGATCAAAACAATATGAAGCATTAATAAATGATATACATGAAGAAGAATTCTTAATATTTATTGAACAAAGTTGTTTTAACGATTGAATTAATGTCCAAGTAGCATCAAATGCAAATAATGCATAATAATCTACATTATCTGATCCAGGAAATGATTCAAGTTCATATTCTTGCCAAATTTGGTATGCTGCATTTAATAATGTTTTATTAATAGGTGCAGTAACAATATTCCCTACAACTGGTGTAATAGTAAGCATTCCACGTAACTTTTGATAATATGTTTGATTAAAAATATTCACAGATATATTTGCACTTAATATCCATGTAAATTTTGGACCAACTACATCTAAATCAAGTGCATTTTGTAAAATCAATGAGGCATAATTTGGTATAGCCCATAATATAACAATTCGTGCTGTACTACTGGTTAAAAGACTTTTTAAATTCCCTCGAATACTCAATGTCACAATATCGAATATTATTGTATTAGTAACTTTTAAATTATTATTATCAAACTCATCACTTATTGCTTTTGCAGCACCCAAACCAAATGCATCATTTTGATAGATAATAATACATGATGTCCAATTATATTGAATGAAAAGTTTGGCAATTGCTAATGCTGCTATATTATCTGAAGGTACTGTACGATAAAAAGCAGGATAAGCATTTCGATCATATAATTTAGGATCAGTTGAAGCATATGATATTATAGGAATACCAATCTTTGCAGCAAAAGGAGCAAGAAAATGAGATTCACTAGAAAGTCCCGGTCCCACAATACCAACAATATTTGAATCAGATATTAGCAAACATGTATTGCGAAGAGCATTTGTCACATCACCACCAGTTTCTACTGAATACCAACCAATAAATTGTTCTCCAATGGTTATATTATATCGCTGAGAAAGTATTATTGCTGCTTTGAACATAGCTCTAGAATGAAGAGACATTGTTATTGGCTCAGTTGTGTTTAATATCTCAGGAAAAAGACCCAATAATTGTACGTTAGATGATGTTGTCAATGGCCAATCTGTTTTGATATATGATATATAAAATTGTAAGAAGAAAAAGTATAACCATAAGTATTGAATGCTCCATAAATACAGCATCATCGCTTATTTACACTATAAATCTGATAGATAAATCAAATCTGAAGAAAACAAATAATGATTTTTATGGAGTAATTGGAATAACTTATCTATAAATCTCTACTTCTGTTTTGTGTATAAACTATTACAAAATTCTATTCAAAATACCTTAGATTGTTATTGTATTAATTTAATTATAATATAAGGATATATAATTCGTAGAAGATTTTATCATATAGAAATACTTTCTACCTTCTTTTAAAAGATTCTATTTGTGCTATCTATCATATAAAGCTATGAAAGTAATAAATTATGAAGTTTTTGAATATCTAAGTGATTTATTCTAACAAAGCTAAACTAATTATCAAATTAATAGACATTAGAAAGTACTTTGAAGCACAACAAAGAGTGTCTTTTTCTCACTTTATTTTACAAACAATAGGCTCAATTGGATGAATTAGATACAAATATTTCATTGAATATCAAAATATCAGATTAGAATTTGATGATTAATTTCATTTTATTAAAGAAAATAATTTATTCCTTTCATAGATCCACATGATAAATATTACTACAGAAATAGCAGAAGTGAAATCTTTTGATATGATAATACTCTGTATGTATTATACATACTAATATTATAATTATACTTTTTTTTAGGACACAGTATACCAGCTATCTATCTACAAAAAAATATGCTAGGATCTATTCGAATAACGAAACCATAGGTATGCAAACTACTTCTCTGATGATATCTACATATAGAATTGATTAGCATTTGCAGTAAATGTGTCGATTTTGCTAGCAAATCTACCCCTCCGCCATTCTATCCTTTAATTTAAATAATCATGCTATTATAGAGACTATTATCTTAAAACTACTCAAGTATCAACGATGTAGTTTAGTATGTGGCAAGTTCAGATCTGGCTACTATCACACACAAATTCATTTACTTATCATATCGATGAATTGGGTGATCAGATATATGTAATGGTAGATTCTAATTTGCTACAAATTGAGATGTCCTAAATTAACTTAACCTTTTTCTGAATAGAAAACGTATCTAGACTTGCAACAACATCGGGTTTGTTAGAACACGTCTTTTATCAAGAAGTAGGTTAAAAAGTAGATGTAATGAATTATTTTCCTTTTCAGATGAATTAATTACCAGTTCTTTAAAATGAACTCGAATTGATCATTAATCTAGAGCCGTTTCGTAAAAATAATAATTGGATCAACCTCTTTTTTAACAGAACCATGAAATGCCTAATTCGAGTTATAATATAAACGATATAAATGGGCACTTTGCTGTAAGTTAAGTTAAAAATATGATTTTTTTTCCATTTGTCATTTATTATAAATGTGCACTTTACTGTAATTTAGGCAAGAAAATAAATTTTTTTTCCATTTATCATTTATTGTAAATATTATAAAGAAATGACTTTGATGGAGAGTTACGGAAAAAAATTATTTGTTATTCACCATTTATCATTTCACAAGTGACTTGAAAGTGTTTTAAATAGATCATAATACGAAGAAGTATCACAAAGAGACGCTAAGTTATTACCGTAATTCATTACAAATATCATAGTTTGCCTAATATGAATATGTCATATATACTAGAAAGCCAATTAACTTTCTCGAATACAAACAGTTAGTTCATCTATATACAGTTTTATCAAAGTTGTCATTTAATTTTTTTTCTTATTTCATGAAACTAAAGAAAATTGAGTAACAAAATTCTTTTAAGTCATTCAAATATAAACTATACTACCTGCAATCAGAATATTTATTCACCGTATTAAATTTCAGTCACTCCATAGAACTGTAATAATTTTTTATTTCTACAGATCGAAACGACACACCATACTCTTTAAAAAATTTTACATTAAAGTCATCATAAATAATAACATTTATAATAAAGTCATAAATGGGAAAAAAAAACTATTTTTTCTCTAATGTAGAGTCAAGTGCTCATTTATAATAAATAATAACTGGAAGAAGAATGTTGTTGTTTTTGCCTAACTAACAGTAAACTTATCATCTATGTTATTTATAGTAAATAATAAATACCAAAAGAAGTTTTATTCTTTAGCAGAGGGACTGCTCTTAATGTTTTTTGAGCTCCATCTATACTACAAGTCGAATTAAACAGCTATTCAATTTTTGACCTACTTTTTAATAAAAGACTTGATCCAACAAACTTAATGTTGTCACAAGTATAGATGCATTTTTTGTTTGAAAAAAAATCTCTAATTTAAAAGCCACTAAAACTTATCTTAACTAATTAATTACCGGTAATGGTTGTCAAGTTGATTTAGAGTATTTCATTTTGTGACGATTCGGATACGTTCATTATTATGAAAGAGTTAGATTAAAAAAAATAAATCATGAAAACATTTTACACATACGAAAAACACGATTAAAAAAATATTGAAAATAAATGTTTTACATCTGTTGTTAAAGTACTAAATTAGTACTGCTAGTTAAAAACCATAAGATTGATCATGATTCTGTTTTGTGTTTGTAGACATTCAAATTTTATGTAAAGTTGTGCAATTATTCCATTTCCTTTAAAAAGAAATTGTTGCCAGAGACATCGAAACGTAATATTTTCTAAGTTTGTCTGGAAGAATGAAAGAGACGTGTACTATTGTGGCTTGATTTTTATTACTTTTGCAAAATAACATTAATGTAGAAATAAATCGAAAATATTGCAAGACATGCTACTCCATAAGTTCTATGTTCTGCATCAAAAATCAATTCATAATAGTTCTTTTTTTCATCATCTATTCATCAATATATATATTTAAGTATCTAAAGCTTGCGCATAAAACAAGATTTTATGTTCCAATATATCACTAATGTCAGCAAAATATAATCATTTGATGATCGATAGCTTATAGATTTTGACTATTATGATTGCTTCAAATGTACTGTTTTATTGATATTTTACAATATATTTATGAATTTCACCGATGGATTAATGTTTAAGACCATCCTTCTATTCTAACCTAAATTTTTATTTTATTTTATTGTTTTTGTGTTTTAATCTAATGATTTAAAGGCTCTCTATCTAATGAGTACGTATCAATAAGTCGAAATCTCTTTGTTATTCATATAAAACTTAATTTTATAATAAAAAAAAAGTTTAAAAATACAATTTTATTTGGAGCTTTCTTCTCTTTTCTCCTGTAAAGTACGATCATTCGAGTTAAAACTTTTTTATGGATACTTCGATTGTATTAGAATGTGTATCCCTTTTTCTCTTAAAAATATTTCGGCTGGAAAGAAACAGAAATATTTTTTTTCTTTTAAGAATGAATAAGATATAAATCATAAAGGGTCATGATTTTTTTTTTCAAAGAGAAATAGTTTCAAAATTTCTCTCTGAAGACGATCAAGTGAAAATTATTCTAATAGTTACTGATTTTGTTTAATAAAATCTAAATGATAAGAATTATTAAAACGAGATATCATATTAAAAAAAACTCATCTCATTTGTGAAAGATTACTATTTAGATTATGTTCTCATATATTTAACTCAATTTCAATTTTTTCTAATGAAAATATACTGTTTTTGGAGAATAGAGAACTAAAGCAAGAATAGTGAATGATATTTATTTATTTATATTCTTTCTTTTAACTTTCTCTTGAAATAATGTATAATTCACAATATCGATAATTGGACTTATATCTTCCATTTTTTTCGAGAAAAGTGATTTAATTTTTGAATACATCAATAATTGGCTGAATGAATATAATATAAAGATGTTTTATGTGTTTATGTTTTCATTCTTATTCTGAAAATGATCCCTTTTTTCAAGATCTCTATTCATTTTTGGAAATAGCATCTAATTACTTACGAGGGAACTACTTCAACCGATTCCGAGCTTTCGGCTTCATCTTTTGACTACAGTTAGGCCTCGATGAGACTAAGAAAACTCTAGAAGCGTTCGTTCCTATGGCTCTCTCTTCCTGAGATATAGTCAAAACTATGTTATAAAAACAGGAAGTTTTCTTATCCCCATAGTTCTAGATTATTCTACAGGGTATCTGAAAAGTCACTTACCAAAAAAAATTTGAATATCTTCCTTATGGCTCGAGCAAACGAGCTGATTTTTTTATCAATAATAGAAGCATGTTCAAGCTTCAGGCTCGTAAAGACATGTCTAGAGACATTCTTTCTTAAGTATATTGGTTTTTTTCTTATCTGTTAAAAAAGTAAACATTTTTTGTTGAGGTCATTCGTGGTACTTAACAAAGGTTTTCTCTAACTTTGTCCGTATGGATTTAAAGTGTGAACATACCGCTATTATGGGTAAAAATATCAGTTTGTTTGGTTGAGCTGTAGCAGAAATATTCAATTTTTTCTTGGTAAGGTGACTTTTCGCTCACCTTGTTCGTATCTGTGAAAAAGTAAAAACTTTTTCCTTCAAACCAATAATGATACTTAACAAAGAGTCTCTCTAGACATGTCTTTACGAGCCTGAAGCTTGAACACGCTTCTATTATTGATAAAAAAATCAGCTCGTTTGCTCGAGCCATAAGGAAGATATTCAAATTTTTTTTGGTAAGTGACTTTTTAGACACCCTGTAGAATAATCTAGAACTATGGGGATAAGAAAACTTCCTGTTTTTATAACATAGTTTTGACTATATCTCAGGAAGAGAGAGCCATGGAAACGAACGCTTACTAGAGTTTTCTTATAGTCTCATCGAGGTCTACCTGTAGTCAAAAGATGAGGCCCAAGGCTCGGAATCGGTTGGAGTAGTTTCCTCGTCAGTAATTTGATAATTACAATAACTATGATAGTTATATCGATATATGAAGAAAAGAAAAATGTTGAAAGGCTTAAAGAAATATAGTTTTAAGCAGCAGAACGTAATATAAGATGAGAATAGAATATGAATTCTTTTATGTCTGAATAACAGTACAGACGGATAGAATAATAATGACAATGTAGAAATGAAACGATGGAACAATCATTGTGAACACTCTAAAAAGAGCTACCCTTAGAAATTCTTAGATGATTTCCCATTTTATTGCTATTTAAAAGTCTTTAAGAGTTTCCAAATCTCGTCCAACTTCATCAATCCCAACGAAATATTCTGGAAAAAATTTACTCGCTCTGACATTCATCAATACTCACTTTTTGGTGATGATGACGAATCTAAACTTAAAATAGGTAGAAATATTTAAAAGTATTTCTTACTATTCATCTTCTGATGAATTGAAGCTAAACAAAAAGTAAATTATTTGTTTTAATGAATAAGTCAACCAACGACGCTTTTCTAATTGTGTTCTTTCAATCCGAGGAAATGATGAGCAGTTTATTGCATGGAGATAACAAGATCATAGAAAATTGTGTCAAGAATAAGAAATATTTATTAATGTGAGTCTTTTATTGTTGCATATATTTATACTCATAGTAGTGAAAATATAGAATCATTTTGACAAGTGATGGGACATATGTCCAACTATTTTATGTTCAACTAAAGTATTATAATGAACTAAGATCAATGATTCTGATTAGAATAGTGGTGATATTGTATAGAAAGAATTCGTTTATGATTATTCAATATTAAATAACAATATTTATCTAGTTCTTCAAGAAAGAATTTTGAAGCAGGTTATTACTATTTCTCACTTCCAGAATAAACTTAACCGTCAAAAAGTCGTTGGTCAAAGGATCAAAGTGATCGATAGTAGAGCACAAATGTATTGTTATGAAATTATGCATTAGAGGATCAGTCTTTTAGTTTTATCAAATTATATCACATAAATAAGAGATAAATGGATGAAAGAAAGATATAATCTTATTACATCCTTTTCGCTCAAGTTGATAGTTTTTTGATGAATTTAAACCAATTGATTCTATAAGTTTGTGGATCAATCATTCGAAATAACTTTCTAATACGAGAAGGTGCTGGTGTTCTGATGCTATATAACTCTTAAAAATAATAATGACTAAACTTAATTGGTATGTGATGAAAATTTCATAAGCTGTCAAGTTGTATTTTTCATCGAATACCTACAATCAAGATTCGATTAAAAATACAAAGATGACATTAGGTTATATCTAGAGGAAGAAACGATTTAGATTTGAAAAATATATTAATGCCGGGAGAAGTTTCTTTTTTTGAAATAAATAGTGATTCTTAAAAACGTTTTCTCTAGCTTTATCTTTGTTGACATGGAGTGTGAATATGTTCGTTTTATGGGTAAAGAAAATTAGTCCGTTTGCTCGAACTGTAACCGATATATTCATTTGTTTCTCGCTAACATGATTTTAAGGCTATTCTGTATTTAATTGTACCCTTACTTTATTAGATATTAAGAAGAAAAATCATCAACGTTGTAGATAGGAATACTAGATATGTCTTCATTTTTACTATAAAAATAAAAGTCATACTTATAGCTTTGTTATTGATTGTTTTATTCGTATTCTCATTGTATGTCAAGGAGGAAAAGGCGCGACTTCAATACTTCACCGTACTTCACTCGTACTTCGAAGTACTGAAGTCATGCTTTTTCCCTCTTGTTATATGTGCTTTATATTTTCATCAGTGTTTTATATGAGCTAGTCGAGTACAAAAAAATTACATATGAGTACTTGTGTATGAATATCTTCATTAGGCTATTGTCTGCTTCAAGTTTTCGAATAGTAAAATTCGTGCTCAGGAAGGATATTTATTTCAAATTGAATGTACATCTTTATCAGAAAAATATTTGAATAAGATCCTTTAAACATGTATATACTGTTAGTGAACAATTAATATACGTTAAAAAAAAATAAATTACTGGATAAAAAATTATAAAAGATTCATTTACGGTATTTATTCATTCATAGTGCAATAGTTCTTAAAGAACAACTTTGGCAGATGCACCATGTTTACATACTTTCTTCCCATAAATAAGAACTTCATGTAATGCATAAAATTCTACAAAGGAATAGGCTATGAGAACAAATGGTGTTGTTATAAAATGAAAGAAATTTCGTAAAATAAAAATACATTCATCAACATTCAATAATTTAGGAATAAATATATCGATGATGAATGCAATTGAAAATGTTAACATTTGCATAGCTAGTAAACCGTACATAATATATGTAACAACTATTGGAATATCTTTGACAATGAAAAACATTGATAACATTGATGTTAAACCATACAAACCACCAGTACATAATATAATACCATAATAAATAACAAAGACAATTCCCCAAAAACATGCAGCCGTTCCTGGCATGCGTTTTGATTTAATAATAAAATAATGAAATACTTCAGCTGCTCCAATTGTCCAACGACGAGCTTGTCTTGCCCATTCTATGATTTCTATTTCAATTGTTTCTCCAGATGTGGGTCCACTCAATACCGGTACGGGTATCATTGATATTTTTAATCTTTGTTGTGTAACTCCCATCCATCGAATAAGACAAATTATATCATCCATTTGATAGGCAGGATGAATAAAATTTCCCTTTTTTGCTAAAGTTAATGAGAATGAGAAAATACTCATGGTATTGATATTGAATGGAATCAATGCACCTAACATCAAAAAGCTTCTCAATAAACCTGTAACACGAGTAACAAATGATAGACCATCTAATTTCCAATTATAAAATAAGGGTGATTGATATATTGTTGTCAATGATGGTCGATTCTCTTTCAAGTATTTAGATGTTAATGCAGCAATATATTGAGGTGGAAATTTAGAATCAGCATCACATGTTGTTATTAGGATGTTGTCTGTATCATCATCAGCAATTGACATTTCTTTTATGGCCATACGAAGACCATAATTTGCATTTGAACATTTTCCTGGTATTTCATTAGGTAAACCATATGGATGAATTGTAAATATTAATCGTTCGAATCCACAATTCTTAAATTGTTCTTCTAATGATTGAATTTTGAATTCTCTATCTGGTGTTCGTGCTTCAAATGAGACAACCATTGTTATTCGTTGTACTTCTGTTTGATCAGCTAGTGTTTGAATACTTTTTGAAATCAATGATAATGGTTCCTTGTAACAACTAATAGCAACAATATGATGAATAGGATTTTTCTCATAACTAGCATAATCTTCAGCAAAATTACGAAAACGATTCATATACAAAATAATCGCATTTTTCAGAGCTAATATTGCAATAACTATAAAAGAACAAAATAATGTCAAAAATAAATTATACAAAAAATTAAAAGAAATTCTACGCTTACCTGTCCATATTAAAACAAATATTCCTTGCACAGATGGTAATAGATAGTATGCAAGTCGATTGGAGACAAATGGTATCCAAAATGGAAGTGGCACAATCAACCAAACTAGAATATTGAATATAAGATTCCAACGAAATCGTTGACTACCTGATTTCATATCACGATGAGAGGTTACACCCATTTCAATAATTGTGTTTGGTGATGCAGGCGAAATTATTGTATTATTGTTGTTATCCTTCATTAATTTATCTTCTAGTACCGGTGTGAAAGGAGTAAATATTGGTACTTGTAATATGTCATTCACATGTTGCCCTTCTATTTTTGAGAAATCAATTTTCTGCTTATTTTCTGACGACTGTTGATGAAAATAATTCTTGTTTAATTGTTCATCGCGTTCACTTGATACATGAAGATGTTTCATTTGTGGTGACGGTGTCTTACTTTTCTCACTTTCTTCACTAATATAGCCATAGTTCAAATGAGATGGATGACTAAAAAATCGCAAATATTGTTTTGGATTTACTGTCATTGTTGTATTTCAGTTGTATAAATATTTTATCAAATGACGATTGAATAAACGAACTTTCTATTTATATGAATTTAACTATAATCAATTGTGAGGAATTCGTAATTTTTTTCAGTGTAATATACTCCAATAAATAATGAGTGATAATCTTTATTTTCCAAACAATAACTATGTACTGCAACACTTACTCTGCTACTTCCAAACTGAAGTGAATACCGTAATCGAATGATACACAAAACGGAAAAATATCACCTTATATAGGTAACATTCAACAAAATCAATAATCATGTACTTTCTTCGAGCAAAGAACAATACAAGTAGGGTGTAGCCAGCAATAAGATATGACAGTCTGTTTTTTATTTGTACAAGGATTAACCTTTTATGTGCAATAGATCATTTATCATCACTATTGAAATTATTTCTATCCTTAGTCAAATATACATTACTTCCCGAATAACGCGTTACTAGGGACAAATTGACTTACTGGCTGATTGATTCAAGCCAATTTGAGTACATTTATTCATGCATTTTCATTTTCCAATTAGTGATTTCCGTTAACATATGTATATATGCTAGAAGATAAAATATTTCATGTATCACGAAAAGTGATTCAACTCATTCGTATCTACAATATGATTAATAATTTAAAATTATTGAGAATACAATCCCTATTGACTTCATCAGAATTGAATCATTATCTAGATGAAGTGCCTGTGAGAGACAAATTATTATATTGATTCTAGTTACAAGACGCTTTATAAAAATAAACTAATAGGACGAATCAATAATCCATCTGTTATTTCATTTAATCAAAAAGTGATCTAAATAAATTGTTGAAAAAATGACATTTATTATGTCATGTACCGCATAAAACATATTACTGAGACTGGCTGTCTTTAAACACGATTTTTCGAGTAGTGGAAATAACAGAAACTTTGATGAAAAAATAACACAGATGGATTCCCTTCAAGAATCCGTCAACTTTATATATACAAAATTTTCTTCTATATATTACAATTAAAACAAAAAATATCGATATGAAAATATTGAAATCTAGTCATATGTCAATATATGCGACTTGATGAAAAAGTTTGATATTTTTTAGCAGATTTCTTAAATATAAAGAAAAATTACATCTATTGTTCTATCAGCAAACGCAATAATACACACTACAGAATTGAACAAAAGTAATCTTTCTAGATCAGTTCAATTCACCGTTCTTCGCGTAGTTTGACATTATATAAGACAAATCTCACTTTATACATATACATATTTCGTTTCCAATATACTGCTAAAATGATTGTCTATAATAATTATTTTGTTACTTTCGTATTCTGCTTATGCATAATATGAAATTCACTATGAGGGTTTGTCCCTGATAGCAAGTAGACACGGTAGTACTCTGCATTTGACTAACGAAGGAAGTAATATCAACAGTTGAGACAAATGACACATTGCACACGACAGGTTAATCCTTAAGTATGTAGTTATTATCGAGAGAAATGAAGAAAAGGAAGAAAAAGATTACTGACGTCTACATTTCGTTTCAATCCTATAAATATATAGTTTGTCCAAAAATATTTGGTAGAAAAAATTATATTTTATTCACTTCGTTTGTGAGTATTATCTTGCTCTATTTTATTACATTTCATTTTTAAGCATAAATGTATGTAAAATATTATGCCTTATATTTTGTTATGCTCCTGTGTCTATTGTGTATTTCATCTCAACACTATGATTACGAAAGTTATAGTCCATCGTTTGAGAAACAAGTGGTTGAACAACACATTAAAGATGGATATTGGATTGAAGCTTTTCAACTTAATGATCAGACTCCTATTGGACTTATAACCTATGGACTTGTTGAGGGAGAAATTAAATTTCATCCAAATCCATATACAACTTCAGAAAAAATTGAGCCGATTCATATCCAAAAATTATTGACGCCTATAGCTATGGATCAAGCTGATATTACAGGCAATGGATTTAACGATATTATTATTTGTTTTGACTATGGCAATACAATAATAGACTTCAATCTTGATGGAGGACATATCATATGGTTAGAAAATCCGGGACACAAAAATAGCACAGAATCCTGGAAACAACATTATATTGGAAGATCACCTACAATGCACAGACTTAAAATTGGTCATTTCACGCAAACTAAACGTTGGGAGATTATAGGTCTGCCTGTCGTAAATGGACCATTTGATGTACCAGTACCTGTTTTGTTATTCCGACAGCCTGATGATGTGTTAAATGCTACAGCATGGCACCATGAAGTAATTGATGAAGAATTTTTTCATTTAATTCATGATGCTAAAAAATTTCATGTTCATTCATTGGATCATCTTCTTATTGCATCACGCGAAGGTCTTAATTGGCTTTATTATAATGAAAACTCGCAGCGATGGATAATTGAAAAAATTGCAGATGGTGAACAAGGAGAAAAACAGCAGACAAACTACTATGGTAGTGGTGGTGTAGATATTGGAAAAATAGAAAATGATAATTTTGCTTATATTGCCGCACTGGAACCCTTTCATGGCAATATTGTTTCTGTCTACATCAAATCTACCAACAATTTATTGAAAGAAATTCAATGGCAAAGACATATTCTGGATATTTATGGGCAACCTGATCAAAATGGTGAAGGACCAAGTCATTATGTGGTCTGTGCTGACTTTGATAAAGATGGAAATGATGAGTTCTTAGTTGCACTTCGTGGACCACCTCCAACTGAGGGTGTCTACTTTTATAAATCTATTGATTTCTCTCGTGGTTTATTTGCCAAATGGAAAGTGAGCGATGATTCCGCTGCTAGAATTGCTGTTGCAGATTTTGATAATGATGGTCTTCTTGATTTTGCAACTATTGGCTATTATGTTCCTGGCTATTACACGGCACAAAATGCTTCAATTAATGTCTTCTATAATAGATTCATTAATAAGAATTCACAAAATAGACAAAAATTACAGGTGACAAAGCAAAATGATGAACTTTTATTCACAGTTCCAAGACTGAACAAAGTATTAAAATATGAAACATTGCCATTTTTAATGGTAGGAGGTATAACTTTATCGTTAGAAGTATTACCACCCTTTAGTTCGCGTCAAGTAGGCAAAAATACCTATATCAAGGTTCTTTCAGGAATGATAATTTGGACGGATTCTTCTACAGAATTACCTCAATCCAAACATCATTCACGTACATTTCTTTGTGAACCAAAAAGTGTTTGCTCTCTTGAAATACATAGTGATGATAATAGAATAAAAACTGGAAATGAAGGTGCGCTTTTTATTGTATTACAAATGCCTGAAGACATGAATGATATACCTCAATTCGATGACATTCATAAAATAATGCTGGAAAATTCATTACCAGAACAGTGTCCTGTCGAAACTCGTGAACTTGATTTCAAATTTACTAAAGTTGATGAACTTGAATGGGGAAGAGAGATATTCAAAGGTCTTGAGTTTTATAATATGAAAGGTTTTGATATTAAATTTGATGATAATGAAGAACATCTTTGCCATATTCAATTGTGGGCTGCTGGAAAAGGTACAAATACAGGTGTACATAATCATTCTACGGATCGTTTTTGTGAAGTCCATGCATGTATTATAAATGGAAATGGAAAAAGTGGTATGCATTATCTTAAAAGTTCCAACGAACCTTATGATCCACTCATTACATCGGATTCAGAATTCGTTAAATTAGAAGTGCCATCTTTTTATGAACATGGTCCTCTATGGGATATCGACGCACAAAAAGAACCACTTTTACGAACAGATGGTACTGTTGTATATCCTTGGCATAAATGGCAGGCTAGCACTGATGAACTAACGGATCAGAAACATAACATAATCTCTCCTACTAAGAATGTACTCAAGAGAAGTGTTAATGCTACCATGACAACAGCTTCTCTAGCAGAGACCTGGCCACGTAGATATCGTCATGTTTCTGCGTCGAATCAATCATTTGACGTATGGATAGCCTTCGAATTTAATATTAAACTGTCAACATTGTCTAAATAGTCAAAATAAACTTTTGAAAAACTTTCATGACGTATTTTTTTGTCAACTAGGATCTCTTCTATAAGTTAATAAATTCATTTTTCAACTGCAAAACTGTTTCTCTGCTTTTTATCTTTTCCCTACGGTTTGAAGTAACTATTTCAGCTGGCATTTTCAAAGTAGTCTAAGAAAAAGAGCTGTATATATCCCTATATATATATATTTTTCCGAATATTAACATTTTGGCGAGTGTTCTATCTTAGAACTAATGAGTAATACTCATTCATTTATTAAAAATTTAATCAGTTACTCCCTTAATAATGAATGCTTCATTTAAAAAATCTATTCGTATTTTTTCTAATGAATACATTAATAGTCACAATGAGAATCTTATCCATGCTAGTTTTTTCACCCTACTAATTAATGGAAGATAAATTCGCGAAAAGTAAGTCGAGTGATCCGATCCTTCTTGCTCACTTGGTTGTTATACTATCTCAGTCATAATACAATTATACAGGTATAAAATGGCAATGAATTTTTTAAAACTATAATGTATCTGTCTCAATCTGAATTCACTAAAATTTGGGTCAAGTCTTTTTATCCTTTAACCATATGATCAACAATTGAAAATTTCTTCAAACAGTAATATATCAACATCTGTAAAAGGAATTATATCTTAATCAAAAAAAAGATTATTATTCTGGATGAAAAAGCATCGATTTTAATTCGTTGATGGTCAATACTGGCTAATACTGATTTTACTGATAGTATCGTAAAAAAAACTCCGATTTTTCGATCTTAACGCGTCAGTTACAACTGTTATGTTTTCATTTGTTATTGATTTTCGTAATTGTGTTATTGTTGTTCTATCTGTTGACAGTTTTCCACTCGTAATCATGACGAATGAAAATGTTTACTTGTTGTAAGACAAAGATTTAATGAGTGAGAAGGACAACATGTGAGAGAGAAAAGAAAAAGGTAACTTCGAAAAGAGCAGAGTGACTAAGATTTGTTTTTGTTCTCTTTTCTAATTTCTCATTGACTTTTGTAAAAATTGTTTTGCTTATCTCAAAAGTTTTCTGTTGAGAGCTTAGCAAAGACTGAGATAATTAATCGTGCTAATTTGAAAATTCTACATATTGAAAATAAGCCTTTAGATATTCGAAATGTTGAGAATAAATACAGTACATTCAAAATTCATTATTTGTCACTCGATTTCAATATGTTTATAATTATATTATTCTTTTTATTTTCGATATTGATGCTCTATATATCCTGTTGGATACATGCAAAACGTACAAGAAAAAGTAGTTTACATTATTTATGTTCGTTCTATTTATTTGAATCAAATTATTGAAGCGTTTTAATCAGTAGGTAACTTCGCAAAAAACATTTCTTAATTATAATTGTATTTTTTTACGGACATGGTTGGGGAGAAAGAGAAGGGCGTATACTCTCGTGTGCATGTACACATATAAACTAGAACGCATTATTTTTTCTATATGCATATTTACTTTCGAATAATAACGAGTGAAACAGAACGCATATTCTTTCATTTGAATATACATTCTTATTAACATGAAGCTGTTCGTTTGTCTCATCTTGTTGGTTTGTATTATTTCTGAAATTTCAGCTATCATATGCTATTCTGGCCTATCAGGTTCATCTATTCCTGTAACGACAGTGGACACAAGCACGATGTCAGGCATGTGTGGTAACGATACATGCGTGTGCACAAGTTACCAATATGTCTGTACTAATAATGATCAGAGTTGTACATCACAGGAACAACAAGCACAAGTGCAAAAATGGGCATGGACTGTAGTGGGAAATACGACGTGCCAACAGATGTTAATGGCGCCTACTATGTATATGAAATTAACATGCTGTTATACGGATTACTGCAATAACCCGAACACAAATAAAGCTGATAGTATCAAATGTAATTTTTATCTTCATCTAATGTTTATTATTCTTTTTTTTCTCTTTAAATAAATATAACCAAACGCTTGTATTGAAAATATTTCTACTGTAATTCTGAAAACGAATTATAATCGCTTTGAAACAGAACTGTAAATTTCGACTGTAGAATTTATTATCTGTATATTCAATTATAGGGAATTCTGTTTGTTATGCTAAAGAAAAAAATTATGCCGACAGAACAATTGTATAACAAAGTTCAACTCTCATATTTGAGCTTCTTTTTCAGTAGAATAACAAGATATTATGTTTTTACGGCGTCATCTTTGACTTTTTTCTTTCGTGATTATAAAAACAAGTGAAGCTTCATAGTGAATTATATTATATTGCGAATCACTTACATCAACAATCAAGAGAAGCAAGTGCGACAGCAGTGAAGAGAGTGACAGCTTTCTGTTCTGACTGTGACAAATATTTTTGTCTTGATTGTTTCCTTAGAAAGCATTACGTACTGCAATTGAGGATTCGAATAATGAACAAAATGAAGTGGATAAGAGAATGTATAGTATCCACTACATAGGAAAACAGAAGAAAAAGAGACTGTCTTTTGTTATTTTCCTTCTAAAATATGTCGTGAGCCACTATAGTGGCTCGCATCGTGAAAAATGTGCTAGTTGTTTCGCTTGGTTCTCTTTGACTAGAGTGAAAGTTATATAAATCAAAGAAAAAAGATCTGTTGTTCAGGAATCGAATGAAAAAATTACGGTTGACATCTTCCATCATTTTTATCCTATCCATAACACAAAATAACTAAAGAATGATCGAAATTTTTCATCTCATGTGCAGAATGATACTTAATGAAATTTTCAGTAGTCATCAATAATATTAATTTCTCAAGCTGATAATGATCCATAAGATTTTGCTTATAATAATACAATGATTTTTTTTATACATTATTACATAAAAGAAAGAATCTTAAAAAGATATAGGTCAAACATATCAATTCGTCGAAAATGTTTGAAGTGTAATGTTGTCGCAAGTAAAAGTTTTTAAAATACCATTTGGATCAAAAACGATCATTTTTTTTCTCATTTCTTTGTATCCTTTGCTTTTATTTTATCATGTACATGTGTATTTTCATGTTGCAAACGTAGCTTGTAGTTAATCAAAGTAATTAGTGCGCGACATAAAACTAATATGTGTAACAATAAAACTTTATAAATATAAATAAAATGAATCTAAAATGTGCGTGAAACTCATACGCAATAAACATAAATTTTAATGTGGAGACACTAAATAAAGTAATTATCTTTTAACAAAGATATTTCTCACTACATATTACTCAATATGTCACACAATTTTGAACAACATATTTCTTAAGGAAAAAAATTGACTTTATAAATCATAAACATATTGTTAAAGAAAGGATGCATCACATTTTGATGCTATCATTTTGTTTTGGTCATCAACGCAAATGACCGAAAGCAGGAGAAATAACTCGATACTTTTTAATATACAACCAATTTTCATCAAGGAAAATCGCTGCTTCCATCAAGTACTGATAACATATATCGTTGTCTTTGTACTGTCCTTTAAGGTGTTCCATATCACAGAAAGAAATACTTGGAAAATAATTGTAAGTGATTAAAGAAAAACCTTTTGACCAGAGATAAGCGGGGCAGCAAAAAAGTCACACCGCCACCGCTGCGTCCAATTTGAAATCTCTGTTCAGAGACCATTTATTTATAAACTCTTTAATACATGTTTATGATCATTATTTTATTTCATAAAAAAATTGTATGTTTCACTTGTTTTTGTTTACTGAACGTAAAAACATAGCATTATTAATTTGCTCAGAATTTAATTTAGTACGTTGTGAAATTATCATCACTCCAGTTCCACTAAATTATCGTTCAACATTAGCTGTAGTATCTGGAATGGAGTAAATCAAACGCACAGGTCGAGATAAAATAGGATAAATAAATCGGTGTTCGTACCAAAATGTGTTTCAAAATCTTCTCCAAATCGTTTAATCAACTATTAAAGAATGTTGTTCTGCGCCATTAGATTTCAATTGATTGTTTTCCATTTTCTTGGTTTGTGCCATACGTTTACGAATACATAAATGGCATTCTCTCACTTCATATAACGAAAATTTTTTAAGTAGCCGGTATCTGGGATGTAAAAATGTAGCAGCTAGGCGAATTGGCTTTAGTTGAAACATAGAGCGAAGCATTTGATATATACGTAAACGAAAAAAACGTATTTCTGCACATACAATAAAAAAAATCTTGTTTTTATACTTAGATCTGACGAAAAATTTTGAAAACACTATATAAAGATAAGGAGATATGTTTCATTTTATTGTATCAAATATTGAGGATTGTTATCATTTTTATTTATATCAAGTACGATCCTTTCTAACAATTTATTAAAAGTTTTTTAGGCACCTTGCTTCACGCATGAGAAAATCATATTTCGTTTGTTTTAAAAATTCAGCAATATTTGATTCAATCATGTCAGTTGGATTCTAGCACTACTGATGATGGGATATGGATTTATTTTAGATAGGTCAGTCATAAGTCATTTGATGCTAGCTACCTTATCGAAGATGAATCATCTAAGACTGTTGTTCATGAAAACAAGTTTTAATAAAAATTTTGTTTGGTATATTCTTTAAATTAAATAATACTGAATGTAGGTGAAGGCGAGACTGTAGCTCATAAATATTATATTGAAAATTGCCTAAAGCCTTTTACTAATGAAATATGGAAACAAACAGATATATCAGGCACGTAGTAGAAGTTAGCAATGGATTCGAGTATTTCTTGCTGATATTCGTTTGTAGATCTGTTCTGTTTTTCTAACGGGTTGTGTTGGATGCAGAATTTAATTCTGCATCGAATGGTAGCAATTTTGAAAGGGGTCATCACGTAAAAAGGGAAGGTTTTGGCCAAAATACTAGCTTTGTCGGCTTTTATTGGTGTTTTGTTCGTTTTTGAATTGAAGTGTTTCATACAAGCGTGAATGACAGCTTTTAATTTTTGAAAATTATCTTGATTATAAGTTGGCACTTACAAGTGGGTGGTAATAAACCGCATCGTTTGTTTATATGTTGAGAAAATCTATGAATAGGATCAAAGTATGAGTATTGAAATTTTGCCGTTAATAGATTGATCGAGTTGTTGGCAGAAAACTCTAGATACGGACTTTTCTCAGGGAATCTCTCATTTAGTGAATGAGTTTATTTTATGATTTGCAGTTGATTCTTTGTTAATTGGGGCAATATATGAACTTCTATACTTCTCTACAAAGTATTGTTGATAGCGATAAATATCGGTGTGATAAATATTTACAGACGTGGCAAAGCAAACAAAGGAGAATAATTATAATTCCAAATTTATTATGCCAAATGCGTCATCAGTTAATATCAATGAATCGCCTACTAAAGCTTTTGATTCATCTAGCGATATTTTCTTCGCTATGTTAGCTGTTACTGAACCATGTTTATCTAAAGAATTTTCTGAAAAACGCTCATATTATTCATCTGACAGTAGCTACTCTATCTCAGAAGCACACAAGCCGCAAGACTCACCTCGAAAAAAAGAGCAAATCATCACCACAAGATTCAATCGATAGATTAAATTTCAAATTCGGTAAACTTAATCTTACGTGACCGCCTTACGACACTGAACATGCACTATATTTCGAAATCTTATCGCATCTGATACGCTTGAAAGTTATGCATTTCTTCGTCATACATTTCAGCTCATTGAAACAGTGAGCTGGACTTTAGCTTGTTTATATTGGCTTATCGAAAAACAACTTCTCAAACATAAGAATATAAATGGCAAATATGACCTGAAAAACACTATGAATGAAGTCATTGTTCGATTTATTAAACCAATGCAAACTTTTACTGCGTTTCCTTGAAATTAATTTATTGCCTAATACATAATTGAAGCTTCTCCAAATATTCAAAATGACTTTCTTGGATCTGAGCTCTTTATAACAATAAGAAGTGTTATCATTTAGCAACATTTTTGTTTCAATTAATTATTTCTTGTTTTTTTTACATACATTTCTTATCGTGTAGTGATAACTGTATATGTATGCAAGTATGCGTAAGGAAATAACATATAATGTGGAAATAGATGAGTCTTCACAGAAAGAAAAAGATAAAACATAAAAGTGAGCGATATATAATCAATTAAAACAATATGTAGGTGATAACGAACAGCAAGAGATACCATAAAATAGATAGACACTGATTAATAAGCAACATATTCACTGATCAGTTCACTCTAATATATCATTATCTGATCTTTCAATATGCTCCTCCACTAAGAATTCCATATAGTTTGCTAATACTTTCATTGTATATATACACGAAAATCAATCAGCAGTTTTTTGGATTTTTTACCAAATATCTCAACTGCTAGTGAACATGCATACCATGTGGATCTTGGATCAGTTGAACCTTTCATTTATCCAGAAAATTATTCATATGATGAAACTGTTCCAGTTGTTGATGTAGAAACAACTGTTATTCACACAGACTACGAAGTATTTTCATCTTCTTCTTTTAACAAACAATTTTATATTTTAGAAAACATTACATATGCGGCCCAACTGAAATAGTAGACGCAACATGCTTTATATATACAGCACCGGTCGTTGTTATTGATATCGGAAGAGACCCATCGCTCATGGCAGAATTCCGGATTCACTTTATATTGAGAAATATACGTAAGTTACTTCAACTTTTCTGTAGAAGAAATTCAATCTCTTCCATTTTTAGCTACTATCTTAAATTCTGCATCCAGCACAATCCATTAAAAAACCAGCACAGATCTACAAACGAATATCAGCAAGAGATACTCGAATCCACTGCTAACTTTTACTATGTCGATGTGTTCACTATTCTTTCATTTCGCATTTGCATAGACTTTTTCCGATTTTCCGTTTTTGAGATTATCACCACACAAAGTGACTACTTTTGATGCGTACATCAATTGAGTGAGAAAAGAGAAAACTCGCGGAGGACTATAGGGTGTCTAGAGAGTCACTAGAGTTAGAAAAATTTGAAAATCTCCATTACGACTCGACCAAACGGGCTCATTTTTTAATCAACGATAGAAGCATGTTCACATTCTAAGTCCATACGGATAAGGTTAGTGAGAGCCTTAGTTAAATATCACTACTCACTTCAATAAGAAAATTTTACTTTTTCACAAATAGAGAGAAGACATTATACAAGCTGGTGCAAAAGTCACTTTATCGAAAGGAAAATTGAATAATTCCATTATGGCTTAATTAAACTATCAGATTTTTTTTACCAAGAGTAGAAGCATGTTCACACTCCAAAACTACATGAACAAGGTTCGTGAAAGCTTTGTTAATTGTATTGTTATTTTTCCTATTATCTGTGAAAAGTAAAATTTTCTTATTGAGATCGATAGTGATATTTAACTAAAGTTCTCACTAATCTTCTTCGTATGGATTTAGAGTATGAACATGCCTCTATTGTTGGTTAAAAAATGAGCCCGTTTGGCCGAGTCGTAATGAAGATTTTCACATTTTTCTAACTCTAGTGACTTTCTGGACATTCTGTACATAGATGCAGTGCTTCGCATCCCACTTATGGCACTTTTTAATGTGTACTTCAAGTGAGTAAGAAAGAAAAAAAAGGAAAAAAAAACTTGCATAGGACTACATGGGTGCTGTGCTTCGCATCGCATTAATAAGTCTTTAGAAGTTCGAAATGTTAAGAATAAATACAGTACATTCAAAACTCATTATTTGTCACTCTATTTCGATATGTTTACAATTATATTATTCTTTTTATTTTCGACATTTACGCTTTATATATTCTGTTGAAAGTATTCAAAACAAACAAGAAAAGGTATTTTATATAATTTGTGTTTGATCTATTTATTTGAATTAGATTATTCAAGCCTTTTGACAAGTAGGTAGCTACTCAAATACCTTTTTTGACTATAATAATACAGCATTCTCTGTATCGATTTTTTAGCAATTATATTTTTTTTACGACCATGAACGAAAAGAAAGAGAAGGTCGTATATGCCCATGCATGTATACATATACACCAAAATACATTATTTTTTCTATATACATATTCACCTTCGAATAAGGATTGGTGAAGTAAAGCACATATTCTTTCATTTGAATACACATTTTTATTAACATGAGGTTACTCGTTTGTCTCATTTTGCTGATCTGTATTATTTCTGAAATTTCAGCTATCATATGCTATTCTGGCCTATCAGGTTCATCTATTCCTGTAACGACAGTGGACACAAGCACGATATCAGGCATGTGTGGTAACGATACATGCGTATGCTCAAGTTACCATTATGTCTGTTCTAATAATGATCAGAGTTGTACATCACAGGAACAACAAGCACAAGTGCAAAAATGGGCATGGATTATAGTGGGAAATAAGACGTGCCAACAGATGTTAATGGCGCCTACTGTCTATATGAAATTAACATGCTGTTATACAAATTATTGTAATAATCCGAACATAAATAAAGCTGATAGTATCAAATGTAATTTTTTTCTTCATCTAATGTTGATTACTCTTTTTTTTCTCTTTAAATAAATATGACGAACCTCCAGCATTGAAAATACTTCTACTGTAATTCTGAAAACGAATTAAAATAGCATTGGAACAGAACTGTAAAATTTACTATCTGTATATTCAATTATACGAAATTCTGTTTGTTATGCTAAAGAGAAAAATTATGCCGACAGAACGATTGTATAACAAAGTTCAACTCTCATATTTGAGCTTCTTTTTCAGTAGAATAACAAGATATTATTTGTTTAATTTCAAAAGTCAGACTGTTATTTATAAAAAGTACATGCTATTTGTTTCGCTTAGTCATCTTTAATTAGAGTGAAAGTTCTATAAATCGAAGAAAAATGATTTATTGTTCAGGAGTTGAATGGAAAAATCTCTTTTCACTCCTATAGACTACCATTTATTTCATTCACTGTCTAGTCATTTATGAGATAAAAAATTCAACAATGAGAACGACCTCGAAATGGATCTCCAAAAGTCCGAGAACTTCTATGAACGCGGAATTCTTTCTCCACTGAAGCGTTGACAACATGTCATAGATAGTGGTGGAGTATACATTGTTAAAAACTACTATCTGTTCCAAAATAGAAGACACCTTACAGTTTTTTGAATAACTCTTGATAGGAACAAGGTAGAGACCTGCGGTTTTCACCATTAGAAAGAGAAATGTCGGGGGCATCGAAACACCTAAACTCGCCCCCCCCTCTTGCTACCCCATCCTTTGTTCCAAATGGAGATTTTTAGGAAACTGTGCCTTGAAAATTTTCCGTTACCATTTTGATTTTGAGGATGCCAGTTGATAGCCCTGCCTTTTTTCTATCGAATAAAACCAACCCGACCTTTTTCTGACTTTCCTACGAGATGCTAGACCTCATGCACTGAATGGCCTGAAATGCTTGATTTTCACCTAGTCAGTGCTTTTTTATCAACTTTCAGATGCTCAAATCTGCCAATAATAGGTTTTGGACTATGCTGCATATTATGGCATCATTTATAGTGATTTATCACCTCTCACCCATATCTTTAGGGTTGGGTGTGGGTGTTGGGTGTGGGTGTGGGTGTGGGTGTGAGATGTGGGTGAGAGGTGATAAATCACTATAAATGATGCCATAATATGCAGCATAGTCCAAAACCTATTATTGGCAGATTTGAGCATCTGAAAGTTGATAAAAAAGCACTGACTAGGTGAAAATCAAGCATTTCAGGCCATTCAGTGCATGAGGTCTAGCATCTCGTAGGAAAGTCAGAAAAAGGTCGGGTTGGTTTTATTCGATAGAAAAAAGGCAGGGCTATCAACTGGCATCCTCAAAATCAAAATGGTAACGGAAAATTTTCAAGGCACAGTTTCCTAAAAATCTCCATTTGGAACAAAGGATGGGGTAGCAAGAGGGGGGGGGCGAGTTTAGGTGTTTCGATGCCCCCGACATTTCTCTTTCTAATGGTGAAAACCGCAGGTCTCTATCTTGTTCCTATCAAGAGTTATTCAAAAAACTGTAAGGTGTCTTCTATTTTGGAACAGATAGTAGTAGTATTCTTGAAGTTTAAAAATATCTTGGGAGTGACGGTAAGGGATATGATCTCTTTCCAATAATTGAAATATTTCTTATTTTTGCGACTTGAATGGTTGAAGAACAAGGGTGCAGCATATATTTTGTCGACTTTTCCCAAAAATACAGAATTAAGCTGTGTTTTTCTTTAACAAGTTATAAAGTAAAATCAAAAACTTTTCACTTCATGAAAAACTAACCGTAATGAAATCACAGGTGATCCAAAATATGTCTGATTTTTCGTTTTAGACAAACCTTATAATTTCTTTTACGCCTAAAGATCTGTGTTATTGAACAGTTTTGAAAATTACTCTTTGCATTTAAAGAGAAATAATACTGTTTTTTAATGAAGAGAACAACTATAATTTGATGATAATCGAAGTGTTTTTCGTCAAGAATAAATTATATTATGACAATAAGAATATCAATATAAATATATTAATTGCAATTATTCATCATATTTATTCTTGAAGTCTTCATTGTCTTCGAAAACTTTAGTTTGTCTCTCTTCAAGATAATCTATAACTACTTCTATCAAAGTCTCTTACTACATTGTTATTATCACATTTTGGTAGTTTCATATACAGATAAGGAGTTGAATTCTGACAAGATATTCGATGATACATAACACACGCACACAAGGATACGTATAAGATAACAAACTACCTCACCAAACGCATACATTAAAGTAAAATATATTCATGTCACAAGCAATCGCATCAACCTCTCAGAAGATGGCCCCATCGCTTCAAACATTACCAGTGGAATTGGTTTATCGAATTCTCGATAATCTTCCAATGAAAACAATTTTTTTATCATGCTATAATGTTTGCACAAAAATCAATGCAATCATAAATACGTATCATCGATATCAGGTAATCTCTCATTTTATTATAAAATCACATGTTCATTATCTTTCTGATTTCAAATGAGTACGCTTCATGCGAGTGTATTTTCTGGTTGAGTGTATTATATGAATAAGAAAATTCATAAATATTGCCAAAAATTGTTTACATTTTATAATACTCTATAAAGTTCTAGAAAATATAGAAACAAACGTATCACATATTTAAGATGTGAAAAAAAAAATTTTCGACTGAATACCATTCGAGTTTCACTAAACTGCGAATTGCAGTGTAAAGCTGGTCTTGAAACGAGTTACTCGAAATAGAAAGATCTTCTCTAGAACTGAGCGACCCTAAATATATGTTATTTCACTAAGCTCAAGCTTTATTTCTTTTTTACATGAAAAATTGTCCGCATACGCAAAACAAAAATAACTATAATATTTATCGATTAATAATGACTAAACTAAATTGAAATCTATAATTAAATGTCAACAAATGGATGCTAATCAAAATTAAGTAGCGTCATTGTAATCGCGTTTATTCTGGTTTTTCATCAAAATTTTAAACGGTTGATATGACTTATAATCGATAAAAATCGAGAAGTTTTACGATAAGAATACTTTTACGGTTTCACATAACCGATAAAAATAAAAAGAGAGCTTATTCAGTTCGATGGCAATACTCATCTGAAGCAGAAAAGATTGACACTTCAATACTTTGAAATATGAGTGAGGTACCGCACTTTCCTCGCCCTTTAAAATAATGAAGACTTAGGTATTCCTTCTTACCTTATCCACGCACCATGTTGAGTGCACTAACATCTATATGAAGCTGCATGCATATTACTGATCTCGATGAGACAAGCACTAAGAAAAACTATGTTCTCACGAATATAGATCGCATATTTTAAGGCATTGCGAATTTGTTTTTTAAAAATACAATAAATATTAGAAAACGAATAATCATTTGTACGGATGAATGTGAAACATGCATCATATAGGAATATTTTTAGACATTAACCATTTAATTAAGACTTGTTTGAAAAAATAACAAATAAAACCCATTTTCTAGAAGTAATTGCCGCCTATTCCTTTTAATTTGCTTACAGGTAGGATTCATTCATAGTGTGAATAATAATTTAAAAAGGATTTGTACCATTATGTCATTCTTTTCAAGTTATACTTATTTTTCTGGGTTCTCAGTTTCTAGCAGAATATTATAAAGAAAATCGCAATAAGTGATTTTGGTCTGAGATTTATGCTATAATAAATCTCATAATCCTTACAGTATTCTGAAAATGCCAGTTCAAATGCATGTTTTCTTCTTAGGATGTCAGCATACATGTCATGCGTGAAAATTAAATTCAGTTACTCACGGTAAAAGGCATGTCACTTACATGGAGTGCCAAGAGACAACACATGCATTGTATCTTGCTCACTGGTGGTGTGATGAACTTATTGGGGTGTGAAAGTATGAGGAGCAGCTCACCCACATCCACACCCAAGCGTCCACGTTCGAGACAGAGGTGTTACATATCAAAGATATCAGAAAAATTTACATCCACACTTGAGATATGTGGTGAATAGTCATTGGAAATGTAGCATTTCCTTTAAAGATGGACACTCCTCAGACAAGATGTCATATCTCGCTAAAAATGTCACATCTTTTGGAAGATATATTCGTAGTTATTCAAATTACAGGATGTAACACTGCTGCGACAAGACGTACACCCTCACGTGTTGCGGTAGCAACTGTTTGGAGTGCACTATTCGTGTTACTGTGAGCGATCTAAAGAATAAGTATTCACGATTTGTCAAAACACGACACATGTGCTTTCGACGTTAAAGGTCATTTAAACGGCATGGAATAAAAATGAACGTTCCAGAGTCTGATATCGCTTTGAAAATTAATGAAAAGAAGATGAATCAAGATTTCACTATTGAATTAATCAATTAGCCAAGATAACGTTTTGCTCAATAACAATGATAATTCGCATTAGTATTTTATTGTAAAAGAAACCACAAAACTAAATACGAACTGATAAATCGCTTTTTAAATTTTAGTGTTACTAATTTGTAGAGCTTGTTAAGTTATTAACTAATCTAATAATCATTTGGGCTAACAACTCGTTTTAAAAGTAAATCTATATATGTTATGTTCAATGTCTAGGTATCTGTGTATAGAATCAAAAATTAAAAGTCAACAGAAGTGAAACAGTTGCCAACTTTTTAGTTTTGACTTTAGCACAGACACAAAGATTAGCTACTATTCCACTGCTGTTGATCTTTGTTCTTACACAGATATATAGACATTGAACATTACACATATTGGCTTACTCTTAAAACGAGTTGTTGGTTCGAATGATTACTATATTAGTTACTAACTCAACAAGCTCTACAAATTGGCAATTTTAAAGTTTAACATCCGATTCATCAGTTCATGGTATTCTCTTGTTAGTCTAATCCCCATTCATATGGTGCTTTATTTCCGTTTTGATGAATCATACATCTCGACGTATTATTCATGTTCATCGTTATTAACAGTTGACAGAATATGCACAATAGGTGATCCTTATTATACAAAATCATTTGATTGTGCATTGATTTAGCGACATCAGATACAAATTGCCAAATTGAGCTGGTGTTCATGAGTAAGAGAAATCTTCATCTAAGAAGTTAAATGTTTATTTATAAAAATCTAGAAAAAAAAA
>JAJEKB010021802.1:484634-528270 GCA_022393335.1 Macrotrachela quadricornifera | reverse complement strand
CATCTGAAACTCAGGCAAATGCCGCAATAACTAATAAACTTAATATTAATAATTTATTATCACAATTAAGTACAACACACTCACAAGTTGATCAATATTCTCGAGCACGCACAGCAGAAATAAATGAACAAGTAATTTCATTTTTCTTGATTAATTTCTTTTTAATTTTCTTTTTTTCAAAAAAAAAAGGTTCAAAAATCTATTGCCGATGTTCTTGCAGATACACAACGTCAACAAGATCAATTATTAGTTGATGCAAATCGTCGTCATTTAATAATTGATAATGAATATAAACTTCAATTACAAAAAGCAGTTGAAGCTTTAGATGAAGTTAAAGCTAAAACTTTAGCTGATTTAGAACGTGATTTACAAGCTAAACAACAATTAATTTTGTCTGAAGCTAAACGACAAATTGATGTTTTAAATGATCAAGCTAATGCAGCTAAATTACATGTTTTAGTTGAAGCACAAGAACATGCTAAACAAGATATTGCTAATCTTACAGATCAAGTTGCTGTATTAGGTCAACAAGAAACTCAAAATTTATTACAATCAACAACTACTACTATAATTACTTCTCAAGCACAAGCTGCTGGTAGTACAGGAACCGTTATAACAACAAATGAACAACAAGTTACAACTATTCCTGATAGTCAAAAGCAGATAGTAGTGAGAAGGTAAAATTTAGAAGTTTATTTTAGAAAAGAGAATAATTTTATAATATATAGCCCAGGGGAGTTAATATTGGCTCCAACATTTCCAAAACCAGCTGAAGAAGCTGCAACTGCTTTTGGTACAGTTACTGGGTAATTTTGTTTTTAAAGATTATTTATCATAATAATAACAACTTATTTATAGAGCATCTGACCTTACGACTACACCTGCAGCACCAATTGCCGCTGCTCAACATGTTGAAACGGAAGTCAAATCACCACAAGATAATACCACCTTTTAAAATTTGAGAAAAATACAAAGTATTATTTTCGCTTGTATTGTATATGTAGATCCTGTATTTTGCTAAATTAAAACCTTTGTTACATTTTTTATTGTATTTATACCTGCAAAATAAAATATTTTTTTGATCGAAAGTACGAACGTAATTTGATGTGCGTAACATTCATTCATTTTTATACTCAAAGAACGGCTCGATTTTTTTTCTCAAAATCAATGTATATAGATACTGAAAAATAAAATCCTATAATATGATTTTACGTAATACATTAGTAAAAATGAATATCTTACAAAATCTCGTGTTATTTATTATTTTATTCAAATTTAGTTTATCATCATAAAAAGACAATCTTTTTCTTAAATGTCGCTTCAATAAATATTTAATTTAAACTTTCACCAGCAAATTTTGATTCGAATTTATATAGCTCATATTCCTAATTATTATCTATTCTACACGTCAGCTGATAGGACACTACGTAATATCTACTAACAAAAAATAGTTGAGATACGTGAGAGATACCTAGGAAGACTCTATCATAAGAGAGACTCAACGCCAAAGTGATGAAGAAAACGGAAACGTATATGTCTCTCTTCTGTTTTTGCTTATAGGTTGTGTATGTTTTATTAAACGAAGGCATTAGAATGCATGAATATGGGTGTTAATGTTTTGTTTATGTCACATTCACTCTCAGGAGCAAGAAAATCTGATTTACAGTAAAACTTCTATTAGTTAACACCCCTCCTTTATGATCACCTCAACAATTCTGAATGTGAACGCATTTTTTCCGTCCTTACCATGTAAAATAACCTCTATAAAATGAACGAAAATAGTGGCGCCATCTATCAGTCACGTTATATCTCGCATTTGATTCCTTTGTTCTAAGTTTCGTTAGAGAGAAATCAATGATCAATGACTGTACAAAGAGATATCAATCTTCTTTTTGTTTTCTGTGCCTGAACAGTCTTTTATGATATATGCGACTATATTATCATAGCTTCATTGTATATGCAAAAAAAAGACACAAAATTGTGGATGATCATAAAATATAGGCCAAACATTATATCTCGACTTGGAATAAACCTAGTGTTGAAAAATTCGACAATGAAATCATATTGTAAAAACAAGTATTACCACGCTTTTTACCAGTCATGTTATGTATGAAAATCTTCATCATCACTTTTTCGTATACTCAAACGCAAATTTATAGAATCTGTTAGAATCCTTCAAAATTCAGCTATAAAATTCTTCTTCTTAGGATTTCTGACGTCAAAAAAGAATAACTACAGTTTAGATCTAATTGACAAGAGTTGAGTGCCTGAACAGAAGGAATTTGCATAATAAAACTGACTTTTTTCCATGTTTGCGTACACTCATGGAGAAGAAATCATGAAAAAGAATAGGCATGAATCCTTACCTATACATACGCGAACACATAACAGACACGTCGATTATGAAATAATCATGTTAAAAAAGAGGAACTCATTTCGAAGTGCGTTAGAAAAATATATTAATGAAAGTAAAATGTGCATTATCATATATTAGTGTTTACTGAGATTGACGTCAACAAATTGATTAGACTAGGAAAAAACAGCTTTGTGCATTTTTTACTATAAATCTTCATACAGAAAAAATTCTTCTTACAATTATTTTCCCAAAAGAAACAAAATTATATACAGATAGATATGCATCAACCTAAAACCGTTTGGGTATTGTTTGGTTTTTACGATTTTGTGTGCATTATGGATAGAAACCTTTGATATCTAACTCAAACTTGATACCCAAACCGACCGACCTAAGAAGGAATCATTAACATTAATATTGATAATTAATGACTGATATAATCGTATTTACACTAATGTACGGACAAAACACAGTGTTGCCGTATCGATTAGAGGCTTCTAAGACTCCTATACAATTTGCCCTAAACAAACTGATATTTTCTTCTAATAATAAGCAAAAACTCTTCCTTTCCCTCCTCTATGTCTAATCGTCCCGTATTGTTAGAATACAACATTTGATTGTTCAGAGCAAATTATAGAGGACTCTCGGGAATCTCTAATCGCTACGGATCACACCTTGTTTTGTTCGTAAAATAGTGGAACAGAACATGACCTTAAAATTTACTTTCATACCAGATCCTTATAGGCTGGTGGTGTAACCAGAAAAAAATTACAGAAGAGCATGGCTTCTCCTAGAGTTTTTGCGCTCAGAGATGTTCAAAAGCTTTTCTGACCAGAACACAATCTAATCTATCCAATGCCGAAAATCCAAGAAAATTTTGCTTTTTCCAGACGAATTTCATACAAAGGTTTTGGCGCTCAAGAAGCTCTATAAATTACCAAAGAACTGTGCATAGTTTTCCTTGAAGCGAAAACTTTTGGAAGATTTTTAAAAAAAATTCTACTTTTTTTGTAAGGATTCGCAAATATACAGAGATCTTCTAAAGCTCCGATTTTGTGAATAAAACGAATATAGTACCCAATGCTTTTGTTATTTTCAGCTTTGACGAGATTTTTGACCAAAATAATAGTTTTTTTGGTATTTCCTCAATAATTTTGGTGTTTGGAAGAGATTTCTGTAAAGAACGTGTGAAAATGTTAACGAAAACTGCTGTTTTGCTTGAAAATTTCATCAAAACCGACTCAGACAAAGAAAGGTCAGTAGTTTGTTCTATTCATTTATAAATTCGTGCTTTTTCGAAATTTTTGCATGTCTAAGTTACAGAAAGAAGAATCTTCATATAAAGCTTAGAAAATGTCTCAATATTTATGCCGCCAAAGGCGATCACACTCGCGATGGTTGTAGAAGTGTTTGTTCGTTTCGGATCAAAAAATTTACAGGGGGGCATTGCACCCTCGTGCTCCCTGGTGGTTACACCACTACGATTTTCGTTTCCTTTCCTCTCTATGTGTCATGCAACATATATATCGATGTTTTTCATAAAATAAAGTAGAATGTGAAAGACATAAAACATATGACGTAACTTTTAATTGACTACCTCCTCATTCACAACAATCATTCAAATTTAATAATATTAAGAATATCAATTTATTTGTTGGAGGATGAACATCTACAGAACATAATAATATTAGACAAGCATTTGGTTTACTAATTAATCGAAATCGATCAGCATCAGATATACTATTAAAATTATTAAGCGAAAATCAAGATTGTCAACATTTAAGTAATAA
The DNA here is from genome assembly GCA_022393335.1 of Macrotrachela quadricornifera. NCBI lineage: Eukaryota > Metazoa > Rotifera > Eurotatoria > Philodinida > Philodinidae > Macrotrachela > Macrotrachela quadricornifera. Next base: position 524,127 of record JAJEKB010021802.1, on the reverse strand, counting down.
CTTGTTTAATAATTGAACAATATTCAGTCTAATTAGTTATTTTCAACGTGTTAAAGAATCCAAGGTCGATGAATGCGGAGTCTGTATAAGTTTACGATACAATCGTAATACTGAGACAGGCAATACGGTAATATACAGCGGTATTTCTTTGCGCACGATCGTTTACGATCGGGCTCTTTCAACCTGGGATTAGATGAAAAACGAAGTATGGTTTATTTCTTACAAATATAAAATTATAACTGATTTTAATTAGAAAATTCAAATAAAATCAATTGTATACTACCATCTGATCTGTGGTTATTACATATCGATCAAATCGGACAAGGCCTGTCTTTGAACACAGCTGCAGCAGCTTTATTTATCGATTTTAAGTCAGCCTTTAACCAGTTATGGTTTAAAGGCTTATGGCTTAAATTGAAGCGTGTGAATTGTCCGTTATATATTATAGCTTGGCTTCGACGATATCTCTTAAAACGTTCTGCTTTTATAGAGGTGAACGGGACTAGATCTGATCATTTTTTATTATTCAAGGGAGTACCTCAAGGGTCTTGTGTAGGTCCAGTTCTTTTTATTGTATTTCATTACGATATATTAAATGCAATATCGAACATCCACTTCAAACACCTTTTTGCTGATGATCTAGCTGTAGTTTTTTCACCCTCAGCCACATGGTCATCTAAAGTATTAATTCCACGTCTTTCTCAAATGATTACCAAGGTGCTCAAAGACTTATATAACTACTCTATCACCTGGAAACAACCTATCAACTTTAAAAAGACTTTCTGGACCCTTTTCCATCGACAAGTCTCGCCTAACATTCCGATTATTTATTGTGACAACAATATTATCGAGCATGCACCTAAATTTAAATATCTAGGCGTTATTCTCGACGCTCGATTATCTTTCAATTATCATCTTGACTATATTAAGGCAAAAATTCATAGAAACATCGTCGTATTTAAAAGATTATCGAACACTCGAATGTTATCAGAAGAGGTTTCTTATCGATTATATCATGCATATATTCGTCCATATTATCAATCTTTATTACATATATACCCTATTCTTACTTATAATAAACAGCTACAACTCGAAGCATTGAACCGTAGAGTATTTCGTACTATACATAGATGGCACGATGGTACAAACGACGAAGTAGCTAATCTGTCAAAATATAAATCGATGAAATCACTTACACAAATACACTATTCCAAATTATTAACTACATTTATTCGTACAAATCCTTCGGTAATTGCCGATTTCATCCAACATAAATTATATTTATTATTTTTGCAAGAGTACTTTCTGAATCCAGATCTTTTGAATGAAAAGCGTGAAATTGTAGGCAAAGGAAGAACATCAAATCGTATTATTGAGCTTCTTCAATTCTGTCAACCATCTTTATTTGATTACGTTTTTTGTTATGTATAAAGCGAAGTATGTAAGGATGAAAAGTTGTATGCTAACATCCGATTCTGTCGTGTATAGCAACCTTGTCAGTTGTGTTGAGGCGATCAGTGAAGTACTAATCTTATACGTTGATATCCCTTCGACTATTTCATTGTAACTCAGTTCAAACTTTTTAAATTGTATCTTTTGTACCATCTGTATGAATTCATATATGTGGTTTTTTTTTTGTATGACTACGGAGACGAAGTTCATCTAAGTCTTTTTTTCACCATTCTAACCTTTTCTCCACTCTCCACTTTACATGATAAATAAATAAAGCAATATACTACTACTATCTGTGATTATTACATAATTGTCAAAAAAAAAAGAATGCTATTTAGTTATTTGATGGCATGTAAATCAAGATAAATGGAAATGTCGAACAAATCAAATTGAAATAATAAAAAGTAATTTATCTAATGAACCTGGTAGTTTAGCAAAATTACAAAAAGCATTATTATGTAAAATGATGATGATGATGGTGATACAAATGATTAATTCAACATAATCTTAGAACAATTCATTGTTGTTTTTTTTAAGTCATTTAAAATTTTCTACCAAAAGGATTGTATGTATGATTTGTAATTAAATTTTAGATTCTTTTATGTATTAATTAAACATTTTACTAAACCCCTCCCCCCCCGTAATAGAAGACCCTCCTGGGGCGAAAATTTTGGAAAAACACCCTATAGGGGTACGGCACTTTTTCCACGAAAAAACTACGATTCGCGACATCATAATAGAAGACCAGGGGTCTTCTATTGCGGGAGGGGGGGGGGGGTATTTTATTTAATACTTAATATTTATAATGTCATGTATTGGTCCATAGAAATAAAACATTCAATCATCAAAATGGACAAATATGAGTTCATTACCATGTATCAATAATATTAGATCAAATTTTGAAGATTTATCATCAGTAAAATTTCATATTACTTAGGTCTGACCAAAAGTTTTAAGAACATTACATAAGAGTATAAAGATAAGGAGATATTTTTAGTTTTGTTTTATCAAATGTTGAGAATAGTTGGCAGTATTATTTATTCCAAGACCAATTCTTTCTAACGATTAGTTAAAAGTTTTTTCGAAGTCTTTTTCGAAAAAATTTTTAGGTACCTTGGATACTGCATGAGCTAATCAAGTTTCACTTATTTAATTACTTAAACTATGTTTGATAAAATTAGTTAGTCAGAAATTACATAGCATCAGGCCTGGCGAATATGGTAGATACGACATTATATTGTTACTTTCTTCTGTCAAATAATTAATAACATTGGATGAATATGAAGTCACCGATGATCATCAAGCATTTTTGTGCATTTTGAACCTGATGTCTCTATTTGTTTTCCTATTCCATTAAAAAAGGACTTCAGACAACTTTCGATATAGCACTCATACTCTACGATCTTGTCTTTACCTATACTCAGAATTATTTAATTTGAAGAATACATCATAGAAAGTTTTGATCAAAATCTGTCTTCATGAACAGCAGTGTTAGATGATTCGTCTTCAATAAGCCAGCTGACATCAAATGACTTTTGACTGACCTATCTAAAACAAATCCATGATCTATCCCTAGTAGTGCTAGAACACAACTGACATGATCGAACAAACTTTTGCTGAATTTTTAAAACAAATGAAACTTGATTAGCTCATGCGGTATCCAAGGTACCTAAAAATTTTTTCGAAAAAGACTTCGAAAAAACTTTTAACTAATCGTTAGAAAGAATTAGTCTTGGAATAAATAAAATAGTGCCAACTATCCTCAACATTTGATAAAACAAAACTAAAAATATCTCCTTATCTTTATACTCTTATGTAATGTTCTTAGAACTTTTGGTCAGACCTAAGTAAAGATTGGTATGATCATCAACATCAATTATGTTTTTATACACATACAAGACACAAATGCTGTACAAAAAATGAAATATTTTTGTTGTTTCTGCTCATCTATTTCTTACTGGTTCAATGGATTGTAAAGCTAAGGTAAAACACATTAATATAAAAAAAAAAGAACAAAATAATTATTTTTATATTTTAAGTGACAAGAATTTTGTAACAAACGTCGTTATATGTGAAAATATGCTGAATCTAGTCAAGTTGTACGTGATATTAATTTTAATAATACAAGAATAGAATTTCATTCTGGTTCATATAAAGAAAATTCCAAATTATGAAATACAAAAATTGGTATGAATCACACATTTCTAAATTAAAATTTCAATTGATACTTTTATATATTGATTAAAATCAAGAGTAAGTTTGCGATACAATAGATATTTTAATGTAAGCGACGTTAAGATTAACAACATTTATATGATTGTGAAATGTCTGATAAAGAACGCTTTGTGTAAGTCGTTACTCAGATAATTCAGAAAGGTATTAATCTTTCATTTAATTTTATATTTGAAAAGGTGATGTTGTTCAAGAATATGATCGAGATTTAGGTGCTATTAATAAATTAACATTTGTTGATAGAATTTGTCGTATTATTTCACTATTTGATGATAAACGTATTTGTATATGTAAATGGTAAGAAAGAGTTGTTAAGTTCATTTAAAAACCATACCTTCACTGGCTAAATATCATCTTTTAATGAAACTTTATTATACATATCATACAATTTCATTAATTAATTAATTTCAGTGATTTAAAATTGTTTAAAAACTTAATCTTATGTCCAATAAAAAGACAAAAACAATTGAACAATTCTTTCTAATCATTCTAACAAAAAATATGAGTCAGTCATCATTTTTTGATTATTATCCACTATTTTTAATAATTGCTGATACTATTCTTAGTTCCTTAATATTATTAATTCCTTTTTTAATCAAAATTTCGAAAAAATAAACAATAATTCATTATATGCGTGCCATATCTATATTTGATATATTAATGTTATATGGATTTAATCTTGAGCATTATTATTCTAATGTACATGGATATCAACTTCAAGCATATTCAATATCATTATGTAAATATATTTTAGATTTTTAGTTTTAGAATATTTTAAATATCATTATAGTTATATGTATTTATTTGTATTGATTGATATTTATCATTAATTTATCTTCATCAAACATTATTTAATAAATCTAAAACTATTTCCTTTTCCTTGACCACCTGCCACCACTATTCCTTGTGATTCACTATCCAATACCGTTTTACTTAATCCTTGTCAATATCAGTGAAATAGAAAAAGCCATTGTCGTTCATTATCAAACCTCAACAAGAAATATTTGAAATAATTGTTTTTCTACTTGTTTCATTTTGATGAGGTCATCTAACCACTCTTCTATTTCCATAATCGCAAATAATAAGACTATCTCTCTCTTTATTCGCGATCACATCTGTTGCCCAATTCAATTGATGAGCATCATTTCTTTGTCCATTTGTTTCATCTGATTTCCATGTCACAATACAGTGCTTTTCATAATCAACAACATAAATTTTTTGTTCATCATTCGCATATAATCCATGGGGATTAGAAAGTCTTGAATTTTGTCCCATGTGGCATCTGCAGGAATATCTATCAAACTGGCACGAAGTAGCACTAAAAAAAGAGAAAATATCATCATCAAAAAGAAAAGTTACTAACTAATAAGTAGATAGAATTATTGAACAGATTTTATTCTGATAGTATATATTTATTTGACCTAATAGCTTTTGACAAACGCACATTATCTAATAAATATTTATCTATTTCAATACATGATGAGGAAAATTTGAACCTAGCTCTTGAATAAATGATAGCATTTAACTGTTAATTTATTTGTAAGTGTTCATGTGACTATTAATATCAGCTTTTTCTCAGTTATGTACAAAAAATTCTTGATTACCAGCAATACATGTTGCATGAAATCGATTAAATTTATATCCTTTTAAAAGCCACTGATGTTCGACAATCTTTAGCCATTCTCCGTTGAATTCACCTTTCTTTCATTTCTTTTTTTCTGATTTAACTCTTAATGATGTTGGTGCTTGTTCAGGAATTATTAATACTTGAGTATTAGCTTCTTAGTTGTAGTCGCACTGTCATTATTATCTACATCTAAGTTTTTTCTGTCTCTGTATTATTAGTAATAATATTAATTACTTATATTCATCAAATAAACAAACAAAAGAATGTGTATGATGATTTCTATGAATTAAATAGGTCAGTATTGTATTATAAAAACTATCAAGGCGATCTGTTGCAACATCTTTTTTTTATTGAATAGTTTATTAGATTGTAGTAACAAAATATTCGTTTCATTAAATCAAGAATTCATGAGTTCTAATAAATAATTTTTATTCCATGGAGGCTTCTTCATATTATATTATCAACTTGTTTGATTTCAGCCATGTTGAACGCATAATCTTTTTTTAAATCTATTAATAACTGAATAACTTTGTACCAGAAATGACAGTCTTAAAGAATTAATGTTATTAACATCTGAAATTGAATATCTAGAAATATCATCATATTCAATTTACAATATAAACAAATTACTAAATTAACTTTGATTAATGACAATCAATTTCGATCCATCATAATCATTTTTAAATCAATGAAGCGTGATACCGTGCAGACAAAATAGTGATTTGACTATATCCATTTAAATACTGCTTACAATCTTTCTCTTTCATATTCATTTGTTCATGTATTAATTAATATAAAAGTATTAGCACACACATTCATCATTCAATTTGTCTGAACAACTTGCATAACTTGTCCAATATACTATATGTCAATTAGTTCTTCGGTCTATCGTCATCATTGTCATCGATTGATTCAATTATGAAGAAGCAACTTATATGCACGCGTGTTCATTATGTATGTATGAATAATAGCCTTGAAAGTCTTCGCAGTTCAAAGGCTACTTTTCAATTTTTATATATGTGAAAAAGAATATAAGGCGGAGTACAAATAAAAGAACGATAAAAATCAGTTCAAAGTTATATGAACATGTTCATCTCACTTTTAAGTATTATAAAGAAAGAAGAGAGAGAGAGAGAGAGAGAGAGAAAAGAGAAAAGCGAAAGATTGAATATCAATGCAAATAGACATTGCTATTAGAATGAACATTAGCTCGCGACATCACTTCATGTAACAGAAACCGAGCAAATTTTCATGATGATGATGATAATAATAATGTGAAAGAGACTCCAAATAACAGACGTACTCAAATAAATGAATAAATGGAATGAAAGAGACATTATGAAAGGTGCTATATTTAATGTCGACAACTGTTATCAAAGAATAAACATGAATAGTAGCAGTAAGTAGTATCAAAATTATGATGCTAATATCTATTTTGTATAGAAGTTAATAGATCATTTGATATATTTGTAAAACAATTCTAATTTCATAATAGAGTTTAGTTATTTTGAAACGAACAAGACAATAAAACTAAAATAAATATTAACATATTATCAAGTTTCAAATTTTTTTTTTTAATCATTTGATTTTAAACAAAAAATTATTTAAGATAACATGACATCAATTAAACAAAATTCTTTGTTTTATTTTTTCTTTTAAGCCGAAACATTTACCATAAAAAATGTATGTTATACATATATACATACTATCGGGTAAAACAGACATGAAATATGCATGCATACATCTGTGTATGTTCTTTAATTTCATTAGTACTTTTACTTCTATTTGTATGTATAGCAAAATGACAAGTGGCCACTTTCGTCACCCTTACCAATATATATGTATATATGTATGTATATTTTAACATCAAACAACACCTTATACATTTTAAATTCATCTCTCGAGCATAATGAATTGTTCACTCAGTCCCATCGGTATGGTGTCATGTCTGTTATTTATAAAAGAAAAAGAAAAAGAAAAATGAATGAGACATAGATAATGAATAGAAGGTAACTTAGATATGCAAAATTTCTAAGAGTTAGTTCTCTTGTTATTTTTTCTTTTATTCATGGACATTCGAAGGTGATGAATTCTTTTTTCTCATTTATATGAACATCAAGTATGAGTTAAATATTCATTAGAAAAAAACCTCAGTCGTTTTTTTTTTTGTATGCAGACATTTGGTATCAAGGTAATACGTAATCATATTATGCATACGCACACATTTTTAAAGTCATTAACAAATAATTATATAGTGTATGTGTGTAACATCAATCATCATATATAGTGTTAAAAAAAAAGGTAATGAAAGGAAAAAAAGAGGAATATATGTGCATTTTCACAAGGTAATATGAAATATTGATAAATAGTAAATGCTTATAGTATTATATTCGAATTAAAAGTTCACTAGTAAATATTGACATATGAAATTATTCGCATCAATGATAATAGTAACAGTTCTTTCTTTTTTTTTTTTATAAATGATACTAATCTAACGACAATCTAAGTTCAGTCAGGTATGTAAAGAAAAGTGTGCATATCGGTTGATCGATCGATTGATTGCAAGAGAAAAATACGCACTAATAGGTGAATAAAAAGGTCTAAGATAATCTCATAAATATTGAAGAAGAAATCACACATTTATTTGTTTTATGATGATTATAATCGATCTTAATTTAAAATTGAGTATAACAATAACAGTATAATGTCTTTTTTCACATTTTAAATATAAGAAAAAAAAGAATAGATTCGATTTTACTAACTCAGCATGATAGTTATTATTTTATATTGAATGAAACATAAAAAAAAACTCATTTATATCGTTAGATCATATGTATCAAAATTTAATCTTGTATAACACATATAAATTGATAAGTAAGAAACGATTGTATTAGATATTGTTTTCTTTTTATATTCATCTTGAATTAAAGTATTTATAGAATAAATAAATTATGTTCATTGATAATTTTAGTAATATTTTGCAACTATTGAGACAAGAATAATATTTTTATGATATTCGAACTAGTTTGTATGGTTAGAAAATAATGATTAGCTATTCTTCTTTTTGTAATACTTTAAGAATATGGTATATTGAAAAAGAAGAAGAAGACGAAGAAGAAGGAGAGAAAAATGTTGTTTTCTCTGTATTTCTTCACACCGTTAAAGTGTCTCGTACCCGTGCACTTTTTTTTTTCTTCTTTTCTTGATGATATATCCCAAGTGACACAAATATTTCTTCTGTTAACATAGTTCTATATATTCTCCTTTTAACTGAATTATATTTTTTCAGACGTTTGATTCTGTTATTCTTGCTTTGTGACACGCCGAAATGGTGTGTTGTCTATGCGATGTTCATTGTGTTTCTTCTTATCTTACATATTCATATGGCATATTGTCAAATAATAACAACAACAAAATCAGATATTATTTACAATTGTTCTTTTTTAAATAATACATATTTATTAAATAGTGCAGTTTATAAACAATTTCATTTTAATAATCAAACATCAATTATACTTACAGCTAGTTACGCATTTTTACCTTCAGTATTAACATTATCAACATTTGAATTTGGTCTTATTTATCAATTTTCTATTTCAAATTATTTTGTACCATTTCCTATTATATTTAATTGTGGATCTATTGTTCGTTCTTGTCAATTAAAAACAATAACAAGTACAACAATGACATCACGTAATTCCGAATCAATACGTGTACCATTAACATTATTTAATTATACAACAAAAAAATCATCAACTCAATTTAAACAAATGGGTTTATATTTAAAACAAGGTCGATATCAATTAAGTACTTGTTCATTAAATAATGGACAACAAATGACTGATCCACAAACAATATTTCATATACAAATACAATATGAAAAATCTGTTGGTAAGAAATAATTCAAAAAACTTGATTATTATAGATTGACATGTATATTAAAAGCATGTAGACATATTTGCATATTAGGAGGAAAAAAAATCACGTTTTATATATTTTTATTAAATTTTAAAAGAATAAAGAAAATATTATCTAATCATTTGATGAAATTAATTATTTAATCTGTATAAAAATTCAATGAAAAATTTCTATATTTATCTGAAGATATCAATGTAAAGAAGAATATTACTAAAATATAGTAACACAAGAGGAGTTTTTTTCTTTTCCTTTCTTTTATACTCATATATAATTAATTTTCAAGGTTGTCAGATACTATGTCATCGTTAGTTTCCAATGTACTTTTCTTTTATATATATAAAACTTTAAAGTATCCGTCTATCAGTTTAATAAATAATAGGATTAAATTCATAGATGATTTTTCATCCGGTAAATGATGATATTTCATGAGTTTAAAATGAGATATAGTTTAAAAACAAATTAAATTATTCTGAAAAAAAAAATTCTTTAGGTACTTCATGTAATCCAATAATTGATACATGTGGTTCATCTTCATTAACAACATGTACATCATCAATATGTAGTTGTCTTTCATCATCAAGTTCTCTTGTATCTTATTCAGATTCATATTATTGTGCTGATATGATGAATATATCAAATTGTCAAATATTTCCATCACGTTGTATAACATGGTGTAATGAAACAACAAATTATTTATGTATTTGTCCAAGTGATACAATAAAAATTCAACGAAATAATATATTTATTTGTGAATTACCTATGAATTCAAATAATTGTTCAATTAATGATAATAATATACGTCGATGTTCAATTGGACAATGTTGTATAAATAAACAATGTATTGATTGTTCAATAACAGGAATAACAACATCAAAATTAAGCAATACAAATGAGTACAAAAAAAAAATGATTTAAATAAAATAAAATATTTTTTTGTTTTTGTTTAGTTCAATAGATGAAGGTCTTCGTATAGCTCTTGGTATTATAGCTGGTCTACTTAGTACATCCGTTATTATTCTTTTCAGTGCATTTTGTTGGTTACATGAAAAACAAAAACGACATCGTATATCAACTAAAAAATCTTTATCACCATCAATATCATCGTTATATATATCACCAATACAAAAACAACAAGAAAAATTTTCATCATTAATAACACCAATATATCAATTATCATATAAAAATGAAAATAATAATTTAACATTATATCGTACAAATTCATTTCGTCAAGCTGTTTTTTCCGGTACTAAAGAAAAAAAACAAATAATTGAACATGTATCAACAAAACGTGATAGTTTTACTTATCAAAAAGATGGATGGTCATCACCAACATTTAGTACATTAGAATATATTCTTCCATCAATAGATAATAATAAAAATAAATTTAATGATTTAAATCAACAAAATAATAATATTTATCAAATTATTCTTCCATCAACACCAACTCTTACACATACTGTATGAATATAATAATAATAAAATAGATTTAACATTTTTTTTGTTGTTGTCAACTTTTTCTTTTTTTCTTTTGAATTATTATTAAAATCAGATAATATTCTCTGAATTCAATTCACAAAAGTAGATTGAATCAAAATTAAATAGTCTTTGATGGTATTTTATTAAGTTTATTGAACCATAATAAAATCAATTTTTGCACTTGAAAGAAATCATTAAGTAATCGAGAAATTTGCTTTTATATGCTCTTCATTATTTAACACTTAATGCTTTTTCCTTGAAAATAAAAAGGTTTTGTCTTGTGGAGCCATCTATCGAAAAACTATTATTTGTTAATCATTTTGATAAACTATGGATAATTAAAAAAAAAGAAAAAAAATTTGTTCAATTAAATAGAAAAAAGAAATGGTTATTGAAGATAATCTAGTCTATTTAATCAATCAAATTCGTTCAAATCTTATAAATTTTGATGGAAATGAAACATTAAAAGAAACTCCTGGTGCTCATGCATGGCTTTTAACAACATTATCAATATATGGAAATGAATTAAATGTTTTAATTGATTTATATCGTTTATTTCGTGAACAAAATTCATATATATTATTATCATTTATAATTGAACATATTTTACAACATCATTTAAATGAATTAGATAAAAATTCTTATTTACAACAAGAATTTCAATTTATATTTACAAATTCTACTAATAGGTAAAAGAAAAAAAAAACAAAAACAACATTAATTTTTTTTTATTATAGTTCAATTGAAAAAGATAAATTTTCGTATTCACGTGTTTATTCATTATTATCATTATCAACACGTGATATAATATCATCATTATTAATACGTAAATGGTATGATGAACTTGAAGAAAATCTTTTATTATCAACAAAATCATTTCAATCATTTGAACAATGTAGAGAAAAGGCTCTTGCTTGTTTATCATTATCATCATCATCAATATCATCTATATTACAATTAATAATAAATACAGAAAATAAAATTAATTTTAATAAAAATTTAACATCATTAAATATTTTACGTTGTTTATTTGTACATGATTTATTACCAATTGTATTAGAAAATCGTCAAAGATTTGATATACAATCACATTTATGTCATAAATGGATAATTTATGCTATGGAATTTTATATAGAATATTTAATAAAATCTTTTCAAAATAATCAATTAATATATATAAATATTAAATTAGAAGGAAATTATAATAAAATATTTCAATGTGATAATCCTATTGAACAAATTGAAAAATTAGTAAATTTAGCTACAAATATACAACAAGATTTTAATTGGCAACAATTTAATAATCATTATGGAAATCAAATGTATGTTAAAATTTATTCTCTTTTCATCTATATATTATTTGAGATAGAACTTAGCATTTTTTCGTAAAATTTTTGTTATCTATAAATTATCTGTTTTTCATTTTAGTGCATCTTCTAATCATCGTCAAAAATTATTAGAATTACGTATTCTTATTGATCGTGCACATAATTCAACAATACGATGTCCATTAGAATGTTTTATATTTTGTACATCATTTCCAATATATATTCAATCAATAATAAATCTTTCACGATTACTTAATAATGATATATATAAAGATAATATATTTATATATTCAACATTATCAATAAAAACTTTGATAAATAAACAAAATGATATAAATTATTTTGAATTAATTGAAAATTTTTATTTATTTATAGAGTGTTTAAATTTATTTCAACAAACACAAACAAATTCATGTTTAAAACTTTATCAAGATATAATTGATAAAATACAATTAAATTCAAATATTGAAATATATCAACGTTTATTAAAAATTTTTTATTTTTATTATATTATAGAAAAATCTACAAAATCAAAAAATAATAAATCAATTGAAAATATTAATCAAAATAAGACAATAATTATTGAGTAAGAAAGAAATTTTCCATTCAATTATTTACATAATAGATAAATATTTTACTAAAATAACCAACAAAAATTCTGGTACGAAAGAAAACTTTCTGATAATAAAATAATAAAAATCTCAATCATACTAGTTGAAATAGATAAAACTATTATGTATGTACCACTTTTTAACTTGAAGAATTCGATTCGATTTATGTATAATAAATCGGAAATTGATTACTTACTACTATTTCACATGTTCACTAAGTTGTTTTTGTCGATCATATCCAATAAAATTTGATCGATTAAAATAGTTAGTAATCATTACATGACCTATAACCGCAATGATGTTCTTTCAAAAAGTATTTTCAAAACAAATTAATTATATATGAGTAATCATAACTACGAACTTCAATAATTACTGAAACATAAACTTAATTATTTCTCTTCTGCAAAGTTTTACTATAAAATTTCAATAGTTTTAATATGCCTTCGACATGTATATATATATATTTAGTGACACACCTCAAAGTCCTACAATGCAAGATGAATCAATATCTCTCCATAATAATAATAATAATCCATTAATTGCACCTGATATTGAAACATTAATACAACAATTCAATGATAAATCACTTGAATCACGTTTACAAACATGTTCACTCTTATCAATAACTCATTCATCTGATCAACATCATTTAGTTATATCATTTTGTATTGATACATTAATTTATCTTCATGAAAATTATTTATCATATAATAATCAAACACAAATATTATCATTATTATCAGATTATTGTTTTATTCCTCGTTCATATAATATTATTTTTGATTATATATTAGATATTATTCTTCAACATATATCACCAACACTTATACTTTTACAAATTGAACAACAACGTTTATCATCAACAATGGCATCAGTATATTCAAAAGATTTATTACATACATTATCACCAATATATTTACGTTATATATATGATCAAAAATTACTGGGATTATTATTAAAATATATTCAAACAACAACAACAACAAATGAACGACGTTGGATAACAAATAATCATAAAAGAAAATTAGATGATGAAGATAATAAATTAACAGATGAACAATTTATTGAGAAAATTATTCAACATATTAGTACTATTGCACAATGGACAGATGAACAACGACGTAATGCTATATATACATATATTATTGATGAAAGACAGACTCTTCTTCAGTCATTATCATAATATTTTTCTTTTTGCATATTTCATTTTGAAGAAAAAAAGTAAATGTCCATGATTTGTTACTTATATAAAAGCTTTCATTCTTAAAATCTTTTGAACTACTTAAATAAAAAAAAGAAGCACATTCATTTCCATTAGATATTTCAATTAAGATAAACAGAAACATCTTCTATTTATATTAAAATATAAATATATTAAGTCATTGTTCTTATTCATCAAACAATATTGCTATGTTTGCTTCATTAAATTATCATGTCATGCTTCAATACTGAACGTGATGCATTTAGATATAAATAAGAAGAAAAAACTGATTTATTCCTTATAGCACTTAGTAGATATAAAGTACAATATTCTTCATTTTTTCTCTTCCGAAAATAATACTTCTTGGCGTATAGTCATATACTATAAAGAAAGCATCTTTCTATAATAAAAAAAAAGAAAAAGAAGAAGTTCTTTTATTTTTTTTCTATTAACAATTAATATTACATATTCACATTTATCATTTGCGTCAAAGACAATCAGAAACATGCAAATAAATATCTATTTACTTTGGTTTATCTTTACATTTGCTTTTGTTTTAATCCAGTAAATTAAATTATTATTTTATTTTATAATTTAACAAAAAGAAAAAAACCTTTTTTTTTCATAGGGCACGAAATATTGATTTCGATCATAATGATCAATTAGATGATGATTATTATAATAATGAAGAACGAAGACAAATATATCATTTCAATCATAATCTTTATAAACCATCATCAATTACTAAAAGATTATTAAATTTTCTTACAGGTGAACAATATATTCCATCTGAACATGATCGATCACCAAATATTTTAAAACGAGCTAAAGCAATTGTCAAAGGTGATCCAAGGGAATTTATGGGATAAAATGTATCATACGTTTTTCTTTTTTTTGTATTCTTGATCAAATAAAATATTCAATATATACAAGTATTCTGTCGATTAAATTTATGTTATCGACAAATAATAGAATTTCTTCATATTAACTTTTTTCTTTTTTTAAAAAAGTTATTTTCGATAAAAATCGAAAAAGAAAACAAAAAAACAAATCTTGAAATAAATTACCAATTATAATTCTCATATTTTTTTTCTCTGTTAAATACAAAAATTCGTTATTAATAATATTAAAATTCTATATTTTCACATTGAGTTATATTATTCAAAAATAAATATTTACAATAATCTATATTTAAAAGAAAAAATTTTGTTATTATTATTTTTTTTGCTACCACTAATATATATATATATATTGTTAATATTTATTCAATTTAAAGTTTATGTAAATTAACACCATGAAGTGTTGATATAGCTAATAAATCAAAACCAAAAAGACAAGCACAACAAGGTACTGGATTATAATAACATGTAGATTTTATTTTTCCATCCATTGTTATTTGAATAAGACGTGATGTATTACTATCAACAACTAACCATTGATCATAATTAAGTAAACAACAACTAAATACTTTCGATTGATAATCAATATCTAATTGAAGTGTCCATAAACGATCAAATCTAGCTGATGATCGTAATTCTAAACGTATTCTTTCTGTTAAAGGATTTTCAATCATTAAAATAAGTGTTCCTTTATTATAAATAATATCATGTATACGTTCATCTTTTGTACATGTATCTGGTGTATCCCATCTTTTAGCTGTTTGTAATGAATTTAATAAATTAAATTCACATATTGATGAACCTTTTTCATTTGTTGATAAAAATAAAGATGTATCCGAACATGTACATGAAAGCCAACGTAATTTTTGTGTTGCATCTACACGTTCGATTGATATTGTATTTATATCAAACATATATATTTGATTAAGTGTAAGAAGAAAAAATTTTGATAATGCTGATGACCAACACATATCAAATATTTGTCCATGATTCCATAATGTTTGTTTAATTATTTTTAAATTTCGATCAATTAAACATAAATATGGTTCACGATTTATTAATAAATATTGATTATTACTTGCAATTGGATATAAACCTTGTCGTGTATAATTAATTGTTTTATATACAGATGAAAGTGATGAAAGATCAAATTCTTCTGTTATTAATTCTTCAATTTGAATTAAATTTTTATCTAATATTAATGGTGATGTTTGAATTGAAAGATATTGTTGATCAATATTAGTCATTTCATTTTCAATTGTACGAAGATTAGATGTTAATGAATCAATTAATTCAAGTGTCATATGACGTTTTTGAACTAATTCAAGCATATTTGTACGAATTTCTTCGATATTTTCACGTTTATGATGAATAATTTTCATTAAAAATTGTTCGATTTCACGATATTTTTGTTCACAATAATGATCAATTGATTTATAACAATCAATACGCCATTGTTGTAATTTATCATTTGAATTTATGACGTATTTTTTTAAATCAATACCTAATAATTGTCTATCAAATGTATCAATTTCATCAGCTAAAAGATTTAATTTTGAATTTAAATAATCATGTTCATTATAATGATTTCGACACAGATTTTCTTTACAACAATAACATAAAACATTTGCTGGACGTCTACATCCACTTATTACACATTGTAAAGTTATATTGTTACTTTCAAGAGACATATGCACACCAACTTATGTTAATAAATACTAACGTAAAAAATATTTTCGTCTTGTTTTTTTTTTTATACACATCATTTACTGTTTGCAAAAGAAGAAGAAAAAGAGAAAGAAGACGAAACATGGTTGCAACCTTCAACCATCATGCAGAATAAAGAGCACTTATGTGGTTATTTTTTTTTGCTTATTTGCAATTCGATATATGTTAGTTGTAAAAAAAAAACGAATATAGATGAATAATGCAAGTTAAATAATGCGTCACATTGACTGTCAAAATAAAATGTATTATTGATAAAGTTATTTAGTCGATTATCCTTGAGTTTATGTTGATGTTATACATTATAATGTTTTTTTGAAAAACGTTTATTGATATTTCATACTTGACAATAATGTTTTATTTTAATTAAATAATAAAAAAGGGAGAATTGATTTTAGAACGAAATGATTTCACTAAACATATAAAATTGGATTTATTTGATTTTCATCTTGCTTTTGAGAATATTATTTTATACGAATTTTAGTGTGTCTTCTTAATTGAAGGAAAAAAATGACCACAAAATGGAGAATGCCCGCATTATGAAAACAAGTGAAAATAATTACAAGGGATCGTCAGTACAAACGTCTTTTTTCAGAATGAAGGTATTTGTAAAATACACGAACATCCAAATCTCTTCACTAATCGATAGAGCGAGTCAACTTAGGTATGTAAGCAAAAAATCAAATTTTTTTATGCTAAATTAAGAAAAATGGCAGGGACTCACTTTTTGAATTTTTCCATATTATGAGTCATTCGATATAATAGAAGAAACTAAAAAAATAGATTCCTGCCATTTTTCTTGATCTAGTATAAAAAAATCAAATTTTTTGCTTACATATCTAAATTGATTCGCTCTATCGATTGGTGAAGCGATTTGGGTGTTCGTAGGTTGAGAAAAACAGTATTGATTGGGAAATCACTCTAATTCTCAAGTATTTTGGGTATTCGTGGGAATTCGTAGGATCAACTCTTGATTTGGGAGTGTTTGCGTGTTTTATAAATACTCTTTCGAAGGGATATTATCTTTTTAGAGATAACCCAGCAATGTACGTCATGCGCTGTCCAGAATATTTTTTACGCATGCTTCTAACTAAAGTATTCTCTTTCTCGTAGAGAAGAGTCTAGCAAGAATAAATTGTTTGTTTGTTTGCTTGCTTCTATGTCCGCACGTCGCTGATTGGTCCCAGAATTATGTAAAGGTATAAGAGAGATTATTTTTATAAAGGTTGACCGAAGGGTAATCGGGGTCGAGGAATTTGAATCTGATATTAGCTTTTTTAAAATTTTTTTAAGAATCATTTTCTTACACAAAGGATCACTTCTTTACAAAAAAATTTTTTTTCAGAGTGTTACAGGCATGTTGTTTGCATGCCTTCACATCATTTACTCTTCATATACTTTGGTCTTACTCTCTCTCTCTGTTCGTCTTACACATTCTTTCTCTTCCATTTGTTCTGTTCTTTTATGATAGTCTTTTTATCGCATTCTTGGATGCTTCACGTCGTGTTAGTTCTCACTTAGGGTAGAGCCAAATAAAGAATCCTGTAATACAGAGTTGTTCGAAGTGTAATCGAGGACGAGGAATTAAAATCTAAAGCCAGTTAATGTCCGAGAACTTGAATCTGACTTTGTTTTTTTTTAATTTTATAAGTGAATAGCTTGACGGTAGTTTAGAAACACGATTTCTACGAGAAAGACCTGAATGAGTTTTTGGACGAGCGCTACTTGTAAATTAAATGTGCAGTAATATATTCATACTGTTTCAATTTTATGTTTTTCTCTTAAAAACACTTGATTTAGAATTGAATTTTTAAAATCTTGATATTGTCTTTTGCTCATTTATAAACTAGAAAATATACCATACTAATAATAATAACCAAGCAAATTATTTTAGAAATTTAATTATCAAACGTTTTTTGTAGAAATATAGTTTACTTTTTTTTGAAATCTTATTCTTTAGCAATAAACATGTATTATCTTAAAAGTTTTTGCATAAAAGTCAGATTATAAGTATTGAAAGCTCTTCTTTGACAGAACATTCTATCATGTAATGTGAAGGTCATTGTATAAGATTCATAAGAGAATCATATATGAAATAAAAAGTACGAATATGTTAAAGACAAATAATAGTAAGATTGAAAAAAGAAACAACTCGTTGTGGATGATATGCTTGTACATTTTTTTCTTTTATAAACCGAATATCGAAATTATCAGTTGGTATGCATAAAATTTGTGATTGTTTGATGCTTGAGCGATGAATCTTCTCATAATTGATGGATGATCTGTCAGTGGTCATTTGTATTGTTGAAAATAAAAATTAACGGCACGTATTCTTTCAGAGATGCGCAGTTATTACAGGCTCTGTCCTTCACATTATGTCCATATATAGGTCATTCTTTCTTTTTTTCTCTCTCTCTTCGTCTTCTTTCTATACATAATATCACATATTATATTCTTTGTTGGTATGATATCGATATATCTTTTTCTACCGTTACATGATATTCTTTTTTCTCTCGCATACATATATACGTGTGTTTCTCTCTAGTCAGATGTATCGATCTCTCTCGTATCTCTATCTATTCTTATAACGTGTGCTTTTCATTTTTAAAATAAAGTATAAGAAACCATTGAAAGAATGTTTTCTCTAATAGTAGTGAATACTTTCTTGTAATGTTTATCTTTCATATGATATTAACTTCAACTTGACGAGTGGCCATCATCACATTTATATAACGTGATGCATATGCATAAAAATCGTTTTACTCATCCTCAAAAGAAGACAATCTATTCCTATTTTTTTCAATCAAGCCTTTAATCATCGAATCTTTTTCGGATTATTAACATGCCTATTTCTACGCGCCTTCCTCCATCAAAAAAGTCCAACGATACTGGCGACAGTACCGTATTATGACATGCAAAATATGGCGAAATGATACGGTGCTACAACTCGGTGGCCTCGGGAACGAGTCACCATGAACCCTAAGTACGAAGACCACCAGGTGAGTGATTTAATTCTAATTTTTCAAGAATTTTTGTGATCATTAAAATAGGTTCCATGTGACTTTGTCGGGTACATCGGAGGTGAACCAGTGTACAAAGCTGGGTGTACACTAGTCATGGGTAAGCTTAGATTTTTATAATTTCAAAAAGCTAATAAAAAACATCTCTTTTCTAGACGACCAAGGCCACAAGCCGGTTCAACATCAGTGGTGTTGGCCGGCATTTATGCCTGGCCATGACCCTGTAAATATGTCAATAGAAGTTTTTTCTTCTAATAATTTTTATAAATAATTTCTTTATAGTGTTTTTTTTTACTTGTTCATAAACAGTCTTGTACAAAATATGTACAAGACTATGTAAATAAATATATAAATATGTAAATAAAAATTAAAAAAATATGTACCTGTATGAATATTTAAAAAAAACAAAGAAATAAGAGAAATGTAAAAAACAATTTAAAAAAAGACCTTTATTTTCACACTTCTAGAGCAGAAAAACATCCAACATACAAGATATTACGAATAGCACTAACCGAATCAATCGCAATCATCATTTAAACTTACATTCTAACATACATTTCAAGTATGACCAAATTGTCAAACAGTACAAATTGAAAATCGAAATATACCATGGCTTAAGTATCAACAAATATAAGTAATGGATTGAAAGTGCAATCACTTGCGTATTATCCCTCTTCATTCCCTCCCATATTTTGGGTCACAAGACTCCATTCGTCAATGCCCGCGGACACTACTGTAAATAATTCTTCCACAATATTGAAATCCAGATCTGAATTTTCATCAGCTCAAAAGTCAATACATCTTATTCATCCACATCGCCTTTTGCCCCACCTTGAGCTTCCAAACAACAAATTTCTACTTCGGTATAACAAAAACATGATTAAAACAACTACAATTAAGCTAAAAACGAATACATTACAATTATATTTAATATTTTCATTGACATTCGATAAGCGGTATAACAACATAACCTAAATGCCGATTTTATCATATTACTTTATTATTTCAAGTGCAAATTTCCTCACTAATGAGAAAGCTTCTCTCTTCAACGTTGAAGACTTATACGTATATATCAGCAGTCATAAATATAAAAAGAAAAAGGAAAATTTCTTTTTTGGATACACCTATTCATAAGAGTTGGCCGAAAAGTAATTGAGGGCGATGAATTCAAATCTGAGGCTAGTTTTATAAAAAATTTTTAAAGTTCAAGTTTTTAAACAAACGACAAATTTTTAACAAAAACTATTTGTTTTTATGACGTTTGATCAAAGGTAGTTGAAGTCGAGGAACTTGAATCTGACTTTGGTTTTTTTTAATTTTATAAATGAATAACTTGATGGTAGTTTAGAAACACGATTTCTACGAGAAAGAGCTGAGCGAGTCTTCAGACGAGCGTTACTTGTTAATAAGTGATCGAAATAAAATGAAATGAATTAAATAAAAATATTGATCGTCAGCTATGGTAGCTTCTCTAAAATCACTATACAATTTGGTAATAATTTCATCATGTTTAAAAACTATCATTTTGGTTTGGGACGAATGAAAAAAATGGAAGTCAAGTGTGGATTTGTACACATAAGTTATGCAATGTTAACATAACTATACAAATGAAAATATGTTGATTCAAGTGAAACAGGATTATTTAGATGGTCTCTTGGATCTTTATAGTTATCAAAGCATATTGCATTCACTTTGTTATCAATACATTAAGGTCTCTGCTGAAAGTGACACAAATGATCTTGACTATATACTGAAACAATGTTAAGTGTTTCTTTTCTTCTCATTTACGATAGTTTTCTATACTAATAAATTAGAATGTTGATTTCAACATGTAACCATTTTCCAATATGCGGACATTTTTTTCTTTATTGACAAGAAAATGACGCGATAGACGTCTGAAAATTTTAGAGAATAGTAAGGGCCTCCCGGGCTATATTTTCTGTAAGTTGGAAGTTGATCTGTCGAAATCACACAATGAGATTTAACAGTTTCTAAGCATATGTATCCTTATAATAAAATGTACCTAACCTCACAATAACTCAATGAATTTTGATGAAAATTTTACCACAAATAGCCAGTATACTGGGCTACAAAATGACACGTCCCGCAGCTTCTATGACTGTGTTGTTCTAGAGTTATGACGTTCGCAATGAAAATGGATCCCATACATCATAACTCTCTTTTAACTCAGACTATGAAGGTGCGGATTTCGCTGCTGACTTACATTAATCAAGATCTATATACAGTCAAATTTTCAGAGCAACAGCAGTTGTAATGGCTGAGATCCGAGGGAATTATCTTTTCTTTTGATTATTACTTTAAATAAGTATGATCAGCTGGATTTGTTTGAGAAAGTACTGATAAATCTCTCCCTTAATTTCAATCTTACAGTTTTTTATTATTAACTCAAAATTTTTCAAGGAGAATAATGCAATCCTTGTGGATGATCGCCTACAATTTTGAGACGGTCGTAGTGTAACTAGATGTCTGATAGTGTCATGCGTTATCTATTATTCAATCGAATCATTATAACAATATGTTTTTTCGACTCGTTTAAATAAAATGCACAAAGAATATTTCATCTATTTTTCAGTATGATAAACAATAATCTTATAAGTATTCTTAATGAAAAAAAAACTCTTTATTTAAAAAATTTGTCTTATTTTGTACAAATAGTGATGATCATAGTTTGTTAGTGTTATTTTTTGACCTTTTTATTCATCTTATTTTTGTACACAATCAACTCGTTCACTAAGTGTACCAAAGAGTCGATCAAAAATTCTCGTTTGTTTACCATAATTCATTCCACTCTTTCCATATCGATGATGTATATCATGATCTTCAACGCATAATTCCATGCCAAATGGTTGAAGAATTTCATATAAAATCACATGTGGCCAATAAGCACGTATACCTGAATGACCTCCACCTTCCATATAGATAAGTATACATTGAGCAATCCAAAATTCATGTGTTGTTAATGGTACAACTAATGAAGCAGCAAGTGGTATAAGAAATATTTCAATTAAATCTTGTATATCACCAGCAAGAATTGATTGTAATGGTGTAGGATGTTTCGTACAATGATGTAAACTATGAATTTTCCATAAGAAAGGAACAGTATGAACTGTACGATGATAAGAATAAAAGAAAAAATCTAAAGCAATTAACCATAAACCAATTTTAATAATAAAAAACCATGAAATAGTATGACCAAGTGAAGGTGGGGAATGACGATCATATCCACCAAGAAATAGACCACCAGCAGTACGTACAGCTAAATAAATAAGAACACTAATAATAAGACGTGGTACTAATTTATCTGGAACATAATCACGTGGTCGTTTATCTTCATCAAAAGTTCCATAATATTTCATATAATAATGACAACGACCAACAAGTTGTAAGGTAAAAATAAAAAATGCAACAGTATAAAAAATAAATGCAAAAAGAGGATGCCATGTATGAAAATAGTTATTTTCAGGTATAAAATGATACCAAAGAGCTTGAATAATAAGTGCTGGAGGAATTGTATATGATAACCAAAAACGTTCGAGCCAAATATTATGTGTTGGTGGTGGATTTGGATTTTTAGGTTGAACTATATAATTTTTTTTACTAGCAAGATCTATTGAAGCAAAACGTTCAAAAAAAGTACGTTCTTTATATGATTTATTAACCCATGTTGATGATGCACGCAATTTGTATGATAATGGTTGTTCATATATAGTTTCGATTTCATTTAAAAATTCGGCTGTTTCAGTTTTTGTTAACGTAGTCATTACTAAAATTTGAAGAAAATGAATTTAAAAAAAAAAAGGAAGAAAGATAAACTTGATCTTTCTATTTAAGTCATTGCATCACATGCTTTCTTTCGACATGTTCTTTTTTTGTTTTGAAAGTTCGGACTTTTATCAACATAAGTACGTACTAAATTCTTTTTTATATTTTATCTTTACTTTTAATATTTCTTATCAATTTGTTTTCAGATATGCTGCTATTCCATAATATTTGTAAATTGAATATAATCATAAATTTATTCATTTATCAGAAATAATAAACGAATTAATTTAATAAATTACTAACTAAAACCCATGTCATGTTTTTTCTTACCGACTACGTTACAATCGCACGTTTATTATAATTATAGTCTCTATCAGAAACTATGACTACTGCGACGCAGATAAACCCAGCTGTGTCACATTATTGGTAGCATACAACCCACTATAATTGATGCCAATCAGTTATAAGTGATTCCTCATTATTTGTAATTGATCACACTCTCGAAGAAAAACCTTATCTATGTCGTCTCTTTCCACAAATACGACATAGTCATACCGTAATTTCGAAGAACTCCGATGTAATTATGCATGAATGTAGTTCTTTTTACCATAACTACGTTCAACTGCATCACAGTTTGATCATAATAGAAGACATAGGATACTATTGAAGTAAATTAATAAATAATAATATAAAAATTTTAATCCATTTCAAATAATACCTTTAAGTAAAAATTCGAAAACGATATGACAAATATATTAAAATAGACTACAGTACACTTTTGAATCTTCTACTGACATATTTTTTACTATTTTGTATTGTTATTAATAGTTTCCAATTCATAAATTAATTAAAATAAAAAAGAAGATCTTTTGTAGAAATAATATCAATATTCATTAGATAGCGTCGTTATTTAAATAGGTAAAATCGTATAGAATATTTTTTCGTTTATTTGAAAGATTGATCAGATTTTACTTGCACAAAAATAAATCTATCATCTATATGAAACATTATGTTTAATAAAACTATGGTATTTTTATTGATATTTCTATAGATTTATTATTTATTTCAAACAAAAAATAAAATATATTGTTGCACAATGATATTATTGAAAAATGCTGTTTTTCTTTCCATAAATCCAATTTTGAAAAATCTTCGCTCACTATCTTAATTTGAATAACCGTCTGTATGAATTGACACGAGATAATGTTTAATTTTCTTGAAATTGTTCACATATCGTGATGAACTAAGTCGCTTAATAAACATTTCCTTTATGTCTATTTTCAACATATGTGCTATGATAATGTCAGATATTTTTTTCTGCTAGATCATGCAAAATTTTCTGTTTTGTTTTTCTTTTAAAATACGATTATAATAAATTTTTAATTTAAAAAAAAATCAAAAATAACAGAAGAACTATTTGAGCGAAAGAAAAATAATCGACTTTTTTTTTATATCGAATATATATTTATACGACAAGGTTTATTTATTACATACGTGTTAATTGATCGGTTTGATAATAATCCCTATTTATGTCACGATCATCATTTAGATTTTTATTTCTTCTTCTTTTTCAAGAAATATTCTAGTAACGAGAAAAGTAGTTCGTTGTTTTTCTATATTACATAAACATTACATTCTGTATTTATAGTTGCCTCTTCTTCTTTTTCTTTTTCTCTTTCTTTTACTCATTGTTACATTTTCTAAAAGCATGTATTTCACATAAGTAAGCATAATCTAGTATTCATATGTATGGACGCGCAAATGCATGCATGATTCGTTGATTTGTATACATGTAAAGAGGAAAAAAAAAGAAAGAATCTGAAGAAAAATCCGATCATGTACATACAACACGCATACAAATACAATTGGCTTTGTTAACAAAAGAAAGAGAACGGAATAGAAGAGAAGAGTTATAGAAAGAGAATCCCTGTTACAAGATGTAGTGGATGATGCTTCTTCACTATTCATAAATCGACAAAATAACAGATAGAATCTACGAGAGAACAAAAAAAAAAAAGAGGAAAGAAAAGAAAAAAAAATCATATTTCATATCTTTGATTGTTTCATCGTCTTTTTTCATTGTCGCCTACGTCCGTTCTCACAACACGCTCATCACATGAATCCAATCGAGACACAGAGCAATAGAGAAAGAAAAAAGAGGATGTATCACCATTGTTATTAAACAAAAGAAAAGAGCTACTAAGAGTGATCAGTCAATCGAACCAAACGTATACATATGATATATATACATACATACATAGAAAGAAAAAATTTCGAAAAGTGTATGCGCATCTATCAACAACAATATATGAGAGTCTTTTGACCTGCATCGTTTAGTTAATCTTCTCTTCTTTCACAATTACGTGCAAACAACAACGATTCTTCATTAAGTTATTGTGTACAAGGAATCTTTACATTAAAATAATCATATTTTCGGTATATATATATATATATGTATATGTGCTCGTTATTTAAACACACGCAATCAATATGTTGTTAATTGTAAGTGCACGCTTGTAAGACTCATAGAAAAAGAAGAAGAAGAAGAAGAAGAAAAAAAGGAATTTTTTCATAATAATCAACATATTTCAGTTCTATATGTAATTTGAGAAAAAATGTTGTTGTTTTTGATAATTTAGAGTCCAACAATGTTAGCAACAGTTCCATCATCTATTGTGAGCAGTCGAAACAATAATAATACAACAACAACTACTAGTCCTATGACTACTTTTCTTACAAAAAATAATCTTCTCGCTTTTCATCATTTACAACAACAGCTCGATGCTGGATCAACCAATTCGGTATGAATATAATATATATATTTACATAGAAATATGACTTCCGGCCACATGTTCACGCATTGACACCATCATTTAAGTCATTCTTATTCTTCTCGAGTTTATGTGCTACCCATCCTTCATTCCCTTATATTTTTTTCTTTCAACACTCTAATTGGATGAATATGCGTATGGTGGAGAAATATAGATAAGGAAGAAGAGAGGAAGACGATTCATATGAAAAAAATAAAAGTTCGGTCAACGCACAACAGGCATGCTTGTAAAATTGATTGATTGATTGAAAAGAACAGCTGAGTGTAAAGAAAGCATCTGTTTAAGTATATCAATGCTCCCTAATGCAAAAAAAAAAGTTGCAATTAGTCGGTCACTCATTCGTCTTAGTTGTCTGTTTGTTCTATTTGCCTTGGGATTGACCACGAAAAGAAAAAAAATAATAAAACGGAAGTCATCCTATAACAACAGACAATATCATTGTCTTACTTTTTTTCTCAAGTTCATACTCGTTAATGCAATAAGTCAAATAGACCGAAGAAGTAATAGAAAATATCTTTTAATCTTATACTAAGAAATAAATAATAACACATAACTATGTCCAATATTTATATAAATGAATAATAATATTCAAAATTCAAAAAATAAAGAAATAGAATGCTTAAATATTAGTATAATATATAATACACTAAATACAGATTTGTTTCTCGAAAATTTGTTGGCATGTATATATAAACGACTCGTAGATGATAACGAGCGTACGTGCTATTTGGTTGGTTAGTAAAGAGAAAAAGCACAATATCTATATATTAGGAAAGAAAAAAAAAAGAAAAGAAATGCAGTGGTAATGTCGAGTATTCAGCTAATATGTGTCGGGAACGATGATCGATGAAGGAAAGAGAGAGAGAGATAGAGAAGAAAAAAGTACAGCTACTACCATCATTGCCAATATATCTATATATCTTTTTCTGTGTGTCTCTCTCTCTCTTCCAGACGCTTAATTATACATTGCTCATCTCTTTCTATTTGGTTGGAAGATAGATTAGATCGAAGAATAGCATCTTTTTCTCTTATTTTTCTCCAAACAGTTGTTTATATTCGTTCTCTTACTATTAATGAACGAGAACATTGACCGAATTTTTCTTTTCTAATGCTGTTTGGGTATTGATGGCATTACTATCTTTTTTTCTCTCTCATTCTGTTTTCCTAATATAGATCGTCTTTCTTTTCTTCTTCGTCTTTCTCTCTCTCTCTCTCTCTCTCTCTCTTTCTCTCTTCATATTTGTCGGTTAGCAATGAGAAATACAAGAATACTCTTCTGTTGATCTTTATACGAGAATTTTCTTGGTGCTACATACAATTATACAACGATGCTATATTCATTTTTGCCATCGGATAATTATTTAGCATTAAATGTAAGTTTTTATTTTATTTTCAAATAAAATAAAATATATTTTCACTTAAAAAAGATCTTTTCGATATGTAAATTTCATTAAAAAAACAAAACAAAAAGAAAGATCAAATTTCCGGAAGCATATTAATTTAAAAATTAGATATGCATATTATTTGATTCGATAAAAAATGATTTCTAATATTAGTCATTTTCTTTTTTTAGCCATTAGTACCAACATTATTAGCTGCTGCAGCTGCATCAT
Source organism: Macrotrachela quadricornifera (assembly GCA_022393335.1). NCBI lineage: Eukaryota > Metazoa > Rotifera > Eurotatoria > Philodinida > Philodinidae > Macrotrachela > Macrotrachela quadricornifera. The sequence continues at coordinate 496,411 of JAJEKB010021802.1, read as the reverse complement.
CATCATCAACAACATCATCTCCAAATTCAACAGCAACAGCAGCAGGAACAACGAATAATAATGGTACACCAACGACATCAACAAATGCTAATCATTCACATCTAGTTCATCCTTCATCTTATGTGACATCTTCATCATCAACAGATTCATCATCTAGTCAACATCATCCATATGCATATACGAATATGACAGCAGGGACAACAAATAAGATTTCAAATTCAGCAACAAATCTTCTTGTTGATTCAACTTCACATTTATCAGAAATAATTAATGTACCATCATCTTCATCAATTATTGAAACAACAACAACAAATAGTAATACACAACAAATACCATCGAATGATATAATAAATAATGAAAATGTATGTTCATTTATAAACTTTCTATGAAAAATAAAAACATATATATATATATATATATATATATTTAAGGCTCAATCAAATTCTTCAACATCTCATTCACCACAATCAACAAGTACAATAGTATCAAATGGAACATCATCAACAAATGGTAGTACAACATCTGGAGCAATACAAAAACGTTTACATGTATCAAATATTCCATTTCGTTTTCGAGATGATGATCTTAAAGCTATGTTTGAAGTTAGTCAAATATTAAATAAATATTAATTAATATTATTCAAATTTTTAGCAATTTGGTGAAATTATTGATACAGAAATTATATTCAATGAACGAGGATCAAAAGTATGTCTTATAGAATCATTATATTACAAAATTTATCTTATAAGAAATTTTTTCATCAGTAATAATATTCGATCTTATTCAAGATTGAAATTTGATTAAGAGGCATCTAACTAATTCCTTAAAAAGGTGTTATGTAGTTCTTACTGTATATCGAGTGAATGTGATAAATAAAAAAGAATGATTAAAATATTCTTTTTTTCAAATTATTTAATTTTAGGGTTTTGGTTTTGTTACATTTGCATCAAGTGATAATGCTGATGCAGCTCGAGAAAAATTACATGGAGCAATTGTTGAAGGACGTAAAATTGAGGTATGTATATGAGATAAAATTGATCTCGAATATAAAAAACTATGTTAAACAATTTAAAAAAAGACCTCTTCTTCTAGTTATCTTTCATACTACTTGCGAATCAATGTTAACAGCATAAATCGCTACAGCGATAGGAGGTAGACATAACGATAAAATAAAAAATAAACGGCAACCAAATATATTTCTTTCTATTTCTTATTCCAAACAACTGTTTTCGTTGCATGCCTGTTCGTGGCTGCTTGTTCGTCTCTTTCTACATTGATCCATTGTTATTTTTCTCTTATGTTTTATTATTATTATTATTATTATTATTGATTAGTCAGATAAATGAATAATAATTTTCGGGGGCATGATGACATTCAATCACATATTATACATTTATATACACAACAAGTGCAAGTTTAACCTTAGAATTATATTTAGATTATATATTTAGCTAAATTTGTGTCCTATATTGTTGTTGTCTGTTGCCTATCAATTTTGACATTTTTTTTCGCTGCTCTATCCCTTTTTTTTTGTTACCCATCATATTCAAATTAAAAAAAAAAAAAAACGAAATATTAGATTCGTATATAAAATTTAAAAATATATGTATATTTAATTCTCAGCGCATGATGATAATGTATGCATGGTTGTTCGTTATTAACAAATATAAATAAAATAAACATAATATATCAATTGATAAACAAAATGCGAACGAAATCTTTAAACGAGAGATGAGATATTCGCTCGCATGTATCTCTCATTTATCACCATGCACACAAATACGTTTACTTATAACTGATAGTTAATATTTATAAAATAAAATCGAATATAAAATTCAAATTAATATTGTTTTTATTTATTTATTTATATTTATTTGTCGTAGTAGATAATGCACAATTTCTACACATTACACATATATTTGAATGGCTCGAACGTTCGATCTCGCGAGATTTCGTTGTTTTCTCTTTGCTTTTTGTCGGTGGATGTCTGGCTCTTTTTTTTCTTTTCATTTTCTTGATTTTGTTTGATGTTTAGTATTTAGTTATTTGTCATATTTTATTCAATTAGGTCAATATGGCAACGGCTCGATCACAGCCAAAGCCAAAACCAATTGTAGCAAATCCATTTGGTTAGTTAAAAATAAAGATTTTTTGATTTTTTTATTAAATTAAAAATAATTATCTTAGGTATAATGATGAATACACGACAACGTCCAACATTAATTCAAGCTACACGTGCAGCTACTGCATTTACAACCGGACTTACTTTACCCGGTGGATATACGTATGTTATTTATTTAATAATTGAATATTAAATTAAAATAGAATATTTCTCTTTTAGAATTTATCCTGATCAATTAGCTGCATTAGGTGGTTTAACAGCATATCCAATTGCTACTCAGCCACAAACTGGGGTTCGATATATAACAACAACTACACCACACGGACTTGCTACAGCTGGACAACCAACTGGAACTTATACAATTGGGTAAGATAAAATCATAGAAAATAGAAACAAGCTATTATCATAATCTCTATAGGATTAAAATATGATGGAGATTTAGTAAGATTTATTTCTATTATACAGTTAATATATACTATTAATGTCGGTTTATGAGAAAAAAATGATAGTAGTCATAAGACGAAAAAATATAGTCTAGTATTATTTGTATCATTTAGCAAAAATCTTATTCTGGTTTTAACATTATTTATGGTATCAAGTCAAATTTAAGCTTATAATTTTTAGGTTTTTAATCAATAGATTTCTTTCATTATTAGATAGTGTTGAAATATAAGATTATATTTCTATTTGAGATAATGATTATCATCATCAATCATTTCTTTTTGATCATTTCATGTCATTCCTTGCATGATATGTTAATTTAATAATACTTAAAAATAGTAGCGGAGCCAGGAGTGGGTTAGATAGGGCTGAGTCCTATCTATGAATCTTTGGACCCTATTTGATGAGATTTCGAAGAAGTACATTTTTTCTTTCTTCTATTTATTAATCTCGATTGTATTTTTAGAAAAGATTTAGGATACAAAAGAATTAATTCTATATTACATCACTATTAATACGGTGGACGATAAAAGTATTTCTTTTGAGTCATATTTTAAAGCCACACAATTATTATATTAAATACGTCGGGAAGTAGCACTATTATGCATGGATATTTTACTTCGAATATGGAACAAACCATTAAAACAAGTCTATAGGGATTTGTTCTTACAATTTAAATAGAGCTTTTCACAGTGCATCTTTTGAAAATAAAACTAAGAAATTATCATTTGATCTTGCAGAGATACAAGTGTTAAGATATGACTCAAAATAAAAGTGGGGAAATACTTTTGATGTCTACTGTATTGATGAATAAATTTCATATACATGAAGCGGATCGAGCCTTAGCTAATCTAAAATCCTGGTTCCATCACTGCTTAAAAAATTCTTTTGATTCAAGAATTCTAAAATAAATAAATATCTTATCTCATTTTATTTTAAGTGTATTACCAATGGGTAATGGTGTTGGTGCACCAACAGGATATATAATCAATGGACCACCAACAAATATGACTTCCGCTACTGCTCAAATAGGGTAAGTTTAAAAATAAATCCTTACTTTTGTTTTTTTTTTGTTTTGTATTGTTTGATGTGTATATTGTGTGTTCATGTGAATTTTTTCGTTTGATCTTATCCTTCGTTCTTAGTCCGTTAAATCCCTCAGCATCAGTTGGATCATCATTACCAGTATATCGAACCATGTTTTCTTCTATTCCTGCTCAGTTGGTATGCTCCTTTCATTCACAAATCAGACACAATATAAAAGAGACAGAAAATTATTTGTATTTTTTTTTTTGTTAAATATTAGTTGAGCATGATGCATGAGTTTGTTAAAAAATCGATTGTAAAAGAAATTACAATTATTATATATATATATATATATATTGTATATACATATATTTATGTGCATGTTTGGTCAATATCGTCTTCTATTAGCTTTTCAGCTTTGAATGCATTTACTTGTTATTATTGATCTTTTTTTTATAATATATTTTTTTATTACAGACATGCTTATCCGGAAACTGCATATATCACTGCAACACCAACTGGAACCATCGGTCCTATCACCGTAAGTTTTATTTTTTTAATATGAAATATAAATAAAAAATATTTTATAATAAATAGGGTATGCGTAATAATGTTCGATATGCACCTTATTAAATCATAAATGTCATATCGTTTGTCTTCCCTTGATCATCGAACAGTAATTACATCAATTGTTTTATAAGACAAAAAAGACTCAAATAATTTATCCGTTTTCCTATACTTATTTTCATCTGATGTATATATACATATGCTTCTCATTTTTTTGCTTTTATATGCACACAGTGAAGATCAATTTTTGTTTATCTATTACTGATAATCAAAAAGAAAAACAAATAATAATGATCATCATTTTTTTTTCTTTTTCTTTTTTTTTATTGCTCAATTTGTGCAATGCTTCCTTCTTCTTTTGTGTTTTATTTATATATTTGTGTAATCTTGCATTTATGTATCATCGAACAAAAAAAAACAAAACAAATAACAAAAGTTAACAAACCGTGTGTATGTTTGTGTGGTGCTATTATTTCTGTTTCTTTTTCTCTTCACTTTTTTTTTTAAATTACGTATTGAACAAAGAATAATCAGAGATTTAAAAAAAAGAAAAGAAACAAATGAAGAAGAGTTATTGCCGAGTGGATGAAGATCTATCTTATTTTGTGTCCTTTTGTTTGTTTGTTTTCTTCTCGTTTTCTTTTTTTTGTTTTGTTGTTATCATTATTAGTTTGCTTATATCTTGCTTATCTTTGCTAAGATATTAGCTGACTAAAAGTCTTCTGGTTTTCTTTTTGTTATTTGAACTTCTTTTCTTTCTTGTGTGATCATGTTGAATTCTATGAAAAAAACGTTTTTTTTTATATAAATCAATATATATATATACCTATATTTCGAATAATATTGTACTTTTGATATTTGGAATATGTCTTTTCATCATTTGAAGAGGGGATTTTTCAATGGACATATTGTTATAGAATTGAAAATGTATTGCAGCAGATTCTTGTGAGAAATTTTGAAGTAATTTTATGAAGAAGTATATTCGAAATTGAGCATATTTTTTTGATGAAGCTTCAATACTTTACGTAGGATTGTAATGAATTCTATTATATGCAATATATTCTAGTTTCCAATTTAGGTTAAATTTATTGGGATTATATAGAAAATACTTGAGTAATATTTTGCAAAGTGTTGAATGTTCCTTGTTCTTTACATTTGAATGATGTAAATATTCTTATAGGATAATTAAAAGATTGCGAAATTTTAAATTACTATATTATATTTTTTTGTTTTAATATAAATGTCATTTGATAAAAAAATATATAGATTGAATGATATTTTCAAATTATTGATGTTCCATTCAATGTCAAGTGCCAACGATATGTTTTCTAAGATATGATGATGAATTTAGACATGTTTAGTGAACAAGATTTTTCTTTATGATTGTGACTATATATATAAAAAGTTTATGATCGATGAGTATCAATACAAAACAAGCTTTTTATTTTTATTCATTCTTTTTATTGACGGTCCGTTATTATTTATTGCTATACTTTATATATTATGATTAGATTTTTTTTACCTGGTCAAAATATTTATATGGGTCTATGAGAATAGTGTTCAATCCTTTGTAATTGTATTATCAGTCAATTTAATATAAATTGCATAGTGTTTGCTTCTTTTTTACTAACGTGTTGTAATCTTATCTTCAGTATTTAATTAATACATTTGTAAAATTAGACAAAATCGATGTTTTGAACAATTTATGCAAGTATTTTATCTGGTTCTCTATACTTACTTTTGACGTATTTTAATTTGCGTTTTTTTTTATATCTTTTGTATTTCTTGGATCAATACCTGACTCATAATTAGTTACACGCAGCGGCAGAGGAAATAGCAAGATAAGCACTAAATCTAAATTTTCAATAGAATATTTTCATTAATATCTTGGTAAATCTAACAATTCAGTTACTATATTTTAATACTGTGTATGTTAGAGTTTATTTTTGTAGTTAATCTCGTTCTATCATGATGCATAGCTATGAAAAAGGAAAAAAGGTCTAATATTTACGTTCGATAAGCAAAAGCTGATATGATATATTTATTTTCTATTGACGTCATACATAAGAATTGAACGTGCTTTCATCATATATGATATTTTACATTTTTAGGTAAAATGTCATATAAATGAACAAATGATAATTCTCTTGTAGCTTTCATCAATTATTATGGGACATAAAAACTCGAAACCTATAACAAATGATCAACAAGTAATAAAAGATTATACAATATTAACATTAAGTCAAATTCAATATATATGTCAACAGACAAATTTAATTGATAAAGAAGTTTGTCGACGGCATGATTTATTTTTAAAAATATCGAAAGATGGACGAATGACAAAAGAACAATTTATAAATATTGTACAAGAAATTTGGCCTACAGGCAATGTTCAAACATTTTCTAATTATCTATTTAATTTGTGGTAAAAAGACTAAATTTATTATAATAAAGATTAAATTAAATGATCGTTATTTTTAGTGATAAAGATCAAAAAGGTTTTATTGAATTTACTACATTTATTATTCTTAATTGTCAATTAAATGATGGTAAGATAGTAGATTCACTTTTATATAAAAATGATTATTTTGTAAAAAAAAAAGAAATTTTCTTTTTTAATAGAGATCTCACACTTTAAGTGATTAATTTCAAAGAACAGAAATAATTAACTTTTTGTTTTTTTTTCATTTATATTTATTAGATAAATCGTATCTTGGGTTTTTATTCGATATGTTTGATACTCGTCATAAAGGGTTTGATTTCATATTTGGTTTTTTTCTTTTTATCGTTTTAATATTTCATAGTTTTCTACCACGAGAAAAAATTGAACAACTTTTTGCTTCTATGTTTGAACTTATTGGACATCCACAAGATGAACAAAGTGGCGCTAATATCTCTCAGGGACATATTGCTCATTTGATACAAGTAATTGATGAAAGTAAGAACAAGCGACTGTCACGTGATCAATTTATTAACATTGGAAATACAATTTGGACGGATGATGAGAATGGAATTGGTACGTTACTTGTCGAACATCCGTGTTAAATCATCATATAGAAAACAATTATATTTAATTCTATATGATACTTATTCGAAGTTATTGTATATAGTTTTCTATTTCTCACCGAACATCTTTAATAAAAATGAAGTTTAATTGTCTCATATGTTTGTGATAATAGCAAATCCCATATGACTATATGTTAGATAGAAGAAATAAATTTGATGCGTGTTATTCTTGAGTATTTGATCAACTTCATATACAGTATTATTCGCATCAGTAATATACGTACCATAATATGTTTGGGGTATTCAATGATTTTTCTATAGAACTGAATTATTGACTATACAGCGTGCATATGCATGCGACCAGTCGGAATTTCGGACATTTTTTATTTGTCAAATCTTATAATAGGTGTAGTTGTATCTACTCTTGAAGCGCATTGTAATCAAAAGCTTGTTTAACCTAGTACTGAAGTTAGTAAACATTCTATAAAAATCAGAAAGAAAGTTTCATGCTTATAAATTGGTATTATTTGAAGTGTTTTAGCTTTGCTGGCTGGTGTAATGTTGTATTTTTCTGTCTACGACTTGTATCTTTCTTCAATAATAGGTGAAAGATTTCAATATATGCAGTGTACAACGTCGAATGAAGAATCATACTACTACTATCTAATTCAATACGATCAATTTTCTCGAGTGTAATATACGAAAGAAATTGTGTGATCGATATTACGATATGTAAGATATAATTTGATGATATTCATGTTATTTCGACAGTTCTGCACTTTTATCGAAAATTCGTATTTCCATTTATTATTCTCTTTCTATAATTTTACGTTAAGAAATATAACCAAATTTAAATGTATGAGAAAAATTTTTCTGTTGCAAAGTTAAATTACTTCAAAACTTATTACCGAGATGGTTTGCTTTATGTTAATATTTGTTAGCTAATATGAGTAATTCTAAATTACTTAAACTTTTCAATCACAATTAAAGCAAAATATCAATCATCTATTTAAATTATGAACTAATCAAGTGAATAACTATAAATTTATTTTTGCAAAATAATAACGTCTTGATTAAAATATTGTTTTAGTTTTTAAATAAAAATAGATAATATATTAGTTTCTATAGCGATGAAAAAAATATAAATAAAAATATTTGATTAAATAATTGAAGTTTGTTATTATAAAATATATAAAATTAATTATATAACTATTGTATAACTTATTTTTACTCCACGTTGTGGTTGATCAGGAAAGAAATACAGTGGTCCACGTGTTGAAATACTTGATGATAGATTAGCACCTGTTGTACGTAATGCACTACCACCGTATGTTGTTGCAATAGATGCTGAAGTATCTTCAATACCAACACCAATATATGTTCCATTGAATACATTAATAGTGTTACTAGGAATCATATAGGTTTGAGTGCTTAGTGATGTTGATATTTGAGAAGAAGGAACCAAATATTGACTACATCCAAAATAACTTCCAAGTATTGGAACAATACCATAGATCCAAATGCGAGCTGATGCAGTTGGTAATCGTGTTTCAGTATATTGAACTGTGACAGTTCGAATATAACCATTTACCGAACTTGAATCATTAAGATTGAAAAATGTATTGTTGGGTGCAATGAATCCATTTGTGAGTGTTCGATTAATTGGATCAACAACGACAACTAATTAAAGGAGAAAAATGATAGTAATAAATAAAACATGAACATATTACAGAAAATAAAATCTTACTTCTTCCAACGGTTGCTACTGGAGCTAAAAAAAATGTAAATAAACACGCGTTAATAAAATTCAAAAGTTATCTTTTAAAGGAAAAATTATTCAGACATCCATAGCTAGTATTATCAACTCTTGCCTTGCTAGTTATTCAAGATATTGCACTCCGTGAAATGCATATTTTTATTTTATCTTAACATATAGATGTATGATAAAACTTTGATGTTTTTCTTAAAAGAGGCCCATCTAAAGCTCTGCAAAAATTGTAGGGATAGATTCATATAAAATAACAAGATAATCTACCAAACATTCTTTTTTTTTTCTTATGCTCGACACAATGGGAAGTAGCACTATCACATAAGTGTTTTATTTGGAGTATGAAAAAAGCCATCGATACAAGTAAATAAGGATTTGTTGTTATATAACCATAGATCTTTTCCTACAACATTTAAAAAAAATCAAGATTTTATGATTTAACTATGCCGAGATGCGTTTAAAATAAACCATATTGCAGATATTTTGACATATGTGATATAGATGTCTGTACGTATCTCAAAACTTATCATAAATCCATATTTATTCACACACTTTCTTTATTTTTCTTTCGCTTTTATAATCATTACTAACTATGGAATCCAATATTTTACTGCTATTTTTCATTTGTCTCACCTAACACTTCAGCACGTGTTCGACACCTTTGCCGCATTTCTCTGTGAGCGTCTTCAATCACTTTTCTACTATCTTAAGTGCTTTTTCAACACTTTGTAATAAAATTTAAAGGAATACGCTACATTTTGTTTCAAGGTGTCAAATGCTTGCACTTACTCCTTTGTAAAAACTATCCAGTTTCAATATATAAATAGAATACATTCTATAATTTCTTTCAAAGTACGATTCATGACTAGGTTTGTATGTTCCTTGTTACATACAATACAAATATCTTTTTTACCCAACGATATTAGTTATATCAATTCTCGTAAAAAAACATCCTTCTATCAGAGATTTCATGTCTACAATCGATTGTCTTCTTTATCGAAACGGTTAGTAATGCTCATGGAATCGTCAATCTTACGGATGAACGCAATTTAAGCGAAATACTTTTCCCCTTGACTTTGTAAAATATGCTTGTTACTGGCTGTTTCAGTATATTGAATTATCACTTTTATCTATTCCTTTTGATATGTCACTGCAAAACACATTCGAACAGGCAAAAACGTGGTGATCAAGGAATTCAAAAATCCAAAATAATTCCTCCCTTCTATCGGCAGTTGTTCAACAAGCTTAATTGATTTTATTCTATACGTAATTTACTAGTCCTCGACTTATCTTTGCTATGGCGTATCAAAATAAATAGATGAAAACAATAAAACAACGTCTAATAGATGTAAAAGTCACAAAAATGAAAGAAATTGAATTATTAACAGAGAAACATTCCTCAGCAGATTTTGACAAATAATTCGTTTGAAATCTAATTATAGATCGCTACGAAAAAAATCTAGTACCATTAATCGAAAGTGATAACTTTTAGCTGCATTTATAAGAGTCCATCGTATAATTAAAACTTTACAGTGATATCTGTCATTTGAAAACAAAATGCCGGATTATGACTCATAAATAGTAGAATGACATAAGTTTACTTTTTCAGTGGGCTTCTGGAACAACATGTGGTAATAGCAATAAACTAAATTACTTGTCCCGTTCTGTTCTACAGTCCTATGGCAACCAGGTTGATATGTTGACATATCAATCTGTAGAATTAACTCTCATCATACTAAAAGTTTTAATGTCTCAATGGTTGTGCTAGGAATTTGTTCAAAAGTACAGATTTCCATGGAAGACAAAAAAGTAAGACACCACGGTCTATTCAAGTGAGCACAGTCAATCACCTTTTGAAGTTGCCTATTTCACACAATTAACAACATTCATTAGTCTGCAATCTGATACTTCACAAATAACTCGTTTAATACATTACATGGACAAACCGCTCGATTATTAGCTGTAATACAAAGAGGAGCAGGTACACTGGGAGACATTGTCACTGCCGTTGATAAACGCGTTGGCATAGAAGCGATTGCTGATGATGTAAGTGTAAGATTGATAGAACGAAGACGAACTTGTGCTGGTCCAGACACAGTCAATGAGAATGCTCCTGTCACACTTTGGGCATATGTTGTGAAAACGACGATATATGTGTTAGACGCTTCGAGTAAATGTCTCATTTGAAATTGCGTATTACCACCACTGTCATCATCATGTGTGAGAAGATTGATAGAAAGGTCAGATGCATTGATATTGTTTTCATACAAGTAACCATAAGCATCAATTGCACTGTTACTTTTGAAAGTGTAATATCCTGGTGTTGATACAACCACTTGAATAGTTTCGTAATAGAATGTGCCAGATATTGGAAAACGACTGTATATTGGACTATTATTGGTCAATGCACTTGAATAGTTTGCCGCAGACATTGGAGCTAATTACAAGAGAGCATTAGAATTATATACAGAAAATAATATTTGCTTTTAAAAACTTCTTGAATATTTTAAACTTTTATCCTCTAGAGACACCTACATTCTAGGAATATCTTTAAATAGTTATTTTTGCTAACATAATCCCAGAGTGGCATTCATCACAGATTACCGAAAACTAATTATTCATCATGGAGCCAATAAAGTACAAAAAAGAACATTTAAGTTAGAGACTATCACAGACAACATCTCAAACATCGAATACACTTACTGATTGTTTGTGATGTTGTCCCTGTTGTTGCCGTCATTGTACTTGCGTATGGTGGTGTAAGTATTAGATTCACACGTTGAAGAGTTACTCTTGCTGGTCCAGACACAGTTATCGAAAACGATGTTGTCACTCTTTCCAAATATG
>JAJEKB010021802.1:256659-484624 GCA_022393335.1 Macrotrachela quadricornifera | reverse complement strand
AAAAAAAATAATTTCATTTAAAATTTTTGTTATTTTTAAACATACCAATATATGGTTGATTATCAAATAATTTTTTTTGATGTTGTCGTACTTCATTTATAATTTGTTCTGACCAATTCATATATTTTTGTAATTGACGATGTTCAGCTAACATTGGATACGATGCTGGTGCACCTTTTAAAGCTAAAACAGGATATCGATTAGCTGGAAATAATTCATGCCATTGATTAATTGAATATTCATCATAATGAAGTTGATATGTTGTTGTATCAACAAAACTAACATTTAATTCATTCCAAAATGATTCAAATGGATTTCCTTCTTTCATTTTACATTCGGATTTCGGTCTATCGGCTGATAACCAACAAAAACCAATACGAGATTCTGGTGGCCAAACATATGGAGCAAGATTTTTCATAAAATATTCAGCATCAATTACATGATGATAAGAACGAAGTGATTCTATTTGAAACCATTCAGAATATGGAATATTTTTATAAGTACGCCACTAAAAAAAATTAGTCGAAAAAACCTATACTTTATTTATTAATATACATACAGGTGGAACAATTAATGTTCGATTAATTAATTTAGCAAATGCTAATCCACCAAGAAAATGTTCTGCTTGATTACCAAATCGTCCCATACATAAACAAAAAATAATATAACCATTTGGATCAATATCTTGCAATTTTTCTTCAGATTTTATTTGAAAAATAAAAATCAATGAAATAATTACACTAAATATAAACATATTCATCTAAAAAATGACAAACAAAACAGAAAAGAATTTTCGTTTTTATTCTATCACGAAAAATTTATTTAAACAATATCGAGCAAATATACAAGGTCATCCTATTTCACACATATTCATCAATAAATATTCTAAGCTTTTTGTATCATTCAATCATTTACAAAGGTAACCGACAAAAAAAAAAGAACGATTAATTTTCAATTGACACGTATTTAATCTTTGTATACAACCTATAAACGACAATTTAATTGTAACATAAATTTTCAACACTAATATACAAGTGACATCTTTTTCAAATAAATATTTAAATATTCCTAGAGGTTGTTACTAGTAATCATGAGATAATTATGTCTGTATGATTGATAACCATTTCAAATGATCTAATTCATATGTTCATCGAATTCTGCAATACTTTCTATGGATATTGAAAATTCTAAGAAACAATCAGCTATACTAAAAGTTGCATTTGATGATGGAATACTTGAGATTATGGAAGGTGAATTTCAAGTATATACATTTCATTAATCATAAAAAAATTCATATTTCGTCTTTTTGTCATTATAGACTGTACTTAATTAGTTAATTAATAATGAAACGAATTTATACAAAATTTAGAAAATGGAATAGAATGTAAGTGTAAATAATACACTATTTCTTTTAATACTTCAAAAAAAAGGTACCTTATCACTTATCAAATAAAAGATAAAATATTTTCTCTTTTTATTACTTATAAAATCTTTTCCGTGTGTGTTACTTTTTTTTTGTTGTATTGAAAGGTATGAGTACAGGAGAAGAATATGATATCAATGATTTCATGAAAATTCATGAAGAATTAACACATGAACGAGATAAATTATTAAATGATATAAAACAATTACATCGTGATCTTAACGAAAGTACACGTAAAGAAGATAATTTAAAAAAACAAATTATTGAAAATAATGAACAAATTATAAAATTACAAGAAAAAATTACTCGAATAAATAATGAAAATATAAGAGAAACTAAAAAACGAGTTAGTTTTTTCATGATTTTTTTGTTCTCATAAGTAATTATATTTCTCTTTTAGGAACAAATTGAACTTGAACTTAAAACAAATAAACAAAATTTTGAATTAAAAAATGTAGAATTTAAAACTCAAATAATACAATTTGAAAGTCAACAACAAGAATTAAAAAAATCTCAACAACATGTAAGACAATTAAAAGAAGAAAATATACGTTTAACAAAAGATAATCAAATACTTCAAGTACGTCTTGATGATGCTCGTACACAATATTCTGAACTTGTTACAATAAATGATAAAAATACTAATGATTGTCAACATCATAAACAAGAATTAAAAGAAAAAGATGATGAAATTATTCAATTAAATAAACAATATGAAAATGAACAAAAAAAAAAAGAACATATTGAAAAACGTTTTAAATTACTTGAAGAACAAATTAATGAAAATAAACAACAATATGAACAAATAAATTTAGAAAAATCATCATTAGAACGAGATATAATTCAATTTAAAAAAATTCAAAATAATTATAAAAAACAAATTGATATATTAACACGTGAACGTGAACAATTAAATATAACATTACAAAAATTTACTTCGGATCATCAAAAACAAATTGAACAAGTTAAAAGTTTTAATCAATCAAAAAAAATTTTAGAACAAGATATTAATAATTCTAAAGAAGAAGCAAATAAACAAAGAAAAATTATTCTTAAAATGGAACAAGAACGAGATCAGTAATTAAAAGTTTTCTTCATATATTTTTGATCTTTTAAACTTCAGTTGAGATCAGCTATCCATTATTGTATAGATTCAATTAATCCATAAGTTGCGCATAAATGTTATCGTATATGTTCTTTCTATGTTTAACTTGTATTTGACGTTCCTCTCATATTCATTCTTTGAACGATGAACAGATTCATAAATATATGAATGACGAGGAAAAACAGTGGACATTCTAGAATTAATAACCCTCAGCAACATTATTAATATGAGGAAGTTTGTTTCAAATATTGCTATGAACGCTCCAAACTTCCATTGAATATCGAATAGACTGTTTACAAACATAGTTTTTCATCATGAAATCGTTAAATTCTTATGTTGATGCAGATTCAGGAATATAAATATCCATTATATCCATCCATACAGACTTCTATGTTCATTAACAGATTATATTATCCCCTATATGATGCGTATCATGTATTCGTTTATATTCATTATATAATTACATTTTACAACAAGATATCACTCTTTCTCTTTTACTTTCTTATCTTGGATTGGATTTTTCTTAATTAATGAGTTAATAAGAGTCCTATATAGAATGGTTCTTGACAGATTATAATAAGAATGAACTAGTTCTACCTTTAGAAGGCAAGACATTATCTTTTTGGGTCAGTCTGTACTTCAGTAATTAATATTTCTTTCATTGAGTTGAAAATTTTAGAAATTTTAATAAATAAATTTTTATTTAAATTAGTTATATAACTGAAGCTAGTCAATTAACAAATCAAGTATTTACATTAATGGAAGAAATAAAAAGAAAAGAATTGGAATTATTTGATCAAAAGAAAAGAATGGGTGAATTAGAAATCCGATTAAAACAACAACAAGATTTATATGAAGCTGTTCGATATGATCGTAATCTTAATTCAAAACATTTAATTGAATCTCAAGATGAAATAAATGAAATGCAACGTAAACTAAAAATAATGTTTCATCAAATAGACCAATTAAAAGAAGAAGTTCAAGGTAAAGAACAAGATTTATCACATGCACAAAATGATTATAAAAAAGTTGAAAAAGATAAAGAACAATTAATATTAAATATTGAATTATTAAAAAAGGAAGCAGTAAAAAAAGAAGATATGTATACAAATCAACAATCAGAATGTGAACGTTTAAATAAACAATTATCAGAAGTAAATGATAAACGTCAAAAACAAATGAAACAATTACAACAAGTAAATAATCAAAAAAAAATAATATTTTATTTTTCTTTTTTTTTATAGATTATTGCTGAGCGTAATATTCTTGGTACACAACTTGTTCGTCGAAATGATGAACTTGCACTTCTTTATGAAAAACTTAAAATTCAACAATTAACATTAAGTAAAGGCGAATTACAATATAAATCTTGCTTAGAAGATTTACGTATATTAAAATTAGAATTAAAAAAATTACATCATGAAAAATTAACTTTACAAAATAAAATTTTAAGTACAGATGAATTAAAATGTGAAATATCTCATGTTCAACGTGAATTAGTACGTGAACGTACACATTGTCGAGCTTTAGAAGAAGAATTAGAAAATCCAATGAATATACATCGTTGGAGAACATTAGAAGGTAATGATCCATCAACATTTGAATTAATACAAAAAATTCATTTTTTACAAAAACGTTTAATACATAAAACTCAAGAAGTTGTACAAAAAGAATTATTAATACAAGAAAAAGAAAAATTTCATAATGAACTTAAACGTATTTTAGGTAAGTTTTCTTTATACTATAATGAATTTTGTATTTATACATAACGTTCCAAAAATTTACATGAATTGCATCTGTAATCAAAAAAAAACTTACACTAAATTAAAATTTTTCTATAACGATTTTCTTCTCGTTAGAAAGTAATTACGAAATTGATTTTTCCAAGAATATATGTTCGTTGTCGATACTACATGCTGACCATACAAAAATGTTATTTCTTCTTCTTTTCGCCACATATATATTTAATGATGATATCACCGATACGGTTCATCACTCCATTGAAATAGTTCCGTATGCGACCGTACTGTCACAGTATCCGGTCTTGTGTTAACGTCCCGATTAATACAGAGCTGAATAATGTGACAGTACGGCCGTATCGATAGACCTGGGTCAGTTTAAAAAAATACTATTCAACGCGAAACAAACATTCTACTAAGAACTATCTACTACAAAATCAATAAATTAAAAGAAATAAATTGATCTAAATATCGAGACGGAAATGGTCAACCATGTATATTGAATAAAAATGAAAAAAAAAACTATCTTGATGATCCATATTATGTTTATATACTCGAAAAATGTTTTCTTCCGACTGATAATGTAGATAAGAAAGAAAAAACCAGTACGACAAAAATGTTTCTTTGATCATTTTAGTATAATTTCGTCGGAATTGTCGTTTAGAGCAGGATAATCCAAGTCGAACGATACGTTTCATATACGGAACGTATTGTTCGAACTGGAAATGATCCAAAATATCGAAGTAATATTTGTAAATAATTCATCATGAATTAAGTTAAAATCGATAGTTTAGATGCCAATACTAATGAGGATCAACAACCATTTTTTTTTACATAATTTATTAATAAAACTTTTCATTTATATTTAGCTCGTCAACCTGGTCCAGAAGTTGTTGAACAATTATCAATATATCAAGAAGCACTTAAAACTAAAACAAAACAATTAAAATCATTAATTAGTGAAGCAAATATGTATGAAAATCAAATAGATAATTATAAATATGAAATTAATAAACTTAATCAACAATTCACTGACATACAAAAAAAATATTTTATACAAAAGAAAAAATTCGTAAGAAAAGAAAAAGAGCATCTTGATGAAATACAACAACTTACATCAATAAATAATGATAATACATTAAAACAATCATCATCTGATATTATTCAACTAAAGAGAATAAAGTAAAAAATTTTCTTTTAATTTTATATATTATATTTAATATTATTTTAGTCATCAAACTAGTTTTACTGGTGGTGGATTTAATTTTAAATCTATGTCAAAACCTTCTGTTCTTACTGTTTAATTTTAAAAATCTAAAATACACAAAGAAATTCTTTAGTTATAAAGAATGAACGTTTGATCTACATTTTCGATTGTAAATTAAAAACTTATTGTTACATTATTTTTTATTGTTAATCAAAGAAAAGTACAAATTTGATTTATTATTATAATAAAAAAAAAAAAGAGATAATAAAAATAATATAATTATAGAATGTACTTCACGTTTAAATGAAAATACCTGACTGACACATTATTTTTTAATTTATAAAATCGAGAAGAAAAAAAAAGAAATTTTTATATAAACAATATTAATAAATATTTTTATGGTATAGTTTAAAGTTACAAATGCAAGCATATTGCAAATATTTTATTTATCAAGTATTTATTTGACTGAATAATTTTTTTTTATTTTTATTAAGATTATTTGATGTGACATTATTATTTTTCTATATTTTCTTAATAGACGAATCAAATCATGAAAAAAAAAATTCTTTTTCTTTTTTGTGCAAATTATTTCTTTCAATAACAATAATAGTCGGTAAAAAGGAGAGAATTATTTTTTTTATAAATTCAGTTGACAATATTGAATATTCATTGAATAAAAAAAAAAACATTCAAATGCCCGGCAAACGTCCAATTAAAGCATTCTATGTTTCAAAGCAAAAACCAAAACGAAATTCATCTCAAATATCAATTGTACGTAGTGGTCGAAATTTACCATCATCATCATCGTTTGCATTGATTGATGAATTAAATCCTCGTGATTCGATATCTTATTCACCTTATGGACGAGTATCTGTTTTATCAAATTTTAGTCAACGAATTAATTCATCAGAATCACCAACAAAACTATCATCACAAGAATCATTTTTATCCAAAACTAGTCTTAAAGATAAAGAAACAACTAAAAAAGGAACTAAAAAGAAATGGTTATTACCAATTATTGCGGCACTTTTAATTGCTGCTTGTTTAATCGCAGTAGTTATTTTATTAGGTATTAATCTTAGTAAAAAAGGTAAAAAAAAATTATTTTATTTTATTTTTTTCTAAATAATTTTTGAATCTATTTTTACTATCTTTAGATACAACTACAGTATCTACAACGTTAACTACAGTTACTACTACAACTTCAACATCCGCAACTAGTAATTTTATAGAAATGAACACTGTAAATAATTGCATTTCATATTATTTTATTATAGCTACAACTTCGACTACATCAACATCAACAACCTCTACAGCAACTACAAGCACAACTTCCAAAACTACTAGTACATCGACCAGTACGACGTCTGCTACCACAACAACATCAACCTCTACTACGACCACTACACGAACTACCACTACTACAACTACAAAAACTACTACTACTACAACGACAAAAACTACGACGACATCCACGTCACAGACTACAGTGACGACAACAACAACTTCAACTGAAACAACAAGTAAGATTCCCAATCAATCATAATAAAATCATCGATATTTTCATTTTTTAGCAACAACAACAACATTCATACTGATCAGTAAGAATCTATAGTTTTCTTTAATATTTCTAATAAAACATTTTTATAAAATAATTAAAAATTTTCTCGAAATATTTGATTAGATAATATCTTTCTTTTTTTTTCTTTTAGCAACAACCACAGAGACAACCACTACTGCTACTGATACCAGTAAAATCAATCTTTGTTTATTTATATTTAAAATTTAATTGATTTACTTCTTCTTTTATAATAGCCACAACAACAGATACAACTACAACCGATACAACGACAACCACGGAAACAACAACAACAGATACAACTACTATCGATTCAACAACAACCACAGAAACAACAACGACAGATACAACTACCACCGATACAACGACAACTACGGAAACAACAACGACAGATACAACGACAACCACAGAAACAACAACGACAGATACAACTACTACCGATACAACAACAACTACAGACTCGACCACTACTGACACCACTACAACAGAACTAACGAATACATCGGAGACAACAACCACCGAAACAAATACCTCAACAGATCCTAATACAGCTGTATTAATAATACAGACGTCAGCGTAGTTCCTTTTAAATAAAAGAGAACACAATACATATATTAAATCAATAAACATTCTTTGACTTAGTAATAAAAATAATTATATTTCTAACAATCACGAACGAATTCAAAATCAAATCTTTTATTATATTACATTAAATGCCTCTATTATTATATAACCTAAAAATTTCTTTCAAAATTTGTAAAATAAAAAACTATCATGCTTTCTCGTTGTCATATATTTTTCTGATTTATATAATAAATCATGATATACAATAATTCATTGTTCTAAATAAATTATATAATCGACTTGATGTAGATTTATTCTCCCTCAATCCAAAAAATACCATTAAAGCAATAAATATAAAATAGATAGTTTAAATAATAATGCATTAGCTAAAATTTAGATTTAATTATGAATTATCCAGAATCTGAAAAGTTTGATTCATCTTTGTAAAAATTGAATATCAAATAGCTGTACACTGAGTAAATAAAGGAACATAAGAGATGCTCTATGATGAATACCTTAGTTTTTATTTTCTATACTTGAACTATCATCTACTTAATCGTACAAGTGTGAGAACCAAAAAAAAACCCGAAATAATTTCTCGAGATATTTTAGATGTGAATCTACTGAATTCTAAAATGACTAGAACTATTTTAACGACTGGTTCAAAGGTTACGGAAAGCATAAAGGAAATTGCCGGCTTTTGAATAAGTTGTTTTCTAAAGTTAGATTAGATAGAAAAATTTTGTTTTGATGTGAAAAGAGAGAATTGTTTGTTTGTTAAATAGGTTGATGTACATTATTCAAATGTCATATTATACAGCACAGAGGTGTATCTAATTTTGAGAGCCAATACCAAATCTGCGGATATGATTTCGTCATGCGAAAAGCCTCTTGCAAGAAAATGCCTTACTATTCTTTTTTAATACTTTTTAGGTTAAACAAAAATTGTAAAGCTTGACCGTCTACATATGTTAGTATGAAAAGAGCAGTTTTCATAGAAGTAAGTTTTGAGAAGAATAGCAACAAATGTTACGAGTCTGTTAGTTGACGGTATCTTTTTTTAGATGTTTTGTATTTTTGAAAGTAAAAATAATAAAAGTTAAAATACCAAGCTACCACTAGATGCACTAAACAATTCTGCATCGCTCAGCATCTAAAAGACATTTTAGAATTATAGTAAATTGTACAAAGATCTAAATCTAAAAATATTTCATTTTGCAGTTGAGTACATGATATTTTTGTTGTGCCTAGTATCTTTACTGTTCCGAAAGAAGAGCAAATGCAAATTTAGAAATTAAGACATCAATAAAATCCACAGAAAATTCTAAACAAAAATGCATTCAGAAATCATAGTGAAATGTCGTAGATACATAAAGTAAAAAATTCCCTATCTTTTGATGTACAAAATTTCATTTGTAATATTGGTCTTCAGTAGCACACATTTACGTAAGCATGTTTTTTCCGACAAAAATAAAATACAAAACCCACAATTTGATAACTTCATTTGTATTAATCTCACAAATTTCACATTGACATGAAAAAACTGATGTTTATAAATGGACATCGATTATTAGCGACATCTCTATAAAAAAACTATATATGATTTAACGGATCCAAATTCGATTGAAAATGAAAAAAACGTATTAAGTTATGAGAAACCTAATCATCGCCGTACTGATTACTAATTATATTCATCATTTTATTTTCTATATCAACATACCATAAAATTTCGAAATTTCCTCAATTCGATACGGAGATTGAACAATCTTATCTTTAAACAATATGATAATATTATTTAATAAATTTTATCATTTTATTTCACTCGGTTATTTATAAAAACATATACAACAAACAAAAAATCTAAAGTTTATTTTTTTGTATATTGTTGATAAAATACTTCTGCAAGTCTAGTATATCCATTTGCAGATGGATGAAAACCATCAAAAGATATATATTCAGGATGTAAAGCTAATTCTTTCCAATATACATATAAATCAACAAGTTCACATTGATGTTTTTGAACAGTATCATTAATTACATCATTCCATTGTTTAATTTGCATATTAAGTAATTGTTTTGGTATTCCAAATGATGTATATATACTAACTTGTGATAAATCTGGTACATTTCCAACAAGTATTCGAGTATCATTATCAAGTTTTGTACGTAATTCCGATAAAATTTTATTTAAATCTGTTTTATAACTTGTCAATATTGATGGATTAAATATTTGTTGATTAAAATCATTAACAACTAACCAAATTGTTATAACATTTGGTTTTTGTTCAAATACTTTTGGTAATTGTTCATGTAAAGCATCTGAAAGAGTTGAACCACTTCGTCCTAAATTTATTATTTGATTTGCATTAATTAATGATGCAAATTTTGGTATCCAACCATCTTTTGATGGTTGGGATGTACCTACACCAACAGCATCCGATGCGCCTAGTGCAACATATTTTAACTGATTAGTATTTGATTGCTGTGTAGAACCCATTGAATCTAATAAGGATAATAATAGTATAGATATTGTACGTAATAATATAGACATTGTTAAAGGAAAAAATTATTCAACTCACTTTAAAAAATGAATATAATCAACAAAAATATAAATAATAGTGCATTTTTTTGCAAGTTCTTTTATACTGTTATTGATGTTATAGAGTACATTCTCCGTTCTTCCTTCCTTTTCTTTTGCACTTAATGATTCACCATGACTCGCTCCTTCTCGTCTCTTTTTTTTTTTTTTTTGTTTTTCCTTTCTATTTTACAAACAGAAAAATCGAAAGTATTACTCAATCATCCATAAAGATCGTGTCTATAACTTATTGAATAAAAAAAGAACAAAAAACAATTTTATATCGAAACTTTAATATTAAATTCAAATCAAACAAATTTTATGATATAGATAGCATCATTCTTATCATAATATATATTTCACAAAAATTGTTGTTGACATATAATGACATCTAGAAATTATTTATATTAGCACCTGTTAATATTAATTATCAATAAATCTCGATAAAAAATATATCGAGGAAAAAATAATTAGTGTTCTAAATCTAACAATATTAGAAGAAAAAAACAAAATGAAATATTAATTCTAATAAAAGAATAGTTCTAGAATATAAATTTCATCAGCAATAATCGTCTATTCTTGGATTTCTATTCGTATAATAGAAAGATTTTGATGATAGACGCAATTCTCTTCTTTCTACGAGAATCATTCATTTTAAAGTAAATATAAGTACAACCTTTTTTCAATATAATTCGATTATATATTCTTTCAAATTATTACGAAAAGAAATTTACTCGTTTTCCTATATTTTTTCATTTCTACTTCTCCTTGAGCAAAAATTTTTGATGTTTCTATTCAAAATTCTTGAGAAGTCTGGTAAAAGTCTTAAAAGGATTTGTCGTTTGTTTTCCTGAGAAAATATTTCAAGATCTCGAATAACTTATTGGGTATTATCATATTTCTCGGTGAGGCTTTTGCAGAATTATCTAAAGAGAACAGAAAAGAAGTGAATAAATAAAGTATTGATCTTTAATTTTTCAGTTTACCTGGCTGAATATATCATTAACGATAACTTCGACCTTTAATATTTTAATTTTCATCTGAAATTTTAACTTCTATTTAAATTTTATATGAACATTATCTGGTTCAAGATAAAATCGAAAAATTAAATATTTCATTGTAAATAATCATTGTACAAAAAGCTGTAAAAAATAACAGGTTGAATAGTATCAATAGGCGAGCTTTGCATCTCATTTTTCTTCTTACATACTTCGTCTTATTAGAAAAATCGAAAACACCAAAAGATGCAGCAAAAAAACCTCTACAATTTACATACGATCGCTTATTTGATAGTTGCACTTTTTATCTTCAAAATGAACAAAATTTCGATCGTACAAAACTGAAATATATTTTTTAGTCTAAGGTCAATTTGTTTTACTTATTCCATCTTTCTTACAACTGTTCTTTGCAAGCTGTACTACTTTTCACGATGCATCCTTTAGTATAGTTTGTTTTTAATAGGGCAAAGTGATGAAAAACGGAATGCAAAACATAATCATTCATTATGATTCAACAGTTAGTTTTTACATATTTTTGTATATCTTTACTTTTCCTCTTTTTTTTCAATATATTTAAAATAGATTTTTGTTCTAATTGTATATACTTTTGTAGAAAATTTTAAGTACTATCCCTTGATTAAAACAAATGTTTTAACCAAAGGGGTTATAGAGGAAAATATTAAAAATAGAAAAAATCTAGTTTATTCTGGTCCATCCGATACAAAATATTGAAGAGAACGTTATGATAATTTAGTTAAATTATCATGTTATAGAATGAGATTTTAACATATTGATGTAAAAATGGCTTAAATAATATATGAACACGGTTCATGTTTTCTTGAAATCGAATTGAACTAAGACCGAAGTTTATTTGAACAGCTATAAACCGAATTGTATTCATCTCTTCCGTATATGATCGTTCTTTGTTATGTGCATATTCTAATGCGATATAGGCTTGATAGTGATTCATTAAAGTACGAGTATTTTAAACTTACTCTTATGAGATCAATGACGTATAAGAAACAAAATATTGTAAAAAGAATGACGTTTCTGTTAATCACGGATATTGCTTAGATAATGAAATCATTCTATGATTAGTAATATCTATTGGAAAAAGAATGTGAAAAAATATATATATATGCGTTACTGTTATAGTTAACATTTATCGATACTATGGTGTGCTATTTGAATATTTATATATTAGTGTTTTCCTCAATATTACTTATAATTTCATTTATGGAAACAATTCGATGTTCGAAGAAATGTATTCTTCCAGAATTACAATTGAATTCATCGATTTCCTCGGATTTTTTTTCAGTATTAATTGAATCAAATGATAATATTAATCAAGATTGTATAGTTAAATTAGCAATCGATTTTAATACTGGTTTTGTTCGAAGATTTTTTTATGCTAAAAGCCAATTGTTTCAATCTAATAATGATCTTACCATTTTAACATTATTTTCTCTCAATGATACATCAATAAAAGTTAATATCATTTCTACATGAAACATTATCATCAACATTGACTTTAATGCAAATGGAATCTTTTTGACAAATACTTGCTGTTCGTCTTTATAATCCAAATAATACTGATCCTGTTCAATGCTCAAACAAACATTTTTATTCTCAAAATGCTCCGTTCTGTTATGCATCGTATTCACATGAAAATAGAATAAATACTAATAGAATGAGAATTAGAAATGAATGTATGTCTTTAATTAATAATCCACTATACGTCAGCTTGCTTCAGCAGTATAGATTTTATTCAACAACGACTTTGTCTAAAGTTACTGCGACTTTTTGTAATATTCCAAATTGTACATCTAATACTACAGTTATTGAAATTTTTGATTGACTAGATCATCAATATATTCTTCCTCTAAATTTTTCAATAATTTAATTTAACAACTACGACATCGCAATTGACAACAACAATTTCTACAACACTTCTAAATGATATCTCATTTTTATTTAGTCATTTTATTATTGTTGTCCAATGTTTTGTAATTATTCTTTTTTTATACTGAAGTTTTTTTTTCATATTTCGAAAAAGAATGACTTATATCAATTAAAAATTCTTTTATCTAAATAATATTTAATTATTTATTTTAGAATTTCATATAATAAAAATAAATATAAATTAAAACGTATCAATATGTAATCACTTGAAATGATTCTTTATATTAAACAAACATGAGTCTCGCAATTTTCATTCTTATAGGAGAAAAACAAAAAATTGTATCTGTTATTTGTAATAAGGAAAAAGCAAACAAACAACAGCTATTTCAGCATTATTAGGCTGTTCTTATATTGAATAGTAAAAGCATAAATTATCTTTTAATAATTAATGCATAAATCTCTTCCAGTTACTAGGAATGATAAATCATTAACAAGGAAAAAAGAGTTCGTGCCCATGGCTTGTTTCTGGCAAGATACCAGGGTTTTAGTGAATTTCCTCTATAGGACCCTATGTTTCTACCACAACCTTATATTCGACTTTTTGACATGAAACTTTGCCCACATATAGATCTTAGCTAGACTAGCTTGCAAAAACGTTTCAGAAGTTTTCAATGAAGTCTCTTCAAAATATGAAGATTTCAAAAAATGCATGCTCTATACACTATTTATAGAAAAAAGCCTATGTGTTGCCATCTTCATATCTCGAAGAGACTTCGTCGAAAACTTCTGAAATTTTTTTGCAAGCTAGTCTAGCTGAGGTCTATATGTAGGCAAAGTGTCATGTCAAAACGTCGAGCATAAGGCTGTGCTGGAAAAGTAGGATCCTATAGAGGAAATTCACTAAAACCTCGACATCTCTCGGCAGAAATAAGTTATAGGCACGAACTCGTTTTACCATAAACGTAACTCACCAAAGTCTATAAGATGCATGAAGTTCTGACTCAGAAGCATTCCGATAGTTGGATACGTTCTCTCGTTAGAGAACATAGGTGAGGACACTTATTAACAAAATTGACCCGATTTTTCCTCTTTATTAAAAATGTTGGGAATTCTGAGTAAGCAGAATTGTAGGCCAAGTGAAGCTCTATTGAATTCGCAGCACCGCTATATTGAGCAATTCGACTTTTTAAAAAAATTCGATTTAAGATGAAGATGTGTCGTGACGTATTAAATAGCTAAGAATGATTCAATTTTTTTTAATAACGAAGATGATTTTGATGCCATTCGATGCGCCTTTTCATAAGGACCATGAATATCACACTAAATTTAAGTTTTAACTCCATTTTTCTAGATAAATATGTGAAGAATTGGTAGTCAAAAAAAACAATTTTTTATGAAAGTACTTAGAATTTAGAACTTTATAAATACTAGAAGTTTCATCAAAATCCAAGAAAACTTTTGTATAGGGTGGTTGAATTCCGAGGGAAATATCCAACAGATATTTATCAACGAAACTTTCTCTTTAGTATTCTTAGCAAGAATTTTTCTGAAGCAGCCAGAATTTATGGAAACGATCGTTTTAAAGGGCGCCGACCAGTGATTATATGGTCCTTGGAAAGGTTAGTACTCAAGAAAAATATTCTTGCAAACTTGAAATGGTTTTAGGGGATTTATAGGACTTCCAGAAGAACTGAACGAAGTAGATACTATTTGAGGTCGTGTGGTCATGATTGGCGGCCCCAGAGAAACGCTGGCAAGTGACTACTCATTAGTTTACGAGGTTGATGTTAACCCTGTTTGCTCGAAGGTTTCAACGAAATACGAAATGTTTTTCGAAAGAATTACGCGAGCTCTAGTTGCATTACCGATTTTAACACTTTATTAACACTTCATATTCGTGAAACGATGTGATGTATGATGAGAGAATGGCGAGTACGTTATATTTCTCGAATTTAAGATTAATAATCTTGCTTTGCAAATTATAAGACATGGAAGATTGAAGTTCGAGCTGATCCTAGTATCACCCGTATAAATGAGTTATCTGATAGTAATTCTCAGAATTGATAGAATGAGTTCAATTGAGGCTCAACCGAATAAGTGCGACGAACGTTACTTGTCGCTAAAAGTGAAAGAGTAGACCTATAAAATTTAAGTATCTTATCAGGATGGCTGTGAGTGTAAAGCATTTTTTGAAAAATCAAGAGAGACGATAAAAGCTAAAAATATACTTTTAGAACATTTTTTGGCATATAAATGGTTCTTTTTGTTCAAGAAGAAAAAAGATTAATTGGATGTATTAGCGCCAATACAACACACGATTTGACCTATCATGATGAAGAGTTTCACGTTTGCATTGAGATCATAACAATGTTGTTTGTTCGCCAAGCAGTGTATCATTTCGATATTGTTGTCGTCTGATCAATCGTCCTGTTTTTCCATCTTTCGAAGCAGTTTTTGATTATATTTACAAATTCTTGTCGAAAGCCTCTCGATGTCAGCATATTAATGTAAAAAGCCATTGTGTGATTGAGGTAAAGAAGTAATCGAGAAATATCCTCTAACGTTCTTCGAAGTTCAGCACTAAAAGTGATCTCTGGATTGATCGGAGGACCAAAGACAAAATATAGATTTTGGATTCCGAAGGGAAGCGTTAGTATAAGTGTAAGTGTCACAGTTACAACGACCATTCTAATCAGACTGCGTTCTCTCTGACGAAGAATGTCAGCATGTTGCAATAAGTTAGTTCGCAATCGATGAATTTTGTGTACTGTTAGAATACCAAAGATAGCCATCAATGTGATTGGCAGTAAACAGTACACGATCAAGTAAAACCAGACAAAAAATGTTGTATAGAAGGTTGAAAAGCAAGCGCAACATACTCGAAGTCTCGAGTCGATAATAAAATATTTGAGTATATGAGCATAAGCCGAAAAACATAGTACAATCAGAAAAAGACAAACAATATTTGATATTGTTTTTCGATAAAATATCAATCGAGTGACGAGAAAGCGATCATAAGAGGCGAGTACGAGAGAGAACATATGGTAAGTTGTTATTGCATGATAAAGAGAAGAGCGTAGCCTGCAGAAGGCAAGCGATTTCGAAGTGAAATTAATCGATGCAAATCCAGTTTCCAGCAAACGAGTCAGTAGAGCGAAGTTAAGAAATAAAAATGTATTGATGCTGACGGCAAGTAAGTAAGGAGTACAAGAACTTGTTGAAAATTTAGGACTACGATAGACAGCAACGCTGAATAATGATCCAATATTACCAAATATGATAAAAAATAATATACCGTACCGATTTAGTTGTAATCTAACTAAGGGTAAGATTGATGCTGTTGCTCCATCAACGAGAGTCGTATTGTTAAGCATGTTTTTCAAATAGTTTTGGCAGAAATATACTGATGTTGCAGCAAATGTTATCTCACGGCCAGTTCTTTCGAATATTTGAGTTGAAACTATGTAAATGTCTGTGTTGAAAAAAGCATCAGCATTATTGCCATTTGCGTTTGTTAAAAAAAAGTATTTTCCGTCGTTCTTTTTTTTTGTCATTTCTCTCATGAGATCTACGTGACGTACTCTATAATACAAGAAATACCACGGATAGCAAAGATTAACTTTGTGAATGACGAATGAAAGGACGTGACACAAGAATAGAAAAATTCTTGTTAGGCAGCTTAATGTATTCAACACAAAAGAGTTACTGAGTGATGCTAGTTCTTTTATGCATTTGGATGAGAAATCACTTACACTCGAAAAAAAAAACGGTATTTTACAAAATCTATAAAGGATCTTCCCTCTAGTACACTGGAAGAACCTTTGTTTGGTTTCGGGGGAAGAAGGATTCGTATGAAACTTTCTTTTGATTCATGGGGTAAACGGTTCTATAGACAAGGTTCGATACAAAACTCTATCACGAAAAAGTCAAAAAGGTTTCGTATATATGGTTCCGTGCCGTACTATTTCAACAATATGATCCAAAGATTCTACACAAATAGTTTCATGCCGATCCATATCAACAATATCGAATAAAGGCTCTATACAAAAAGGTTTCGAGCCGAACTCTTTGAACAACATAATCCGAAGGTTGTGAATAAATGCTTTCCTACAGAACTATTTCAATAACACAATCAGAAAGGTTTCAAAAGTAATAGTATCATACGAAATCCTTCGAGAGAGCAGTTAAAAAGAGGTTACGTTACGATAGCTCTTTGAAAAACCATCTATGTTATTTTCAGGTCCGATGGAAGCTCTTCGAATTGAGAAATTGGCTTCAAGGTGTACTCTTGTGTAACGTTGATTCTCAGTCAGATAAAAAAAACCTCGGAACGAGATGTTTTATCAGCCTCACATTTTGCAAGTGACGAGAGAAATACTAGAATTTGAATCTTATGCTAAGAAGGGAATGGATAAAATTATCAAATCAGTTTTGAGTTCAATTCCTGCTTAGCCAATAGATCTGAACGACGTATGAACAAATCTAAAAGAGCGACTATTAATAAATTTGAGGATGAGTATAACAAGAAACTACACTGTAAAACATAAGCGCCGACTAATAAACCCTCGAAAAAAGTTTATTATACGTTGCAGATTCATGTACTCTTGTACTATTTTCTGTATTCATAAGCCGTTTTTGAGTATACGAATGCAATAAACGCTTAGACGTAGGATTCATTATTCTACGTTTTAAATACAACCGTACAATAATAAACCCTTAGTCAAACGGTTCATTGCGTTCATATACTCCAAAAGGGTTCACGAGCATAGAAAATCGTACAAGAGTACATGGATTTGCAACGTATAACAACCCTTGCCAAGGTTTATGAAGAAAAAGGTTTATTATTAGACACTTATTTTTTTACAGTTTACCACTGTCCGGATTTCGATCCCAATTAAAAAGATCGATGTTCAGATGATATATATAGTTTGCATAATAAATTCAAAATCTCGAAAGTTTTTGGAAAATTCCAAGTATTTCAAAATTTAGAAAGTAAGTATAAAACTTTTGATTATAAATGTTAAGATTTATTATTTTTAATTTGAGATAATACCATATAACTAATCGGATCTGAAGATTGTAGGCTTTAATGAAGCTTTCTGTGTTACATATTGAAAATTATCTTGATTTCTTGATATTTAGTTTTTTGGATTTTTTTTATTGTTTTTAGTAACTATTAGAAATGTATCGATAAAATTCTAGAACGATATTACTAAATCTTACGTATCAATTAGAAAATCGGTAGTGATTAGTAAAACGAGCAATTAAATAGACTCGATTGTACTTTACTTGCATTATAGATTAAATGAAATATGAATGACAAAGTTTTGTGTGCAAGTCAGTTTTTTAGAGCCCCACAAGATGTATCGAATCATGTAAAAATATCCAAGAGAAACACATTATTTCATTTTTGAATTACTGGGATCTTACTTTTCTACGCAAAAAAAAGTATAAAATTTTTGAAAGTTTTTTATGTTCGATATTGAAAAGTTTGCATAATCCTTACTATTTGATATGAATAAACCACATTTTTTACGAGCTTTCATTCGATACAAAATTCATTATCTCGTCTGTTGGAAATTATAAGCTACACCCCCTGGAATAATACTATTTCCAATCGTGTAGTTTCGATGATCTATCGTCTCTCGAATTTCACTTCGATGAAGTGACTATTGATGATGCTATTTCTACGATCGGCATCCAAATAAAAGAACTACCACTCCTCTCGCTGCACAAGAATTCTATGCTCTGTTGATATATTTAAGGAAAGTTGGAAAGAAAAAGATGATTTTGAAAATGAAAGATCGTCGAAAAAATGATTGCTGCTATATATTACAGAAATAATTTCGGCGATGAGATACACAACCTTCAAATGATTGCTGTTATTATTTGATAGATAGTATTGTTTCTTGTGTAAAATTTTTCGTTTTTCTTGAAGCTTCTTGAGATGTAGGTAATTGACTTATTGATTTAATAAAACTATTTATTGAATTATATTTTGATTAATCTCTTTTTCTTCTGACTGATGATTGTTTTATTTGAATTAATGTTGTAATTTATTCTTCATTTAAACCAAGTGCTCGATATTTGTAGTTAAAATATTGTAATTTTCGATTACCATGACATTTTGATTTTTTTCTTGATATGTTTTTTTACTTGTTTAATGAATACGTATGTCGGTAATAATGTTTTCCGCCATCGACATTGAGCGTCTTGTGATAACTCAATAAGATGCGGTATATTACAGTGACGATTATTCAGTACATGAATACAAGACAAGACAAAAAATGTATAGGATGATAGAAATCTCAAGCTACATGAAAATCTATGTGGTTTTCTAAAAGTTTTCATAAGGATAATAATTTCAAAAATAATACTACAAAAGTAATAGAAAAATACAGAATTTTCGTACTTATCGATTGAGAATGTTTTCATGTATTCAAATTTTCTTTTCTAAAAATGAAAATAAAAAAAATAAATTGATATGAAAATTTTGATGACAGTAACAAAATCAAGTCTATGGAAATTTGGATATGACGCTGCCTTCATGACCCTCAATTTATTCTGATAATGAATAGGTCGAAACTAAAACTTAATTATACAGGATAATATAAAACTCTACGGGCTTTCATAATACTTGGTTACTCTTAAAATAATGTGGTCTTATGATGAAAATATATTCAAAATTTCAAAGTCTAACTTTTTTTTTGCCGGATGAATATAAGAATTAAAATGTGTGTTCACTTATTTTAATTTCTTTGCATGTACAATATATCATTTGGAATTATTCTAAATCAACGATCATGAATAATTTCAATTCATTTCTACAGATTTATAATAAACATCGTCTTAATGTATTACATATCAGTATCGTATGATTAGCTGTTGATATTTTTTTAATAATTTTCAATTTTTATCCTATAGCTATGGATATTAACTGCTTTTAACAGTTAATTATCATCTATGAGAAAATGAAAGTAATTTATCAGAATAGTTTAAAAGTATTCAATTTATAACGTTTTACTCTTCGTTGTATAGCACAAACGTAACTGATCTTCCTCTCTATAAATATCTTGTCTACAATGTATACAAAGTTTTGTTTCTATGAAGATTGGTATGTTTTTCGGTAGATAAAGTAAATACAATAATCATTTATAGAAAAATTTTTAATTTTTATACATTAAAAAATAAAACGCATTATAATGCTAAATATTTGTAATACGTATTTATGTTTCATTTAAATTAATTAATCTAACCATATCCCATATTATCATAGGAAAACTTGATCGATGTAGATTTGATATCAGCCATTTTAGAGAAATGTGATCCTCTACGTTTATTGATATTATTGGATTTTGTTCGTTTTGTATGATTTTGTGATTTGACCTCAACATTCTTGTTTGTAAATAATAAATTTGACATGATCGCAGTACATTTCAACAGCAAATTTGATTTATTAACATTTCTCTTATCAGAATTCATGCGAAAAAAATCTAAAGATGAAAAAGTAAAATGTATTGCATTCACGATTAAGATTATCAAAAATCAGAATAATTCATCAAATAGACAATTAATCGATCACAAATATTTATTTTGAATCATGTATTAAATATTAAAGTATTGAGAGAAAAATCGTCGATTCTCAATATTTATATTATGAGTCAATGTAAGAGACTTTAAGAACCAATTCTATATGTAAAAGATTCGTTTATGACGATTTATTGACGTACGAAAAGAAAAAAAGAAAATGTCAATATTACTAAAAATGTTAAACTCGATAGAACAAAATTCACAATTTTATTTTATTTGAATTTGAAACTCTAAACCAATAATCTTATTGATCAACGCCTACTCAGTTATACTATTACTATTAAACCAAAAAAAGACTTCCTTTTTATTAAAGCAATACCTCAAAACAAGATTAAAAAAATAGATGACGTATTCATTATTTTTTTGTATATATTGACTTCCTTCTTCTTACTTCTGCTTTAACCTTTTGAAGTCGGGATTCTTTTTATACAGCAAAAATTTGTGTAATTAGAATTTAATGTTTATTTTGCAAGAATATCACGAGATGTATGATTGAGAACGCTTTTAAAATGTAATAGTCCTCAAAACAGTCTATGAGGCACAATCCTACATCACATTGCATACATTTGCACGAAGCATCACTTCTTGCCTTGACTCTCTTTACGGTATTAACACAAACATAGCACTTCCTCCTTGGATTAGTTTGACTTGCTGTTGATGGAATGCACGAAGGAAAATGTCGTGTTGTGAATTGGAGTGGACTTTCAGAAGGTGGTCGACCAATCGAATTTCGCACCTGACTACCGTATTTTTCAATAATTTCTCAAATCAACCAAAGTTGATAAGTAGCCAAACAACGATTGACATTTATTTTTTTAGTTTATATAAAACATATATGAATTATAAATTGTAAGGTCTAGCAAACGAAAAAAGAGCTTTTTGTAGCATTTTATCGATCGACCGGTAAACTCTGAGGAGCTTATTTGCATGTCGTACTTGTCGACCAAACCTCAATTGTCATTATACTCTTTTACACAAAGAGGTTTTATCTTCTGTTCTTTCGTTACGAAGTGTACCTTTTTGGTTGGAACCATAATTGGTTCATGAAGAGTGAATAACATTGGGACTTTGCGTTTATCAATCCATTGTAATGCAAGTAAATTATTCATATGATAAAATACTTGCTCACCAGGTTTTTGTTTCTCTTCAAAGGCTGGTAAACCAGTTCTCTTATTCCTAACAATTCCACATGCTCCGCTTTTATATTGATGAAGATATTCAAACACAGTAGGACTCGACTAGTAATTATCTACCAACAAAAAATGATCTTTGTTCGAGAAACGTTCCAATAAAGTTTTAACTATAGATTCAGTTACACCAAGGTGCTTTTGGTAATTGAATTCTATTTTAAAACCAGATTAAACTATAAAATCGATTGTAAAATCTGTTTTACAGTCACAAAGTGTGAACATTTTTATTTTAAATTTATGACGTTTTGATGGTGTGCGTTGTTTGAAATATAAACGGTCCTTCCAAAAAGCCAAGATTTCATCAATGCAAAGGTTATTATACTGACTGAAACAGTAGAAAAAACGTTTTTTTAAATTCATCTATAATTGGTTGTACTTTGTAAAGACTATCAGCAACAACTTGATTTTGTTTATTATTGAAATGAAGGTTAGAAAGTAAAGATTTGAATCGATCTCTGGTAAAAAGTTCACTAAATATAGGTGTGGCAACAAGATGATCCATAGACCAATAATCACGAATACGATTTTTTTTCGTATGAGGCATCAACATGACTGTATGTAGTAGATATGTTTTCAAACGAATTTATGAATTTCTCTTCCGACTTAGAATCAAATTTTGAATCCGTGTATCTCTGTCAACTTCTTTGTTAGATTCTCGGTAGACCATAATGTCATTCCGCAAGTAATAGATATCAAAGAAATATAGAATATATCGAGATAAATCACGCTATTGTTTGAATAACAAGAACAAAATCAAGATATATATACCAATTGCAGGCAAAAGAAGAATCTACTTGAACATGCCCGAAGGAACGAAAGATGATGGAAAAGGTGATTCATGACGTCATTGTACAAGAGCAAAAAGAAAAGGAAAAATAGTATGTGTTACTCAGAAGCGGTCAACTTTTGCTCTTGGTGATCTTTCATGTAAAAAATCCATTCTATATTATTTATCAGTTGCAAGCAAATGAGAAGTCTGTCCTATATATGATATTCTTGAGCAGTTTTCGTAACACTAAACACTCTTAAATGAGCTAGTTCTTTTTCGAGAAGTTCCGTCAACCTAATTCATATTTTAACTGATTGAATTACACGGTAATTGCCAGAAATATTAAGGAAGACTCACAATCACCACTAAATATATATAATTTTAACTGCATAAATATCCTAAATGGAAGTGTTCATGCAATTTATGTCATACAATAATCAGTAGATCGTGTTTTTCAAAGCTGTTCAACTCTCAAAATATGAGGACGCGAATTTGTGTTGCCCGGCCTGAAAGAGCTAATCACTCTGAGAATTCTATCACCAAGAAAGCTTTTGCTGCACATTCTATTCGTAGTCTCATAAATTTCAAAGTGCTATGATCATGTATGGGAGGTTTTTTTAAAATCCTCTTCAAAAAATATTTTTCGATTTTGATTATCATAGACTCTAGCCCATAGAAAATTATAAACACGATAGTGAAAACTGCGTTTTATTGGCATAAAATAAAAGATTTAATAAGACCAAAAAGGTGTGAATCATGCTAAAAATGTATACTTTTTACGATGGTGTAAATTAAATATTTTATACGCACAGTATATCTATAGTGACACGAGCTTTTAGAACAACCTGTTATAGTCTGGTTTAAAAACATGAAAAAAGAACTGTTTATTATCTTTTATTTAAAAAAGATAATGAATAAAACTTATATAAAATAAATAAAGATATGTAAAGTATATATTATAGCGCGTATCAATTCATCGACCTTCTACAAACAAATGACTATTTAGTTGTTATAGAAGTTTTACTTTCAATTTTAGGCTATAATTATAATAATAACATGCGTGATAAAGTACACTTATATAAGTACATGATTTATTAGTGCACATCATTCTAATAAAGCTACCCATAGACGAGCACTCGTCTTATAATATTTTATACTCCACGTGAGTACTTCTATATACTTTTTGTATATCTTCATGATTTATGTAAAATACTTTTAGGTGTCAGTTCTGTCTAATATTATTGTATTAGATTTGTTGTATTAACATATTGCATAATAAGAAAATCAGAGGTGTATTAACAAATATTTAGAAAAATAACTAATCTAAAAATTAGAGATGTTATATTGTCACGATGCATTGTTAGAAAAAAGATTCTAAATAATAAATTATTTAGTGAAATTGATAAATTTGTTAAAAAAAAGAAATTCATAGTAATGACTATCACACGAAAAACTAAATAAGTTCTCAGAAAATTTTCTATCAATATATCTTTGCAATTATTTGAGTAATTTTATTAGATTAATAGTTTTTTTCTAAAGATGATTTAAAAGTATACTTATTAAATAAAAATAAATATTTTAGCTCAAGAGATAGGAGAAAGTTAGTAAAGGAATTTTATTACACGTGTTTTCTCACTCCAGAAGTAAACAGTTGAAAACAAAAAATTTTTTTTTTTTTAATCATCATTCACTAAATTAAGAAAAAATAAATAAATCATTAAAATTTTTTTTTTTCTGTATCACATTTAATAACATAATTTTGTTTTGTATTAAATAAGTTCATTCTAATTTTGATATTCTATACATACGCATGTTACTATATATTCTGCGAAAAAACTAAGGATAAGTAATATGTCGAATACTCATGTAAGAAAGTCATACTCCTTAAATAAGAATTTTCACAAGACAAACTAATTCATCAATCATTTTTTACTTAACAGAATAATAATACAGCAAAGCTTTCGACACCTTTCATAGGGTCATTTTCAACATTAAATTTTTGAAAGAAATTTTCTCTTCATCTATAAGAAAAAACTTTATATTCTTTTCTTTT
Source organism: Macrotrachela quadricornifera (assembly GCA_022393335.1). NCBI lineage: Eukaryota > Metazoa > Rotifera > Eurotatoria > Philodinida > Philodinidae > Macrotrachela > Macrotrachela quadricornifera. The sequence goes on along the minus strand of JAJEKB010021802.1, from coordinate 459,927 downwards.
TCTTTCATTTTGGTCTTTAGCATTTTTAACACTGGCTTTTTGTATGGTCTATAATTTCTTTCAATATACTTCGACCATGTTTGTTGATGAAGCGTTTTAAAATATTAGTATTATTTGATGAAATATAATTAAATAAGGAAAACATAAGACAAACTAATTCGTCAAACATTTTTTATTTAACAAAATAATAATACAGTAAAGCTTTCAACATCTTGAAAAGCGAGATCTGAAGATGGGTTCATATTGTGACAGACGGCTTTTTGGTACTATGAAAGGTGATGTATAACTGGAGTCTAGTTAAAATATCTATAGAGTATCTTCTTGTTGAAGTTTATGCTCTAAAATAAGGGATAATGTCGAAATATATCTCGATATACATAAGTAGACGGATTTTGAAGGAATTAGCAGCAATAGTTATATCGTGCTTCACATTTTAATCCTACAATGATTGCGCTAACAGCTTTATATATTGCACTGGTAACAGGATAAATAGTTTTATCGAAGAATTTAATGAATAAATAATTATTCATATAATCTATCTAGTTGAAATATTTAATGAAAAAGTATTAATAATATTATTTAAGTAGCGGTATTTACCAGTTTGCTAAAGGGATATTGGATAGATGCAAACTATTACAATATTGTCTTATTATTAATCATACAAACTGTAGAGAAATATGGATTATTTTCTGTGTGTCTAATTGAATTTTTATCCATTTTTACATCATCTAAATATTCTTTATTAGAAGTCTAATATAGTCTATGTGAAAAAAATGTATGTAAACTAATGATTTTGATCATGCAGTGAACACTTCTAGAACAGCAATTTTTGCGGTAAAGTCACGTTCGGTATATAAGAAATAAACGTGCACAAAGGCGCTCGGAAATATGATTGCGTCCCAATGCGACCGAACAAATATCTGAAATACGCTTGAATAATTTCAGTCAAATTTTTACTAAACTCGTGTAAATATGAGTACAATATAAAGCGCGTTGAATCACTGCCAATGTTTTTTTTACAATTGTGTTTCAACATGTTGCATACAATAACTGCGTTCATACATGTTTCAAAATTTTTCTAATTGCGTCTCACCGCGTTTCATATAAAAAATTCATTTGAATGCGCTGTGAAACTGTTTTTAGTAGCGTCTGGACGCCTTTTTTTCGTGAAACCGCATTTTAACGCACTAATTTTGCGTTTCGTGCTTGCATGGATGATTGTTACTGCTATCAATTACAAATGTTTAAAAAATCATTAGTTTTTGTATAACCATTTTCTTGATGCTTTTATATCTTGCAGAAAATACACTTATAAATACAAGCCTTTCTTTCCACCTTGTGTCTACGTTGCTTTACTTCGCATTAAAGTTTATCGTCAAATGGAGGCATGATATGAAAATTTTATTTGACTATAGTGTGTAGATTATAATGAAATAAACTACTTAAATCTTATCTTTAACTCAGCAGTAAATCTGACGCAAACTATGTTAGTCGAGACAAAAAAGAAAAGGGAGAAAAACTCTTGTTCGAAAGCGTGCATTTGTATGTGAAATTTTTTATTTTCTCTGTTTTGTTCCATTGGTTTTAAGTATAGATAAATAATAGTCTTCAATAATATATCCCCAAAATATTTATATTGAATAAATGTTTAATTTGATACATTGATATAGAAAAGTTAACGAAATTCAGTTCTTAATTCGCATCTTAGGATCATAGTATTTTTCTCTGACTCGAATAGAGTACTTTTTTTAAAAGAAAATAATCCATATCTCAAAATGAATCATTTTAGTCTGTTTTTTCTCCTTGTAGACTATATAAGAAAAAGAATTTCATTTGTTTAATGATATTAAAAAATATTTCCCTTTATCATAAAAGCGATTCATATCAATATGTAAATACAAACAAGACATTTTTTTCTTGTTTTGATTTACGATTTTTATTAGAAATAAGCAGGAAAGCAATAATTTTTTGTACAACTCTAAATAAGAATAGTATTTTCCAAAATAGAAGGAATAGAATAGAAATATTTGTTTATTATAATATAATAAATTTATTTTGTAGATTTAAATGTCTCATTCCTCAAATGTACATTCAATCGTAAAGACTATAGAATGTCTAGAAATCCATCAGACAAGAAAAGATTTAAATATTTCCATCATATTTCAATCAAATAGGTTGATATTTTTACTATTGGCAAATGAATGTTGATAGTTCACATTCAAAAGGTAAGTGTTACGACAAGCCATCTTTGAAGTACTTACAAATGTTTTCAACAAAGAACTATAAGCTTTCATGAGTTATGAAAAATTAGTAGAATTATTCTCTTTGTCATGAATAACAGATAGCAAATTTTTTGTAATTAATTCTCTGTAATATTATCCCTCACACTTACCTTTATACTATATATAAATGTAGACGTATAAGTTGTATGGCTGAACCACCATCGCCGATTTTACTAGAAAACCAACAGCCACTAAATTAGAGATAATTTTAAAAGTTTTATAGAAACCACTGCGTCGCTGTCGCTGAGATCTATACATATACAATCGAACATTTCGCATTATTTTTCATTATTTAAATTTCTAACCAATTATATCTGTTGTTGAACAGAGCTTAAAATAAATAGGAATCTCTTATTCTCAAAAGAATACTTCAATGCCAAAAATAGTCATCACAGCGGAATAAACAAAAACGATTGTATCCGTTATCATTGAATAATTTACTCATCGTTGAAAATCTTTAAAAATTGAAAATTATTATCCGCCGCTGTTACTATTTAACTGTTCGGCTTACATCTGTACATACATGACTTATTACTTGATATGTCCTGAAAGTTTCTATCATGAATAGAAAGAATTTGTTGACAAAACTATAATATTAGTTTTCCATAATTTATGAAAGGTTACAGCTATTTGTTATAAGTATTTGTAAATAATTTAATATGGCTTGTCATAACTCTTATCTGATAAATGTTACCTACTACCATTCATTTATCAATGCTAAAAGTATAAGTCCATTTAGTTGAAATAGGGCGGAAGTATTTAAATTTCTTTTTGTTTAGTGGATATTTGACCATCAGAAAACAACATATTATAAGAATATCTAAGTTTTTTTTTTAATAAAAATTATTTTATTTTATAGAAATATGCAAACATTATTAAGACAAATATTTTTATTTATATTATTTCTTATTCTTTTATTTATTTATTCATTTGGTGCTTCATTGAAATCATCGTTATCTATTATTTTTTATGAACAAGATGGCATAAAAACAAAATTAAACTATTCTCAAACTAATGAAAATTCATATATATTTTCTAAATATAAATATTTAAATCAAACTCGAATAGTAAAACTATATTAATTTTATTTTTTCCTTCTTTGTATTATTATATTTTATTCTTATAGCGTAGTGCAGATGCTATTGCTTTCTTAGTAGCAAGTTTTAGTGGTGATATTCGTAAAGCTTATAATCCTTATCCAAAACTTCGTGAAAAAATAATTGTTTTTGATCAACGTTTTAATGATAATAGTACAACAGATTTAATTATCTTTCATACTGGTTATCCATTTCGAGGAGAATTAATATCAATAAGTGAATGTACTCGTCGTCAAGTTATATTTGTTAATGTTGATCATATATTTTATAAATTTTCACCAAATTTTGATCCATATATAAAAGATCCAAATTGGTCAAAAAATGGGAAATGGAATTATCATCATATGTGTTATTTTTGGTTTAAACAAGTATTTGAATTAAAAATTATTCAACAATATCGATATTTAATGAGACTTGATGATGATTCACAAATTCTAGGTTATTTCAAATCAATAATAAATATAATTTTTTTTTTAGAAATATCATCTCTTTTTTTTAGGTAACTGGTCGAATGTATTTGATTTAATGGTAAAACATCAAGCTCTTTATTTTGCAAATAGAAAAGAATTTGATTTTGAATATATTCTTCCAGGTTTATTACGTTTACGAAATCTTACAGCTGATTTTATCGTTAAAAATAAAATAATTCCACGAAATCGTGATATGATAGATGATATATTTAATCGTACAACAGCAATACCAAATTATTGGAATAATGTTGAAATTATTGATTTATCATTTACACAACGAAAAGAGGTTGTGGATTTTATTCAAGCTGTGGATGAATCTAGAGGTATATTTCTCTATCGATGGGGTGATGCTCCTCTTCGTTATATAATTTTAGCACTTTTTGCTAATGAAACTCAAGTATTGCATCGAGAACAATTAAAACTTGCTTATTGTCATCCATGTTAAATTATTTTAATTATTATTTTTTTTTATATATATAAAATTTTAACTAAAAATTTTCAATTGTATTACATAGATCATGAGCACATACATATGGTTCATCCCTTTTTTTTATTAATTTTAAAATTTTCATCAAATCATTCTAGTGAAATTAGATTAGAATGATCAATATTTCAATATGAATTCAAAATATTCTAAAAATTACAGAGAGATTCGATAAATCAAGAAATTTATGAAATATAATGATTATAAAATACCTGAAAATTTTAATATATTTTTCATTGAATCGAATATTAAAGGAGATATCATGTTTCTCCTATTCTGTTGCTAGCAAGACATAAAAAGTTTCTATCTGTCCATTTCTGATGTAATCAAACATGGTTATCACAGTCAAAGGTACTCCTAAAGTTCCTGGCATGTCATCAATATCTACATAACTAATATTGAACAATTAAATCAACAAATGATAATTGTACTTAGATCTAACTAAAAGTTCTGTTAGAATTAAATAAAATATAAAAATAAGAAAATATTTTTAATTTAATTTTATTAAATATTGGAAATAGCTGTCCGTATTATCTATACCAAGTGCAATCCTTTCAACATAAATTTTTTTTTTCAATGTTTCATTTATCTTGAATTTTAGCGAAATTTTATTTGATCATATCAGTTGCATTCCAACATCACTAGTGATGGAATATCGATTCATTTGAGATAGGTTACTTATAAGTCATCTGATGCTACCTGACTTATTGAAAATGAATTGTCAAAAACTATTGTTTATGGAGACAGATTTTAATCAAAATTTCGTCTGATATATACTTAAAATTAAATAGTTCTGAGTATAAATAAAGACAAGAATGTAGGTTGCCAGTATTATATTAGAAATTGTTTGAGGCCTTTTGTTAATAAAATACGTATACAAACAGAAACATCAGGATCAAAATGTACGGATTTGCTTGATGATCATCGCTAATTCTACACTTATCCAAGGTTATTGATTGTATGATAGGAGAAGGCATCAATACAATGTTATATCCATCATATTCGTCAAGACTGATACTATGTAGTTTTTATCTAACTAATTCTATGGAACGTAGCTTAACTGATTAAATAACTGAAATATAATTAGTTTGTGCAATATCCAAGGTATCTAAAAAATTTTTTGAAAAAAAATCGGGAAAAACTTCAAACAAATTTTGTTGAAATGATTGAATTTGACATAAATAATATTGACAACTATTCTCAACATTTAATAAAATTAAATTACAAACATCTCTGCATCTTTATATTTTTATTTAATAATGATAGAACATTTGGTTAGACCTAATTACAACAATTACAAACAGTTCTATTGTTTTTTTTTTTGCAGTGTACAATGGTTTCGAAACATAGTCTGAGTTTTGAATAAAGAATATACGTAAAACATAGAAGTAAGCTTAACAAAATATTATTGAAAAAGCTTAAAGAGCCTGCGTTTGTACTAATCAATCATTGATATTGATTTTATTCAACTATTTCATACTTTTAATTGAGACTAATTCTTTATTCATGTAATATAATGAAAAATGTCATCTTCATCTTTATCTTTGTTTTTTTTTATTGATTTGATGGCCGCTACGTTTGACTGATGTTTATTCGCTACTCTATTGTCCAAGTATGCGTTCTACGTATGTATGAATGATACAATTTGTGTTTAAGAAAGTTAAAGAAAGTCGGTATGGCTATGTCACAAATATTTCTCTTTCTAACATCGTCACGCAAGAAAAGAGAAAGATATATAACAAAGATTGAACAGTATCTATTGAGCAAGAAATCAAACTGAAATGAAATACAAAAGTTATTGATAATTTCAATTTCAAAAATATTTCTTTCAAGTTCTTTTTTACTCTCACACTGTAGCCACAGCATTATAATACTCTTTCTGAACGATATGCTAATATTCCTTTTATTGCTACGACAACAAGATCTATAAATCCTCCACCAGCTGTAAATAATCATGATTATCAAGTTCCATTATTTTTTATACAAAATTTTCGTCGCTATAAGGTTTCTCAATCAAGTCCAAAAGTTCTTGTAGAAGAATTTGCAATTATCAACGATGATAGTTCAAAAATTAATAATTTATCTAGATCTTATCGATTGGATTTTCTATCTATAAAATCTGCTATTGTCGAATCAATCTATCGAATTGGATTTGAACGTAATTCAGATATTATTATTGGTGATTGTTATGCTCCATTTCTTCAAAATATTGAAAGTGCACAATGGATACCAAGTCTAATAGTCTTCAATGCTAGTTTAATCGTTAAATCAACTTCATATCTTGTTCAAAAAAATGATTGGCGAAAATGTGGGAAATCTTATTTTTAATTCTACTGCTACAAATAGTACTATAAGTACTCATCAATTCAACATTAATTGTTAAATTTGTAAGTGTAGATTCAAATGATATTTTTATTAAGCTCAAAATCATGGTTCAATGGCATCGTCTAAAGGTCTCGCTTATATCATGTCAGTTGGTTTAGGTGTCGATCCTTCTACAATACATAATACTATCTATAATCCAAACACTGCATCAACTATACAAATAAAGTACAACATTCGTTAATTTCTGTAATATGAATAAAACATAAAATTTTAATCCTATCATGATCATCTCATTATTTCATATCTTATAGATGTTTATCGACATCTTAACCGAATAAATAAGTTTGTCAAGTTCGATTCTTTTTATCGACAAGATTATGCACATATCTTCATTATTATAGATTATTAAAAAAAAAAGAAAAGTTAGAATTATTCGTCGACATCAATTTTCAAATAACACTGAACTCGTTTATTTAAATGGGCAACTCCATCGACATCTTTTCTTTTCATAATTCTTATTGCAGAGCACTTGGAAAACTAGAGATTCAAAAATGACAAATAAATGTGTTATTTAGTCCAAAGTAGCTAGAAATGTAAACAAACTATGATGTATACCATTCATTATTATGAGTTTTCTACTAGTATTCAAAGTGATTTATATGATCATATCTACGCTACATATGGTAGAATTATCATGTTTTATTATAGTTCAAGATGTGTCCACAGGCGTAGTTATTGTTGTTATAAGTAGATAATATGACAGCACTCCGTATTACAAAATAATTATGAATTAGATTTGAAGATAAAGCCTATAGGTTCACTAATGAATTATATTTAATATACGATATCGTATGTAATTCAAATTTGGGCACACTTTAAATAGTAAATAATGAAAATCATCACGTAATCCATTTATTCAGTTAATGCACAATCAGGTACTAATATTGTTGTTGAAGATAACGAAGCAAGAGTAAATACTAATTAATTCATACAGTTAATTAGCCTTTGTTTTGATGAAGTAACTGAAAGTTTTATAATTAGAGATTACGATGAAAATCGTATTATTAGTTTGAAGATAGATGTTACTCATTGGATGTTTATTTGTAAAACTTGAATTTTATCTATTACATATTTTGTCGTTCTCGCCTAGTTTTTTTTTCTTTCCTTACTATAATCTTTGACCCTTTATGTTTGCACGCATTTTTTCGCCGTGTGGAGTGTATCATAGTCAAATATAAACGATGTGTGTGCATCTAACATCGATAACCGCTGTTCTGAAGTTTTATTTTTTCATTTCATTGTAATAAAATAAATACATTTAAAAAATTTCTGCATTTTGCAATTTTCTGAACATATTTGAAAGTGTATTAATGGTTTTAATTATAATTTTACTATTAATTCTCTATATAAGTTATCGATTGTATCAATATTTCTATCCATCACCTGATGTTAATCCTCATGGTAAGTATGTATTAGTAAGTGGATGTGATACTGGTTTTGGTCATGGATTAGTAATTGAACTTGATAAACAAGGTTTTAATGTTTTTGCTACTGTTTATAATGAAGAAAATCAAATTTTATTGAAAAATAAACTTTCATCACGTGCTACAGTATTTTGTCTTGATATAACTCAACCATCACATATTGATGCAGCTTATAAAATAGTAACAGAAAAAACAAATACATTACATGCACTTGTTAATAATGCTGGTATTGATCAAGATGGTTTAATTGATTGGATTACAATGGATTTTATGAGAAAAATGATGGAAGTAAATTTTTTTGGACATGTTGCTATGACAAAAAAATTTTTACCATTACTTATAGCTAAACGTAATTCACGTGTAGTTAATTTATGTTCCGTCGCTGGTTATTTAGCTGCACCAAGTATGTCATCATATTGTGCATCAAAATTTGCCTTGGAATCATTTTCTGATTGTCTTCGTCGTGAAATGCATCCATGGGGTTTACATGTAAGTATAATTGAGCCAGGTTACATGCGTACACCTCTTATTGATGGACATAATCAAGTAGTGCAAAAAATGTGGAATGAACTTTCAGCTGATGTTAAAAATCGATGGGGTGAAAATTATCTGAAAAATTTAATGCATAAACGATCAAATAATCCATTTCTTAAATTAGCTGAAAATCCTATAAAAGTTGTACATGCACTTCAACATGCTGTTAATAATACAAAACCGTATATTCGCTATCGACCAGGTTGGCAATCAAGTTTGGTATTTTTTCCACTCTCTATGATTCCTGCTTGGTTAACTGATATAATTCTAGAAAACGGACGAGGACGAATTGTAATACCTACTGGTGTAGATGAACAACTTAAAGATTAGACAAAAAATTGATTTTTTTTTGTTAAAATAATAATTAAAATATCAAATATTAAAGTTTATTGAAAAATAAATCATTAGTTATAATTAATTAAAAGTTTTAAATACTTTATATTATTAAAATCAAACTTATGATATTAATTAATAAAAATTGCATTAATTTATTTTCATATCAAATCACTAATATTGTTTCTATTACAATATTTTACTTGACATCTAATCATCTAAAGATCATAATGTTCTCTTTATAATTTATTTATTTTTCATCAACTAGTGTGCTTATATAAATTAAGAGTTTTAATATAATTCTTGTTTTTGAGATTAACGTACTAGATAATGAAAAAAAAAGAGTTGCACTCTTTACGAAAAATATGTCAGTTTATCTTATATTCTGTATAATTTCATTTTGTTTAATTCTATATCATAATTTATTGATGCTTAATATGGAAAATTTTCATCATTTATCATGTGTTGATATTAGATATTTTGTCCTTGATTGACAAAGACATCGAGTATTTTCGATTGCATGCTCATTTCTTGGCCATCTAAACTGTAGTTTCAACCGATACTATTCATGGACAAGAAGAACATCGTTCTCACAATCAAACATACAAATGATGTCATAAAAAGCAAAACATGCTTCAATCATCTAATATTGTATTATTTGCATGAGAAACAACTCGAGGCGTGCAAACAAGACTTTCATTAGATATTAGCATGAATTTGTTAACAAGCGTTCAAATTCTTCAACATTTAGTCACAAAAAAGAAAAAAGTGTAATATTATACAACTAGCTTATAAAGATATTTCATCTTCTATCTGAAAACATTAAAGAATTTGGATATGAACTAATAAACAATGACTTTCTGATACAACTATCAATATTCAATCAGTAATGAGACAATGATGGGTGCAGATGAGGCTTTCGTCTTTATCGTTACCTTCAATAATCCAAAAATTTCATTAGATTCCAGCTAAGACCACAATTCAGTAAGTAAAAATACGGGTAGGAATGCTTGGACGCTGATAACGAAAAAGAAAGCCTCATCTTCAACCCCTGTGCTTAGTTTGTTAAACTGAATTCTTCATATGATGTCTTGCTATAGGATTCTATTTATTTATTACTTATGATCATTCTGCTAATTTTGATTAAAATTTGACTTTGCAATAGATTTAAGTTTAGGCTAAGGGAAGACCTATATAGATTCACGTCCCACACTCTCACAAAAAGAGATAAGTGCAAAAAAGTTTTAGATCAACGCAAGGCATACTTTATACCGTTTTTCGAACTATTATATTTAATCACGAATAGCTTAGCTTTTCTTCTTCATTATTTTTTTCTACTCATTAAAAATAATAAAGAGTGGAGTACAAAATTTCTTTGTGCTACTCCAAAACTTATACTCACGCCAACATCCCAAGTAAATACTAGTAAAATATATTGCAACGGAAATGTATTTGAAAAGCTACAGGAATTGAAAAATAAACTTGAGTATTCAATAAACCATTGATATTTATTTTTTTGAAATTTCTATTTAGCACTGTCTAGTTTTTCACATATTTCGTTTCCAATTTTAACGAAAAAATTAAAGTAGGAAAGTGTGACACATTTAAATGGATATAATCAAATCAGTATGGCTATGGTATTTAGTTCTGATGAAAAACGGCAAGTGTTAAGGTATTCCATCTATCATCAAACATGCATTCTAAATTCACGCAGCGCGTTGTATATGGGTATGTTTTCCTCAATAAGCTGCTGCACGTCATCAGGTAGAACGAGATCACTAGTATTGCCCGTCCTTTTCTGAATGTGATTGAAACCTGTGCTATACTGGGCTTCTTCATGCCAACCTGCCCATTTATCAAATGCCTGAACTCGTTCCGGGGACCATTCGAGCATGCTCGGTTCAAACCGATCATGAATTGCTGATTCGCAGTACAATCGTATGACAGCTTCTGGTTGTGCGAGAAGTTCGTCTGATTCGACCAAAGATGGAGGAGCACCTGTCAGTTTGGTAAGAAATTTAAATAAAACTTGCAGTTCCTGATATCCTATATTATCGTCAAGCAACTTCTGATTGTTAGCAAGACACGCACGGTACAAAGACCGTATAGTTTTTTCTGGTGTGCGAAGGATAAACGTATGTTTACGTCGCTTAAGAAAGTCAAGTGGAAGCACGGTTACATTTTCTGGGTGTGACTTGTAATTCGGTCGTACAACATGGCGCGCCATATCTTTGATAAAAATGTTCTTTTTTCCATTACTGATGGCAGTGTTGAGAATTCTCTCGACTACCTGTGAGTAGGTTATGTTAGTATGTTCTGTGTGTGAATTCGATTCATTATCAAAGTAATTGTAAATTCGTTCAGGACCAAAGAAGCAAGGTTCGTTGAAAGGTTCGTGAAAAGTAATATAGTCTTCTCGTTGCATGAAAGCTCGTTCAAATGCAGTTGAAACTGAACGTACGTGACTCCAAAGGAAGATGATTTTTGTTGCTTCCATTCGCAAAAATATGGAATTAATCACAAATGATTATGGCACAAAAATTTCAGGACCTGAGTTCGCTGAACGGTGATAACGTCTATATTGTTGTAACTTCACGAAAATTGCTCTAGCTGATTACGAGAGCCCATGAAATAGTGTCTTGGTGTTGGTACACTTTAAATATAAAATGTGTTACAACGAGCACCGCATGTCATATCTCTTGCGTTCTTCGATATATATGAGTGAATTGCGCCCGTATTGTACCGTTGTGTTCCGAACACTAAAACGCTTATATTTCTAGTTCTGCTCAACGAATTTTGATAATTTTTTTTTCAAATACTCCTTAGAGTCTATCCTACTTACCGTAAAACTATCGATGCTTTAGGCTATTGTAGCTATGAAGCTTTCAAACAGGAAAGGTGAAAATGAGCGTTTTTTGGGCCTACCCATCGATGAAAATCGCTCTTACTGTCCTACATTTTGAATAAATAAAAATGATTTGTTATAGCCATTTTGTAGCTCAGACTTTCCTCTTTTGTATCATATAAATTGATCACGGCTTTGATTTTGATTTTCGGATCAAATCTTGCAGAGACTAGCTAAACATACTAAATGATCAGTTTATGTCCCGACATATTAATTTCCATCTACTAAAGCCAATTTAAAAGCAAACGCCATTTTGTTTTCACTGTTCGATGGAGTACAGAGCGAGAAATCTTTTGATAAAAAAATTTTTTCGAACGACCTTATCGATCAAATAAAAAACTAAAAACAAGAGGGTAGGGATGCTATTTTTCTGCTAAATGTCCCGACATAATTTCAATTTTGTTTCTTTGGTTTCCCAGTAACTATAAGAGCTAAGACCATGGTTTTTTTATCTTTTTCAGCTGACTATATGATAAATCTATGGTAAGAATTTCAGCTCTTAAACACGTACTGTTCGTGAGAAAATAGTATTTTACTCGAAAAATGTGCCGACATATTTTTTCGTATCCAAATGTGCCGACATATTAAATTCAATCTAGTAGAGGGTGGGTTGATTGTGAGGGTGTCATCCACACCTTGTCGTCCTTAAGATATGCATGTATATATGCCGACAAAGTTTTGTATATGCTCATTAGATTCTCCTTTTCAAAAGCTTTCGATTGATATATAACAACAATATATTAATATTCATTTCGTGATTTTATTTTGTCAAAATATTTCTAAAACTGTTTATTTTATCATATCAAGAGATCTCAGAAAATATGCATTTTTAATAAAAATTGATTTTTTTTCTAAAATGAAAAACCTGACAGTTGGGAAAATACTTGATTTATATACAATCAATGAAGCTCTATTAAATGCGCGACTCAAACCTTCTTTAAAGTCACTTTAATTTTTTTCGATTTTTTTCGTACAACGGTACAATGGCGGCGCAATTCACTCATATATATATATTCAGCGGAGAACGTAAACGATACGACACGAGGTGCCTGTTGCGATCTATGCGACACATGATGAGGCACATTTTATTTTAGTGTGTGAGTCACACCGTAGGGTAGAAAAATAAAAATGAAGCATTCACATATCGAAAGCATAATAAACGATAAGTTGCAGTGTTAAAATAACACATGGCTCTCACAGATTATTCTCTCGTGTCGTTCTTTTCTTTTTAATAAGTAAAGTAAGAGTCGCTCACTATTGTATCTATTCTTATTTTAGATTGTATGTGCAATTGAATCGTAGAGTGAAAACAATGAACGTTATTTTCTTGCGAATACATCTGTTTTCAGATAGGAAGCCGTGGCCTACGATAGCCTTTGTATGACTCTTCAGATTCCTCAGAATACTTTGAAGATCTCGTTTCTCTGATCTAATAAGTGTGAGCTTCGATCCTTTTCCTTGTTGAGGTTGCTGAGAAAACTACTAGCGTTATGCCTGTGATATTAAAATGTGAAATACGAGATAATTGTCATCGCTCATCTTATGAAATATTTTTTTATTTAATCTAGAAGAGTTCATTTTTGAAAACGAATAATTATGGAATATAGTTCATAAAATTTAAAGCAAATATCATTTGGCTTGTATGAGTCCAGACCTGATTGGACTTTTAAATTATGAAGCAGATAGTTGATTATGACCAGTTGACTCTCCAGAAAGAATTAATGATTGACTGTCTTGATGTGAAAATACTTTCCTAAACATTTTTAGATCATTTTAAAAAATGCAATGTTTTTCATTGCTGTTTTTTCCAAATTCTGAAACTCGCACTACGACATTTAGTCGTGCAACTCAATCTTGCTTTACTCTTTTACCAAACTCATTTTCCTTTACTTAGAGAATCAGGAAGAATTTGTTTAATAATTGCCTATCAGTTGACGCAATTTGCTGTACAGTATACGGACACGTGATACTATTCTTCTTTCTAACTGTAACTTCTGTTGTTTTTTCGTCACTGAACAAAAGAATTCTCAGGGAAATCTATTCCTGCTGGAAAGAACAGTGTTCAATGTTTAAAGTTTGATTAGAAGAATAATTCAAAATGAAAGATCTTTGATTTTTGATCCAACCGTGAGCATCTAAAATATGCATCTATATATATGTCATGTTAAAACAAATAGATTAGAATCTCAAATAAAAATGTATATATATCTGTCAAACCACATCCTTTTCTAATTGAGAAACTTGAGTAATCAGTTTTTTGTACTTTTCCGATGAAATTCAATGTTCTCATTTGAGCACTTTAATAAATGATTCATTTGCTTTGAAATTTTATTATGTTCCTACCTGTAATAGAAGATTCCCCTGGGCAAAAATTTCGAAGAACATAATAAAAAACTCAGATCTTCTAGTCCGTCCAAGAAAAAGATTTCGAAACAATTGTTAGACAATCTGCATGTTTTGGGATTTCTATGTTGTCAAAATATCACCCACTCTCAAGTTTCGGTTGTGAGTGATATTGTCAGTGTCTGTGTCTTACGCAACTACTTCATATACTCACGGAAGACTCATAAGTGGTTATTGATATTCATGTCGCTAGAAAAACCGATCGAAAAGAGATGCGTAACGTATTTGCATCGTTATTCATGATTATATTGTCTCATAATGGAACGTTTTCTAACCTATTTCTTGACAAAAACAAGAATGTAAAATGTTAACGGCACATTTTTCTAAAAATTTTACGTGAAAGTCACAGTAGAAGATCCTTCTAAGAAGTTTGTACGATTAGATACAATAGAAGATCTGGAATCCTCTAATAATGGAAATGGGTTAATTAAAACCGATTTTCGATTCGCATTCTTCACTCTGGATTACCTTTGGTCAATTTTTTTTACAAAAATTAATCATTAATAATTAAGCAATTAAAACTGTCTCCAGATTTAGACATCTCATCATCGACTACATTAGATCAAGTTTTATAGGAAAAACTACAATTAATAATGAATTAATAACTAGTTAATGTTTAATTAAAATTAACTTCAGATTTAAACTCCTCGCCCCCAATTATCTTTGGTTAGGTTCTATGGAAAATAATCCCTGTTAGCTTCAAATTATACTTCAGCTAATCAGTAAAGTGAAGGCATACAAATAAGCAAGCAGACAACTTATTGTTATTAGACTCTACGAGAAAGAAAAAAATTTATAAATTTTTGGTTGATCTTTTTATTAAATAATGTATAAAATCATTAAGAAAATCTGTGGTTAATATTTACAATTAGTTAATTAAGAAGTTTTATAATGAAAACGATAAAAATTAGTATACTTCTGCTAATAGATGGTACTATAGGCGAAGCATTACGATCATCGAAAAATTTGTTAAAGTTAAATTCAATAGTACTTTGCTGTCGTATTAAATCACCAGTATTGATTGTATTACAACCATTTATTTGACATTCAATCATCCATTGATCACGACGTTCTTGATTGTTCATAAAAAATTTCACTTCACGTGTAATAAAATTTTCAATATTATCGTCTGCAATACAAGTTAAACATATTTCTAGTGATTTAGATTCCATATATTCCTGAGCTATACATTGTTTACACATATTTCGATCTATTTCAGTATCACATGACGTACTACTGTTTGTAGAAAATTCACATATGTTACCATTAAATTGTCCATTTATTTGTAAAAGATATGAAAGTTGAATGAAATGATCTTCTAATGTTAATGATTGTAATATACGTTTTAATATAGATAGACTATTACATTTTTCAGTAGAACATCTATAAAAGATCATTTTTGTCCATTGTACTATAGTACCATCATTTATTAATACAATACTATTTCTGAGATTATGTTCGTCTGATCTTATTGCTCTTTCACCACCACCTATAAGTTCTATTTGAGTTTTGTCCGAATTTCGTGTCCATATTACTTGAATTGAACATTCAGATTGTTCAGTTACAAATGAACAATTCTTAAGATCATTAGGTATAGTGTCGGCTGTAATAATCGAGTCAAAAGTATTTGCTTGCATAGGACAGTCATAACATGATAACTGACATATAACTGAATGGAATAATTGAAATATTATAAATAGAAAGAATAACATCATTTTTTTGTTGATATTATTATCGTAATAAAAAATAATATGTATATGAAGTAATTAGGTTTAAGATATATAAGTATCAAAAGATAAAAATATTGTATTGCGCAAATATTAACAAAATTCTTTGTTTTTCTTTAATAACGTTATCTTTTCAAAAGAATTGTAACTTGTTTTTTGTTTGCTTGACAGGAAAAAAATAAATTTTTATCAACTTCTCTAAATAAATATTCACTCTTAACTTTATCTATTTTCAACTTTACATATCTTTTTTGTTTTTATTGTATCCATCAACAATAATATTATACTATGAAATGTTTGTACATCTATTTTGCATTCTATGTATTTATCTAAACTACCATTATAAACTAATTTTATTTCAGTTTTTATGATATCTAGTTTGATTTTTTTTATTATATAATACATAAAATTATCAACAAAAAAGGCTTGATTAATATTTAAAATTAATTAATTAATAAATTTCATAAGAAAAACAATAAAAAACAATATAATTTTGCTAATAGATGATAATTTAATTGAAGTATTTCCATCATTAAAAAATTTAGCAAAATCAAAATCAGCTGTACTATGTTGACGAACAAGATTGCCATTCTCTACTGTACTACAATCATTTGATTGACATGCAATCATCCAATGATCATCACGTTTTCGATCAGTCATGTTGAAATTAACTTCGTGTGATAAAAATGTTTCACCGATATCATCTGTCAAACAGCTTGCACATATTTCTAATGAGCCATGATAACTGAAACCTTGAAAATAACATTGTTGACAAGTGATTGGTGGTATTTCAGTTGCACATTCAAGTGTAGTAGTATTTCCTTCGAGTCGACACCATCTACCAACAAATGGTTTTTCTCTTACAAGAAGATTTTCAAGTTCATGCAAATTATCATTCAATGTTAGCGAACTTAACAAACGTTTTAACATAGTTAAACTGTTACATTCATTTGTAGAACATACATATGATATCGATCTTGTCCATATAAAACTTGAATTGTTATTTTCTAATTGGACATAAGTATTGAGAGTTTGTGCAATATCTATAGATTTTCCAATATCTTCGGAACGTAATGCTATTTCAGTCTTATCTGGATTTTGATGCCATACAAGATCAATAATACACCTATCTGCAATTTGTTCTAAAGTACAATCATTAAGTTTGTTTGGTATACGATCAGATGTAACGAGATAATCGAAATTATTCGTATCAATTGGACAATTATTACAAGTTATCAAACATAAAGTGGTATGTATAATTTGAAAGATTATGAATAGATAGAATAACATATTAATCTTTTATAATTAATAAATGTATGCAAGTATATTTCTGATATTAAATGGCAAATGTTAAGATATATATAAATATAAAAAGATAAGCAATTCTTTAACACAAATGTTTGAATCATTTTATTTTCGTTATCATTAAAAAAAAGAATTTTTTTTATTTTTAGATTGTTTTTATCGTTGATATATTTTGTTCTTGTAAATTTAAATGAACTTTTTATTTATAATTATTTAATAAAAAAAATTTATAAAAAAAATAATGGAAAGTAAAGTTATTTTACTCATTGATAATAAACATGTTGATTTATTACCAGTATTAAAAAATTTATCAAAATTAAAATAAACAGAACTTTTTTCATGAATACTATTGCCAACAGCTGGTGTATTACAATTTTCACGTCCACAAATAATTAACCAATAAGTAAAATTTGTTCGATCTGTCATATTAAATGACACTCCAAGTGATAACACATTTTTATCAGTATCACTATCAATTGAACATGTTGCACATATTTCTGTTTTTGTTTCATTAACAATTTCATTTAGTGTACATTGTGTACAAGAACTATTTGGTATTGTAATATCACATTCTTCAAAAGTTGCATTTGAACCACGATAACACCATTCACCTTGAAATGGTTTAACTGGATATAGAAGAGGTGTAAGTTCATGAAGTCTATCGTTGATTATTAATGAATTCAATATGTTTTTTAATTGAGTTAAACTATTGCATTGATCAGTATTACATTCATATGTTAGGACTTTTCCCCATTTTGGTATTGATCCTTCATTTTCATAACCAACAGTGATAAGAAGTGTGTGGTCTGTTGATACTGACTTCTCATGAGGGTAAGCTACGAATGTTATTTCCGTATTATCGGGATCTTGTTGCCATATTACTTGAAAAATACACTTGAATGAATTAGTTTCTAATGTACAATTTTGAAGTGCTGTAGGAAATTTTTCAATTGTAACAAGATAGTCTAAATTAATCACAGATGGACAGTTATAACAAGATATATCACAAGAAATAGAATATAAAAGTTGAAACGTTATGAATAAATAGAACAACATGTTGTGCGAGTTTAATTCTTTACCTAATGTCAGGTAACAAAATTCAAGGTATATAATAATAAAATGATAAGAATTTTTTTTCATGTAAATATTTAAATCATTCTTTGTTCTATACTAATGTTTTTTCTTTAACCAAGTATTCATTTATAAAAAAAATTAAAAACTATACTGTATTTGGTGAAATTTTGATGTGAATTAAATTTTGTAAATCAATATATAATTAGGCAAGTTTTGATTTTCTATTTTATATATAGAAAAAAAACATGGATACAAATACTCTTTTTATATATCATAATTTTCAATTTGATAAAACGATAAGAAAAGTGTTACATTTTGTCTTCTTTTATTCGAAAGAGAAGGATAAAGTTCTATATGTCTTAAGAAGAGCAATGTACAAACATGCTTTATTGATGATAAATATGGAACTGTCTAAAATTTGATTTGTTATTATTACGAAATAAGTACTATCATTTTGCTAGAATACTATGAAACCTCAGTTTGTTCTTTTGATTTTCGTCTAAAAATTGATTCATATCGAATTCGATCGTTCATAGTTTTGAAAGTATTATAATTTTGTGATTGGCAATTAATAAATTAAATATGTGTTCGTGTTCAATCAGTCAAATTAAATAGAGCTTTTTCTATTACTATTCATCTAATAAACAAATGTGATACAAACAATGGTGAAATTTTTGTTCACTGCCAATGGAAATCGAAAAGATGAACACGGAAAGTTAAGCACAAAAAAAGAAATTAATTTGTACATGTTGACAATGAACAGACGAATGCAAATGTATTTTAATGAGATCAGATGCGAAAAAAACAAACATAAGTATCAATATACTTAAACTTATCATGATTAATAACACTAGATGGATAATGGCAAAATAATTAATTACGCTGTTACAAATAATAAGGGTAGAAGAAAACAAAAAATACGTTG
Source organism: Macrotrachela quadricornifera (assembly GCA_022393335.1). Lineage (NCBI taxonomy): Eukaryota > Metazoa > Rotifera > Eurotatoria > Philodinida > Philodinidae > Macrotrachela > Macrotrachela quadricornifera. The sequence continues at coordinate 440,579 of JAJEKB010021802.1, read as the reverse complement.
AGATCTCAATGATTTTTCATACATGAGGGATTGATCTACCACTGAAAAAAAAACATTGACGTTGTATCTAATATTCTACACATCACCATTATCCTTATCTTTGTACATATGTTTTTACAGATAATACTATTAAACTTTATCAACACAAAAACATGTTAAACTGATGATACTGCACTTGCACACTGAAAATTTGACAAGCGAATTGCTCATTGTGCTCGTCACGATCAAGAAACACGGAACATTATCGTTACTAATTGTTGCAATGATAAAGATACTTAACTTATAATAATAGCTTGCATTAATATATGTTTGTTTGATACACCTAGGTGTATCTAATGAAAAAATTTCTCGTTTGCTATCTCATAATAACATTAGTTTCTCATAGAATATAAATATATTTCTATATTTGTTCATTAGACCATATTTACAAATTCTTTTTCTTGTTTCTGTGCTTAACTTTCCGTACTCAACTTTCACCAACTCAGTGACAATAGCTTAACACATTCGAGGCGATAGGGTCCACTGGTAGATCCCACTATATTTTAACAAGATACTTAATAGAAAAACACTTTTTTCTCGTTTATCCTTAGGTGGGAGGTTACATGTAATGTGTTATCTGCTCTGCTTTCACTATTTTTGAAATCATTTATTGCATAGTGTGATGCTTCTCATTGAAACAATCAAGACAAACAAATTTGTCACAATCAGAACAAAGTTTTTGCTCCCTTTATTGTTGCATGACAGGCTTCTCTCGATTGTTGTTCCCTGTTTTTCTCGAAACAGCTAATACAGAGTTTTGAACAACTTGCGCAGATTCTTCCTTTGCTTCGAGCTTGTGATCAACGAGTTTACGCTTCGTGCAGCTTGTTGATTTTTGTCTTGCACTAGATTTGAACTTAAATTATCCAGTTCGTAGAGAAAAGTAACTGTCCATATGATGTTACAAACAGAAAAAAGGAAATAACGAGCCAGCATAGAATGAAAAGGCCAAGGAGAGCATTTGTTGAAAGAAGAATAAACAGGAAAATGGATTTATTAGAGCTATTCTCTATTAAAACCGAATCGCCTCGAATGTGTTAAATTAAAACATAAATCCTCAAACATATGAGTTTTCTTTAGATCATAAACTAGTTCTAGAGATCGACCTTTTATCCATAAATTGATGTCTACATTTCTTTTCATGTGTACTTATACTACCATCTTCATAGCAAAAAGATAACATAAATTTACACGATTCAATATGTTCTGAGCAAGATAAAATTCTTTTCTGCAAAAGCTGATAATTGATTTAAATTTCTTCTATTATCATATACAAAATTTACACAAAAAAAAATATCATAAAAATACATAGTAAACTAACAAACTATATGACATAAATACATATAGACAAAAGTGTTATTATTCAGATGTTAGCTATGCCTTGTTTAAGTAGATTTCCTTCAAAATATCAATGAATTACTATCTTCAGGTAATTCATTTGATGTATTTTCATAAAATTTGAATTTGTCGTTCGACGTCATTAACAAATAAATTTGTTGAAACAGTAATTGGAGATGTTGTTGTTTGTGCACCACCCATTGTAGTAAAACGATCTTCTTTCACTTTTTTTTTGTTGATGGCGAAATATTTTTATGTGAAGGTTCATTGTTGGATCAAGATATACAGCAATCCAATGTAACTGTGTTGTTGACGTCTAATATTTATCATCAAGTTCTTTAGCAAGCTCAACTTTCAATAAGATTATAGTAGAAGTTTTTTGTCCACAATACAATATTCATGCATTCGATAATAACTTGGTATAAGATTTTGTAATGTTGGTCGATTTGAAAATTTTAAACTATCAAAAATTAAGCTGAAATTTTCCATAAACTTACTAGTTTCATATATTAATTGTGGATTGATGTGTACAAGACGATATTGTTCACCACATTCACATAATAAAATCAGCAATTGTTCATATGATTGATGTAAACTATCATGAATAAGAAAATAAGAACGCCATGGGCGTGTGCCACTTCTACGTTTTAATGTTTTTGGTAATTTCAATTGAATTCCATCGCTTTGTTGACAATAAGTTCGACGATCACTAACTGATATGCAGGAACCTTTAAATTTAATATCAATTTTTTTATTATTTTCTCATGTTGATTCCAACACAGTATTTGTTCGGTATGCTAAATATGCAAATCTTGCTTCATCAGTTAAAATTAATGCTTTAATCATACTTGTACCTTGATCAGTAGTAATGGGCTGCTTCTTTCTCTTAGGTTACAAATTCAATTTTTAAAAATGACATCACCGGATAGATCTTTCCGAGATCTATCGAATAGACTACTTTTTATTAATCATCTATCCTAATTTTATGTATTTATATTCAAAATACTTCGTTACGGAATTTCATATAATACAGAATACTATATGTTTGTTTTAACCTTTAACATAGTTTTTTTTATTGTATACACAAAGTTATATTTGTATTATTTTCATATGTGTACGGCACAATGAATTCATGGTATATTCGTTGTTTTTTTAATGCAGTTTTGTGACTTAGTCAAATAGTTATTAATCAGTTTTTTTAATCTTTCATCTTTTAGATAAACCACTAGCTCTTTCTTGTTTGATGGCTCTCTCCGGTGCTGAGAGAGCTCGACGTTGTCGAGAGAAAAAGAAAGCAGCAGGTTTACATGAATTAATAAAACAACAAGATCGTGAACGTAAACGACTTGCTCGTACAAAAATGTCAGCAGCTAAATTAAAAGAATTACGTTTACATCAACAAACTAATCTTCGTAAATTCGTTCAAAATTAAAATTAAATCCAACTCAACCATCACCACCTGAATCATCATTTAGAACGAAACAATCTAAATCTAAAGCTTTAAACAGAATTTTAAATGTTTTACCTGCAAACAAAGACATTGCTACAAATTTGAACATTATTACATTAGAAAAAAAATTTGAACGTAATCAACAATCACTATCGACGGATGTAAAAAAAACAAGTATATGATTTTTATTTTCGTGATGACATAAGTTATCAAGCACCCGGTAAAAGGGATTCAATTACAATTAGAGAAAATGGTGAAAAGAAAAAATTACAAAAACGTTATTTATTATATTCATTAAATGAAGTTTATCAAGTGTTTGTTGAAGAAAATCCACAAGTTTTGATTAGTTGCTCAAGTTTTAAAAATTTACGACCATGCAATGTTTTGTATAAACCAGCAATACCACACAATCTTTGCTTATGTATTCATCATGAGAATATATCTCTTCTCTTACAAGCAATTGATGAACATATTCATGGCATTAAATCGATTGATTTGAACTCATTTATTAAATTCCTAGTTTGTGATGATAGTCAAGAATTATGTATGTTTAGCAATTGTAGTCAATGTTTAAATAACTTTAAAATGAAATACAAAGGGCTCACTGGAGTCGAAAGCAATTACCGATTTTTACTGCACACGTTTGGTCTCAATCAAAAACATATCCATTAGTAATAGTATCTGACGATTCATCACACGACAAATACACTGCTACAAAATGTCTTGAACATTTATTCAATCGTTTAAAAATATTATTACCTTCAATCAAGGAGTTAATAATTTTTAGTGATGGTAGTGCTTGTCAGTTTAAGCAACGTTTCTTATTCAAGAACCTGACGTATTTGGCTGATCAATTTGCTCTAAAGTTATCATGGAACTTTTTCCCGAGTCATCACGGTAAAGGTAAGTAAGACTAAAGAAAATGTTTAAACAAATCTTGATGAAAGAACGTATTGCAAGAATATTCGATTTTGACTGGAAATAATATTGATATAACACAGTAAATAAAAAAAGATGAGTCTTTGGTGATTGTTCTTGGGGTAGTGGATGGCGTTGGTGGATCAGTGAAAAGAATGGTATATCAAGACCTAATTGTTGGTAAACGATGTAGAAATGCAAATGATTTTCTACATCTAATTGAACAAAAAAATACTTCATTTATAATCGATGAATTATCACCAGATGAAATTGAACATGGGCGTGACAGTCTTGGATTAATTTTTAATCAAGTGAAGGCAGTACCAAATATCCAAAAAGTACATTCAATGACTGTTATAGATATAGATAAAATTGAATGTAAAATTTATTCTTATAGTGATAAAAAAACAATAGTGAATTTTTAATATATTTTTGTTGTTGTTGATATTGCATTTATATGATATACTAGAAACTGTATTTGTAGGATTTTCTTTATGATAACAAAATTAAATTAGTTGATTAAAAAAAACACTGTTTTACTCTATTTGGACAAAAAATCAATAATTTTGTGCAACAATTAATTTAAACTTTAAGCTATTAAACCTTCTGCATTTAAATCGCAAAAACAGGTGAAATTCCGTAACGCTCAGTTTTTTGAGTCGTCTCATTTAAAAGGAATGTCCCACGGAGAAAACGACATGATATTCTAAGAGCTTGTGAAAAACTGAGCAACTTTTGTATAGAACGTTTATTTATGAGTAGCTAAGTTTCGAAGAAAAATGCTAAAATCTGAGTCTCCCCTCAAAGTTTTGTCCATTTTTTGAAATTCCGTAACGAGCGATGTTTTTGAAATAACTCTGTCACGGCTTGCGACATGCCAGTGAAATTTTTAGTGCTAGTAGAACTAGTTAATCTTCATATATGCCCAAAATTTCAGAAACATCTCTTTTGTTATTGAGGAGATATATGCCTCACAAGTTGAAAAAATAAAATTCCGTAACGCTTGGCCGTGCCAATATCAAATGCAAAGTTCTGTCTTTTATTAGAAGTCACGCATTACATAGCGTAAAGAAAATTGCACGTCACTCACATAAAAGAAATGATAGATTACGACAAAGTACAAGATTTAGAACTCTGAAATTTCGTATATAATCTTAAATATGTCTAAGCATTAAAACAGAATACTTGAACTTAAACTGAGACTTTTAGAAGAGCCGGGCGAAAATCTTTTCTAGTGCCCCATGTATATCATTAAAAGTTATAAATAAAAAATGAAGTATATTAGAAATCATTGAATAAAATTATGTGACTTTCATTTATTGAAAGTTAATATTGAGTATTTCGGAGGATGGGAAAAATTCCAGTTGTATATTAGAAATAAAAAAAACCTAAGTATGATGATGATTATGTTTTATTCGAATGCAAGTCATGATCGAAAAAGTAATTCTTTATTTTATAGTTATTCTTTCCAGGTAATTCGAATTTATTTATATTTGAATTTAATTATTGTATAATTTTTGTGTTTAAGTCTATCAGGTTTGAATTTTCTTTTATTTAATGTATTTATCTATTAAACTAATATATATCATTAGTTGGAATTAATTGTCAAGTATGTCGTGGAATATCTCAATATAATCAATGTTCAACGAATATTGCTTGTGGTTGTTTTCATATTGAAGGTGATAATAATACTGGCATTTGTGCTTTTCTTTATTTAACTTGTTCTGAACTTGTTTCATGTTTATCGTCAAATAACATTTGCTATCAACCTAATCATATATGTGTTCGTCATCCTCGATGTTTTTCACATCCTGTTTGTTATCCATTGTCAATGATTGATCAACGAATATGTCCATTAATATCAAGTAAGTAAAGATTTGACATGAAACTTCTTTTATGCTAAAAAGGATGGCTAAAGATTCTTGAAACAAAAATATTGTTTGCAATAATCAAACGTTGTAAAATGAAGTTTGATTCAGCATTTTACATATATGAGTGTAATTCTAAAGTTGAGAAACAGTATTCCCATTAGTTTCGATAATAATGTTTGGTGCGATATTTGATATATCCAGTTGTGAATATTTCACATGAAATATAATCTTACATGGAAGAGAATAAGAGAATGACATGATTATCGACACACATGCCACTGAAATCTGCATCAATTTTTTTCAAAACATAGAGGAGAGAATTAAAATAGAAAAGAAAGAAAAAATACACTTCCAAAGCCATTATTATGATGATAAATGTTAGAAATTTGATCAATTTATTGGATAAATAAAATTTCAGTGTTCTGATTAATCTTTTTCTCAATAACTATTGAGACTTAATCTGAAAATAACGTTAATTTAGTTATATATCTCATAAAATACTTGATCATAAATCTATATTTTAAAAATGTTTGTTAATAAAATATTTTATTTTGAAAAATAGCATTAAGTACTACAACAACTACGCTCACGACTAGCACAATAACGCGTGAGTACTTCAAACTCTTAAAAATAGAAAAATAAAAAAGAACGACAATTGCTTTCACTTTTATTCTTACAATTACAGAGTTTCGTCTTAAATGAAGAAGGACTATATTTCATTTGATATTATGAGTAACGAGAAAGATTCTCATTCATTTAATATTAGATATGGATTAAGACCATGGAAAGTCCAAAGCAATAAGAAATAGATCATATTAACTTAGAAAAACAGTTAAAAACAAACTAATTTGAAAAATTAACATTAAACGATCAAGAAAAAGATTTTATTGTGTGGTAACATAGATAATTAGTTATTTTTATCAGTGGGATAATTTGTATCAATTGAAGTTGCACTATCAGATACAATGATTATCAAGTGATATTGGTTCAATCATGTCAATAGTGTTAAAAATATTGAAGTTCTGTATTACAATCTTCATAAAGTCGTGTTTTTTTTTGCTTGGATGTAACTTGACAGGTTAGAATTGTGTTCGAAATACAATGGAACGAATTGCTTTGGAAAATATGAAAATGTCTGCCAATTATACTCAAATATTCGCATGCTATAATTTTTACCACTCTATCAAACAGATTTATCATAAAACAAGGTTTTTTATAAGGCAGACAACAATTTTCTCCGTCAAATGAATATGTTGCAAACAAATAATGAAAACTTCTTGATCAAGATAAATAATAGTTTTCATTAGAAATGGATGATTCTTCAATTTATTAGAAAAGGAGAATATTTTTCACAAGTAATTTACTCTTTCTCTAGCTATCATTGTGATCTTTAGAATTTCTGTCTTTTCTCCTCCTAAGTTTTTCTTTCACTTTTTATTACCAACATCAATCTTCATTATCAATACTTAAGCAAATCATTCTTCTTTGTTAAATGACTAAAATCCGAATAATTTCTTCTTTCATAAACATTGAATCTCTTCACTAATGACATTGATTATATTTTGTTTCATTTTAGCATCTTCATCAATCATTAAGATTTTACCAAATGCTACTTGGTCACAGAATGGCGTAACTATAGCTGGAGGTCAAGGACAAGGTGATGGATTGAATCAACTGAATTTTCCATTAGGTTTATATGTTGATGATGATGAAAACATTCTTATAGCTGATGAAAGCAATAACCGTATAATGGAATGGAAGTTTGGAGCAACTAGTGGAGAAATAGTGGCTGGTGGAAATGGACGAGGAAATGAGAATAATCAGTTGTTTAATCCAACAGATGTAACTGTTGATAAGGAAACAGATTCTCTCATCATCTGTGATATGGGTAACAAGCGGGTAGTGCGATGGCCTCGTCGAGATGGAACAAATGGAGAAACAATCATTTCAGATATCCATTGTTATGGATTAACGGTGGATGATCTCGGATTTATTTACGTAGTTGACTACAATGAAGATGAAGTGACGCGATGGAGAATAGGAGATAAGGAAGGAACACTAGTGGGAGGTGGCAATTGTGAAGGAGATGGTCTTCATCAGCTGAATAATCCTACTCGCGTCTTCGTCGATCATGATTACTCCGTCTATGTCTCGGACGAATGGAATAATCGTGTCATGAAGTGGACGAAAAATGCTCAAGAAGGAATTATTGCAGCTGGCGGTAATGGTAAAGGAAATAACCTGACACAATTAGCATATTCACAAGGTTTAATGGTTGATCAGTTGGGTACTATTTATGTATCTGATCTTTTAAATCATCGAATAATGCGTTGGCCGAAGGGAGCAACAGAAGGAACTATTATTGTTGGTGCAAATGGTGAGGGAACACAATCGAATCAACTTATTAATCCAATTGGTTTATCATTCGATCGACATGGAAATCTCATTGTCGTAGATAAAGGAAATGATCGAGTTCAGAAATTCTTACTTAATTGACGTTAATCAATTATAGAGTTTGAAATGTTTGTTATGTGTCTTAAAGTTTTGTGAAAATCACAATTGAATAAGAGAAATTGAGTTTGACGAAAACTTGAATTAAATTTGACTGGCATGATAATTTAAAGGCTATCAAAACTTTTTTTTAGACAGATATAATAAAGTACTTAAATAGTGTAGATGTATCGAATGAGCAATCTCGACCAATATCTTTGGCATTGATTTTTAAACTAACGAGAGAACCAATGCAACTGATTAATCGATATTTTAATTAAATATCGTGGACCTAATGTTATTTACTCTGCTGATACTGAATATCATCTTGATGTCTCCGCATAGGCCTCCAGAGATCCGATTTTTGAAAACCAGTTTCCTATAAAAAAAATTCTTTTTTTTAAAAGGGTTCTTTTTATCGTCCCAGATAATATAGCATATCGAATAAGTTAACAAAACCTATTTTTTGTCCATTTAAATGAGCTTTTAAACGATGGAAAACTATTTTCTACTATACGAAGTAAAAGAAAATAGGTATATATAAGATAAAAGAAACGAAACTGATGACTATATGTGTCATCTAGTGACTTGGTAAGTGCAAAATGGAATTATGAAAACTTTTATAATTGGTTCGTATAATCTGTTAATCTGTATTAATTTATAAAATAAAAATTAATCGCTAAAGTAATTGAAAAAAAGTCAAAACTTTTCAACTATACGGTCAATTTGAATGATGAGATTTATTAAATAAACCTTCACAAAAAAGAACGTGAAGTTATTGAACACAGAAAGTGGAAGTGATTATGGCGTACAAGTTGATCTGAAGAAAGAACATCATGAATTATCAAACTTTTCTCTTGACTTAATGCGACGCGTGGTCGATTCCGCTTATTAAAAAACATATTAGAAAAATATCGTCGAACTTGGAAATCTGTTCGACATCGATTTCAAACTCTACCAAATCAAAATTATACTAGTAGATTTAAAAAATATTTAGAAAATAATAGAACGAGATGATAAAAATTACAAGAAATAGATGTGTTTATCAAGAATTAGTTGAAGCACGTGAACAATATCTTCCAGTTCATGATATTGACCTTCAACGTTGGACTGTAAAAAATTCAAGAGAAGTTGGTTTAAATGATTTTCAAGCATTTGAATTTTAAAATCACAACTTCAAAACTAGGTATAACATATGTTCTCGTTAAATAACAAATATCATTACTAAACGAGAAATCTTAAGTGCTGATGAAATTCTTAAATTTGAAGAAGAGTTCATAAAATGATTTAAGAAGCGGTCTCCAAAATATAAAGAATCAAGAATATTAAACATCGATCGAGTTGGAATTGAGAAATAATAATATTGCAGAAGAACACTTTCATATTAAGGAGAACGAAATACTTTCGGTGTAGTTAAATCCAACAATGCAACCAACAATTTCATTAGATAAACGATTAGTTGGTCCAATGTATTAATGTCTACAAGAATCTGGTGCAAAAATGGAAGAGACAGTTAAGAAGTGTTTTTTTTTCAGTCTAGTAATGCATTTGTCACACGCTCAAAATCTGGTAAATTACCATCATCATTAGTTTGGTATTGGTTCGAGAAATCTTTGCATCATCCATGGATAAAGAATACTAACTCTTATTTGATCCCTACTCAGGACAAAATGATCGAAAGCTTTATCAAGATATAAAATCAAAATCAATTTAAAGAATTATAATTCTAACAAATAAAACATGTGATATACAATCAATAGATCGATAGAAACTTCAATCGTCAAATGAAATTCTAAGCAATAGAATAAATTGACATTAACCTATGGGGAAGAAACAACACCATTAAATTAATATCTCTTGTACATAATCAATTTGTATCTCGTGTACTCAAAGACATGATACAGTATTCCTGGTTTTGCAGTGGACATACGAGTGTCAGTCTATCTTCTTTTCAAAACTTTCTTCAAATTTGCTTTCCTCTAATAGCCTCCATCGAACAATGTCAAGAAAAACAATATATTGAAACAGCCTTCATTGGCTGATTAATCTCTTTAGAAAAACTTCGTTTTGATCATTTTTTCGTTAAGTACCATTTTCATAAGAAGATTTAGATAAATAAAAATAACATCAACTACATTAAATAGGTTTTAGTAGCTTACTCGACATGCTCAATCATCTGACACAATAAAAAAAATCTATTAAAAATTTTTTTTTTCATAGGAAACTGGTTTTCAAAAACTCGAGTCTCTAGAGACCTATGGAGAAATATCATGGTGATATTCGGAAGTATCAATGACAGATTCTTCTGACAGAAACAATCAACCATTTATCAATAAATTCAAATAATTTTTTTACTATTTATTTTACTCGCTTAAACATTAACTGCAAGAATATTTATATTAAAAGATTTGTTAGAAGCATACATTTATGACCAAATCTCAAATCATTAAATATATCATCTTTACTACTGTTTATGTCTCCAAATCCCGAATTTCAATGAAGACATGATTGAACAACTAGAAAAACTAATTGAATCAGAAAAATCACTATTTAACTACAATATCAAATGTATATGTGATGATATTCTTTTGAAACGAAATCGATCTTGATTTATCTATTATGAATTATTTTGTTTATATATATGTCAAATAGTTGATTGTTCAGAATATAAATATCTTTTGCAATAAAAATTATTTAAAATTTTATTTTGATACATCTGCTGATTTATGTAGTTTTTTTTTCATTTTTGTATATGTTAATTTGTGTTTTCATTAATAATGAAAGAAAAAGAAAGTAAAAATGACATTAAAAATAAATTAAAAACTGAATTAAATTTGTCTATCGATTTCTGCCATAAAATATTTCGAATTAAAAGTGTCGTATTAACATTAATTAATAACACTATATATCAAACTTTAATTTCCAAGCTACTACAATTTCAGATAAAGATTATACGAAAAATACTGTTTGAGTGATTTTTTTTAAAAAAAACATGCATGAAAATACATTGTCGAATCTTCGACCACATGTATGAAAGTGTAACGTCAAAGTGTATGTGTTAAACGAAATATCAATCTTAGAAAGAAACTAGATAGATACACGCATATAATTAGTGATTTTGCTTTTTATTGAATAAATTTCAGATGTTTAAGATTAAACTCGTAGTATTGGATTAAGCGAGTTTAAACTGGTCCACTATAAGGTACTGGCGGATAATTTTCGAAGTTCATCGAGATCTCTGTCAGCATCTCGAGTACTTTTCGAGCAAATATTTGCCGATCTACTTTCTGATAACCACATTTGCCATCGTGTGCCCACTGGAATGGCACCAAAGCCGCACATTGATCCTTGCAAGTTTGTACGGAAGTTAATTTGTGCACCAGTTACTACACCCTATATGATAAAGCGTCACATTTAATACAAGCATCTTATTTATTTTATTTTTACTAACTTTGAATGCTTCTTCCACTTCCATAGTTATATCAGCATAACCCATAAATGGATTCGGTTGTGTTACATTTGTAGCAATTACACGTCCAATAAAAATAATCGGTGTTCCAGCAAAACTATCACTTAATGGTGTTGGTCGGAACATACATGAACAGCAAGTAGTCGATCCAGCAAGTGCGAAGAATAGCAACAATGAAAGAAACATTTAGCTATTTAGTTATACGAAGGAAGGCAAATGTGTAAAACAATCAGGATAAAATGATGAAGAATAATGCGTGCAACGCATTTTTATCACAACGATGTTGTGTGAGTATGTGCAGCACACCAATGAATCGAGTAAATATTTGCATAGAAAAATGAATCGTAAAGCCCTCAAATAACATATGTTTTGAGGGGGAGTCAATAGTGTTATTGCCACGGATTCGCTGACTCTTTTCGGAAAGAAAAATTACTATGATTATCATTGAAAATAATTTCGATTTTCATTATATTATATCTCATAGTCTTCTTGATCTACTCTTTAACGAGAATCGTTTTATAGAAATATTCCTATCTTTGCTTCATATACATATGACAATCGTTATTTTAACTCCTTTCTTCAGGGAATAAATCTTATTTATCATACCCACGTTGAAGACTACTACTAGACAGAAATTTTCATACGAAAATTTCAAAATATCATTCTCAAACTATCATACCAAATAATTTTCCTTTTCACTATAGAATATGACTTCTTATAGTTAAGTATATAAACCGTAGTGGTCAATCTCAATATCTCGATACATATATAGTTAATGTATCGTTCAATGTCATTACTCATTCTTTTCATAGAAGTAGTTTTGTGAAATCGGGAAGATGAGTAAAGCATTGATCATTAGTTATCACTTGAATTCATTCCTAAATTAGAGTACGAAGTCTATGACATAATGTTGGTGAGAACAACTTTTTTTCTTCTACACATGAAAAACATTGAATTCGATTTATCATAGGCAGCTGTTAGACAAATATCTTTGATAGCTCTCTAAAAACTTCCACAGAGACCTATTTGCTTTGAATCTGTTGAAGGATCCTCTTGTCTATTAACCTCACCGACCTAAATCAACAAGGAGTGGGTAAATATTGTACTCTAAAATGTGTGCCATTATTACAATAGTAGTGTTTATACCTTCCTTTAATATTGCCATCCATTTTAGCTAAGTCTTCATCTTCATTCATGATGTAAATATACAGGTGATCTTTTAGTGAGCTTCTCTATCGAACCTTGTAAAGATTAATAGTTAAAGCGATAAGTAACAAACATTCGGTAATATTTTTACTACCATCTACTTTCAAGTACTACCATTACAATTCGTTTATGCCTTGATCATGTACTGTGATTCATGTACTATGATTGTATCTTGCATTGGTTAAAAATCTTGTATATGTGTTTCTTTATCTATTCATATGTCACTCTCACCTTCATTTCGCTACATATCCTCTATGTTTGTGTCTTCAAATGTGTTTGTATTTCACTCTCACTTCTACCCTCAAATTTCTTGACCCAATACAATATATGATCACAGTACATGAATCATAATACATGGCAGTGCACGATGATAAGTTCCCAATTTCTAAATTTTTTGGTCCAATACATATCGTAATGTTAGTGCATGAATGAGTGATGCATGTATCACGTAAATGATAGTACAAATTGTATTCGTATTTGCACATCTGTGAGGAAAAATCACTCGTTTATGTGGGGAAAAATGCAGTTAAGTTAGAGTAAAAGTCAATGGAATTCAAGATGATGCTAGTGAAGATATTGATAATTGAAAGTTTGAAACAAAAAACATGTTTGTAGAAAGCATGATCAATGAGGAAACTTGGAATCCTTAACATGTTTTCATTTTTCAATCAATAGTTTAGTACATTATTGTCAAATATACTGTTTCATGCAATGTCCTTTTACTATAGTAGCGAATCTTCATGATCTCCAAAAAATACAGTTTCAACAAAATTTTATATATTAAAGTAGAATTCGTTGACTTATATCGTTAGTTAGAAAAGTATTGTAGTATGAGTTTCGTTAAGATTTTTTTCAAATGAATTTAAATACAATATGGATGACGTGTAGACTTCTTTTAGCTATAGAAATTCTGCAACTGGTAATTTTGCTACAAATTTTCACTCTACCCCAACATACTTTTAATAAATATATCATATAACTGTTTCTTCGTTCGTCAATGTCACTTCAATCAACCATTGACGGTTAACCAGTCTTGCATTCAACCTTAATATATTACTCAATAATTTATTTACAGGAAACGATAACTGTGCTTAGTTATAGTTGTTCATGAACAATCATTGCATATTTTGAATTATGTTTTACTGTTAATATTTACAAAACCTCATTAATAGAAATGCTCATACAGTAAAACTTCTATATGCCGATACTGTAACGCTCCCAGTTAAGCACATTATATATCTGCATTTATTATTTTGTCTCTAATTCGGGCATTAAACTGTATATTGTTCCCATCTGTCAGTGCTATCCTTAACTTCGATATTCTTTCTTTTTCTCTAGCGTGTGAATATATACTCGTGTGCTTTATATGAAAACGATGCGATTTTTGATCAGGAGAAATATAATAATGTGTAGTTCCATCAGCGTTAACGCCTTTTCTATCAAGAATTGTCACAAACATCGTTGTATTATGAACTATTGATGCTTCTTTTCTCGTCTCATTTACGGGAAAAGGAACTTTCAAAAGTGAACATTCGCTAAATTCACTGTATTTTTTCGATTCTGTCATATGAACATTATATTGTGTTCTAAAATGCATAAAACCGTATTTTAAATTAGATTCATGTTCCTTGAGAACGGAACCCTCGAGAACTGAGAGCTCCAACACCACTAGTTTAGAGAATATTCAATTCTGATTGGCTTGGACAGGCAGACAAGCATTAAGCATCTTAACTGGCGTTATTTAAATGCCATATAATCCTTTCTTTTAGAAAAGAGAAAAATTCAGCTCATAAACTGCAGCTCGATAAAGAATTTATCAGTCTAATCTGTGTTTTCATTACCAGACAGAAAACGACCAGATATGATCCATACCCTGTCGTTCATAAAAGATTAATGAAATCATCATCGGATATGGGCTCAGAAACCACAACAGTATCTGAACATTGAATTCATATTTAGGAACGGTTGAGAAACAGGTGGGAAACCGAATTCGGAATCAGCTTTGGAATCTTGCTTCAGGTATTTGCTGGAAATTCATCAGATCCGACCAGTTTCTGGCGTATGTCTTTGACATAGGTGATTATGCGAAAGCGCGATTGTTGAATGACCGCACTGTGAACATTCCGCAACGTTCATCATCATCAAATCATTCGCAACTTCGATTGTATAGAAAAAATCTTGTCAGAATAAAACAAAATAGTGAGACATATTTTGTTATTAACTGGAAAGAAAATATTTTATTTCAATAGAAGAGTGAAAGTGATAGAACTGTGTTTCTTTTAATTAACAACTTATTCAATAAGTATCAGTTTTGCTCCATCTTCACCTAATGTCAATAATTTAAACAAAGATATTTATCTGAATGTTGTAGCAATGAATTTTAATAGCAATTATCTGATCATGTTTTTTGGATCTAATGATAGAAGTTGTCTTAAACGACAATCATATTCTTTTGATTACTATGCTCTTCCACAATCAGTAACGATTGGAGATGTGAATGATGATAGTTTATTTGCTATTGTCATGGCTAATTCTGATACAGACTTATTAGTTTTCCAAGTAGTAACTTGCACATCGATTTGTCTTTTCATTATTTAGATAATATCTTTAAGTTTATACTGAAATTTCTCGCTTTTATCCGTTCTTCTGTTTCTATTTCTAAATAATAGAAATATTTCAAGTGAATGATTTGTTATTTTCAATAACTTATTTTAAAGTTGTCATGGAAAGATTCAATTTTATGAGATATAATTTAAGCAAAGAAATAGTAGTTTATTTAGTCATATAACGAACGAAAGATAAAAAACATTGTACTTCGAACTACCTTGGTATATAAAAAATGATATATGTGTGTGACACATCATGCTCGCTTCTATTTCTCTGCTGGTAACCTTCATACTGCACGATAATATTTGAATCAGTCAAAATGAAGACACATAGGAAACTATTGACAATGGCAAACACTTTGTTTTCCATTATTTGTAGTTCACTTTTCCCGTGATGCTTCAATGTCATAGTTGAAGTAAAGTTTAAAACTAAGACAAGACATTTTTTAGTGTTGAAAACTGATGTGAATAACACTATCTTTGGATTGGAAGTATTCTTTTCTTTATACTGCTAACTTCAGATTGTTTCAACGCACTAATAGAAAAACAAGATGACACAATCGACTACCGATAAAGATCAACTCGTACTCGGCTACTGGGCAGCTCGTGGTCGGGCTGAATCATCACGATTACTACTTCACTATACGAAGACATCTTTTATCGATAAAATGTATCAGATGGGTGATGCTCCAGATTATAATCGTGACGACTGGCTCAACGAAAAGTATAAACTAGATCTAGGTGAGTTTAGAAATCTATTTTCTATCATAAAATGATGTTATTGATGCAGATATTCCAAATTTACCCTATTTAATTGATGGTGACTTGAAACTTACACAATCGGCTGCTATCTTATACTATCTTGGTCGTAAATTTAATCTCATGGGTAATAATCCAAAAGAGGAAGGTCTAATTATAATGTTGTGTGAACAAGCTTATGATCTTCGTTTAAAATTTATTATGCTTTGCTATGGTCCAAATGGAAACTCACCAGATGAACAGAAGAAATTTATTGAGACGACTCTAACAGAATATTTAGAACCATTTGAACATTATTTCAGCAAGAATAACAGCCTATTTGCTGTGGGTGATCGACCAACTGTAGCTGATTTTCAATTATTTTATTGTATCGATTGTTCTTGTTCGTTTGATGGTAGCCAGGTATTACTGGAGAAATATAACAATGTGAACGCATTTCTTCAACGAATTCGTGAACTACCTCAATTGAAAGATTATATTATTCAATCACAAGCTCAAGTGCCGATGCTTCTCAAAAGTTAGTATGAAGATCACAATCACATGTATTTATTATGTCCATACGGTTTTTTTATCTTGATTCTAGATGCTAAGTTCGGAGGTGAAGTGCTTCAACAAAAATGAATCAACAGTGCATAATTCTACTGACAGTTTTGATAACAAATATCATTTGTTATAAATATACGTTGTCTCGCTATATTCGATCAACTACTTGAACGCTATTAAAGCATAATCATGTAATTCTTTTATTTTTCTAATTATCTATTCTTTTACGATAAATATAAAAGCTAGATGGACATTTTAGACATTCTTTGATAATGTAGAGGATCAAGAGAAAAGAACAAAAAAAGAGAGAATATCTTATGCTGACAACAATGAGAATGAGTTATTATTCTTTTGTTTTTCTCCATCTTAATTCGATCGTTATCTTTTGGCATGTTCGCTAAAATTGATTTGTTTCATATCTATTTTAATATGAAAGGTCTAATATATTTTATTTAGAGTACAGTGAAGAAAGTACTCAATCTCTAAAAATTGTCCTACACTGTAAAAAAAAATCCGTAGAATAATAAACTTTTTTAGAAATTATGAAAGTGCAACGTATAATAAATCCTTTTTTACCGTTTATGAAGCCATCCTGTACCCCTCCATCTACCCTTTGTTGAGGGCGGGATGGAAGAGTTCATGAAAATGAACTAACAGAATCCAAGAGCTTACGAAAAGGTTTTTACTATTAAAAAACTCTAAAAGGATTTGCTATACGTTGCACGTTCATAAACTCTCAGTAAAGGTTTATAAAAGGGTATGTTAAAATATTGATTAGTATCATATATTGCAACAAAGATTCACAAAAGGGTATTTTGGAGGGTTGATTAATAGCATCAATGACTTACAGAGAAGGCAAAAGGATATTTCACAGAATTGATTAACATCATCAATGATTGTAAGGGTCGATGAAAAGGTGTTTTAGACAGTTGATTAGCATGATCAACGATCATAAGAATTGATGAACGGATATATGAAAAAGTTAAACATGAAAAGCAGCACACTAACGAGCTAGACAGGGCGAGAAAAGCCATGAAAGGTGAGCTATATATTTAGCGGATGGGAGAGCTTAGATAGGAATACGAAAGAACATCGAATGAGGTGCTTAAAACTGCTGTATGCTATTAACGGCTACCTATTGTTAACGGATCAAAGAGGCGATGAAGAAAATAAGAAAGCTTTTTGAGTTTACAAGCCGTTAGAGGAACTTTTGACGGAAACAGATTTGTCAAAAAGCCAATTCTTGCAATTGAAAAGGTGTTTATACTACAAAAGGTGCTTCAAAATGTCTCGCTGAAATGAGCATGTCGAAAGAAAAAATTCAATTAAATTTATTGGTTTATATAGTATCATTAAACGTCACATGAATAAGTACATAATGGAATGCTGGAAAATAGCACACATTTTAATAATTCTTTCGATACACGTGTCTCATTATCATTGATGGCTTGTTAAAGATAACTCAATGAGTGAAAACTGAAACCGTCTAACTAAAATCGTTACTCACTTTAATTGAAAAATACCAATTATTGACCTTACGATCCGAAGTAATGATAGGGGGAAAATTTACACTATTTTTTTGTATTATTTTTCTTAATACGTAATGGCTGCCTATTTCAATAGCTTTACACATAAAAAGCTGAGTTAAACGAAACTGTTTCAAGCTCTTAGTTTCGACAGATGCTGAATTTGTATTGGAATAACTAACAGAAGCTAAGAGAAAAAAAAATCGAAACAGAAATTATATCGCTTCTATTTCGATACATACACTAAATAACTGTTGCGATGATCAAGCGAAGAAAAACTAGAATAGATCTAAATGCCAATATATCATGCTCTCATTTTGAATAGGTGCTAAATGACTATTGACATGACGAACAGAAGAAAAAGGGAAAAATCTAAAAGAAAATATGTAATTCTCTTTCAGTTTTCGAAAATAGTAAATGTCTATTTACCTGTCGAGATTGGAGAAAGATGAAATTTCAATGAAAATAAGCACAGATTCTTATTATCATACGCTGCTAGAATAGTATGTTGATTAGCAAAACAAGAAAAAAGAAAGACTTAAACATATTTCAAATTCTAATATCATTAAAAGTAGTCAAACGATGATCAGATTTATTAACCGAATTAGTAGAAAAAAAAAGAAATAAATGAGTTTTTGTTTCTATATTTTTTCGAAAGTTACGAAATGGTCCTTTTCGCGACTCAATGAAGAAAAAGGAATTAACATAAACGGACATATTCGTTTGTGTTTGTTCGAAATCAATTGTGAATTATTAGATTTGGATCTGAGATCAGGGTGACATTGAATGAAGGTATTTTCTTTGATAATAAATATTTTATTTGTCCTTAGAATTTTTTGTTTGTTATAGTATAATACTTGCTGTAAATTATGTCGTTCAAATGAACTTAAACAAAAGAAAATATATGCATTAAATCATAACAATACGTACTACTAACTGTGTTATTGAAATGAACCTAAATAAAAGGTAAAAATATTTAATTTATAATAAAACTTACTATTCCTTCTTTTGCTGAGATCAATCTACACAAGAGAAAAAAACATTTTAAGTTTTCAAGTCATACTTACGTTTGGTTTTGCCGGTGGAAGGAATATAAAAAAAAAAACAAAGTTTTTAATTGATGATAACTATCTATTGTTGATCTAAGACATTGGAATGCGTCTAAATGATAACAATAAATATTTAATTGAAACAGTACTCATCATTAATTATGCCATTGAAATGGATAAAAACAAAGCGAAACACAAATTTTATTTTAAATAATTACTTGCTATTTGACTGTTGGATCTGGATCTAAATATAATGAAAAAATTATTTTGTTTAATAAGAGCGACTTATCATGTATTGAATGTTGGATGTGATTTAAATAGAAAGGAACCATTTTACATAATAAAAATGCTTATTATTTGATTGTGTCATCGAATTGGATCTAAATAGAATAGAGAAAGTATTTTATCCTATTCATACTACGTTCCACTCATTAACGACTGAATTTAACAAACTAGAAGGAAAAAATATATAAAAAATTAGTCGCTATTCAATACAACAAAAATATGATCATATAGGAACCTTATTTTATGAGATGCTTAATTCCAATTCGAATACTAATGGGCCTTCCATTGCAACTGATTATTTTGACAATAAATGCAAAAAAACACGTCCATGTCGTTTTCTGCAAAAGTAAAAGATAAAATTTTTGCTTCAAACAAATTTTGAAAATTTATAAAGAGCGGTCACAGGGAGAGTGAAATTCGGAAATTGGGTGCAAGAGCAGTGTCAGCATCAAGATGAAATTCAAATTTATTTATAGTAAAAATTTTATCTTTTGCTTTTTTTTTTGCTAGACTTATAGGGAAGCCGAAAGTTGGCAGAATCGTCCACAAACAGACTTTAAGAATTCTGCTACAGACTGCATTATGTATACTGACAATCAACAATATATGACCACGTAATGAACAGGACTCAAAAGAGACTTTTACTTTTTCAAAAGAATTTACTCAAAATTCTACATCCACTAGCAGAATTGTGCTCTAGCATACACCCATTCTCCTTCATCGAAATCAAAATTCTGCCTAAAATTCTATTTTTACAGCAGAATATAACTATAAATCTGATTTTCTAGCAGAATTGTGCATCTATACATACATCTATCCTATGTGGAAAACAAAATTCTATGAAGAATTTAATCAGAAATCTAGTTTCTCTGGAAGATTTGTGTCTTATCACACACATCCCTACCTTTAAACGAAAATTCTGCTTAGAATTTGGTATTACGATTGATAACTATTCGCGTATCGAAATCAAAAGTCTCTTTAGAACTTTGAATAGTAAACTTTTTTATGCAAGGCGTAGAACACTACCTGTGAACACAGATTAATAAACTCTTTTATAAAATCGTATAGTAATCTACCCCTAAAAATGGAATAATGAACCACTTCATCAAAAGAGTAGAAAAATCCGTTGTCAAGCGTAGCATAACAAACTTTTCTGATCAAAATATTCGAGTAATAAACTCTTACACAAGCGTTACATACCCTTTACATGTTTATATACCCTTATTGTCATTAACCCTTCGAGGGTTTATATTTACAGTATAAATCCTCGATAAGCTTTGTACTGCGTAAAGGTTGATTATTCTACGGTTGTTTTTACAGTGTAGTATTATATTTGTTTTCCATTCGGATATTCGCTTAATAAAGTATACTTTAATTTTTGACAATTTGATAAGAATAACCAAAAGCGTTCTTCATACTTTTTTCATACATTAGAATCCAACATTTGTTACCAAAAAGCTACTACGAATCAAACTGTTTTCGTGAACTTATAGCATTAGAGACAGGGCAAATATTATATAGATGAAGAAAATGTCATGTCAGCGCTTTTTCCTTAAAGAGAATGGAGGACATTGGCAACTATTTAGATAAAAGAATTGATCCACACAGCAGATAAATAGATTAAAGAATTGTTTTTTTGTTTTCTTTCTCTTAATCAATTAAAAATAATCGTCTAAAACAAAAGGGGTTTAATCAAGTGAATAATTCAATGGAAAACATATATAATACTACTGCTTTTGGCAGAGAGCTTGTTTGTATAAAGGATCTTGTTGTTTTTCTACAAAAACTCTTTTCTGAAAATGAAATGATCATTTTAGTGAATTTTATAGTACAAAAAAACATTATGCTACATCTGTGAGCGGAATAGTATTGTAAACTGAAAAAGTCTGGACTTTTCTCTTTTTCAGATACAAACGAGAACAGCTAAAATATTCATATTCGAGACATTTAGGAAGGAGCTCATAGAATAGATTGATTCTAAATCCTCTCTGTATGGTACACTCAGATATGTTTTTTTGTAAGACCAATTGATTCGTCACGTGACAGATCGATGATCGGAATATATCTTTTTCGATGGGTCTTTCATATTAGTTGAAACACGCCATACAGATAACTATCATGTACATGTGTGGAATCTTTGGAAAGTGAGATGAAAACGAATACTCTCTTACTGATTCAATCATCAAACTTTTATCTAACAATCAATCATCATTGTTTTTGTTTGAAGAAAGTGCGTGTTATCTAACCTTTGCATCAAATGTGTATTTCATTGTTATTCGATACTTCGGTATCTTTAATTATACGACGTGTTTTGTATCGGCGCATTCAGTAAGATTTTGGCAAATGAGATACAACAAAGAGCAGAGTGAAAGCGTGCATTATGCAAAATTGAGTGACCGAAAATCAAATAGACAAATCGCACGCAAGTATATTATAACAGCGGTGGTCACTATGATTATACTCATGTTTTTTTCTGGTTGTTTGTGGGGGCTGCTGCAGCGACAGTAAGTCAAGTACTGGAAAAGCGTTGTACAGAATATTTTGTTTCATTAGATATAGCTCATCTCACATCGATGGTTCAACGACGAAAGACAAATGTGTTACGTGTTTTAATTTAACTTTGACGACAACGTCTAACGAGAAAAACAGCAATACGGGACTTCCGAAATCCCATGATCTCGCAACGTCGAGTACTCTTCAAATCAATAAGCATACTACAACACTTCAGAATATGGTTACTCAGCCTGGTAAATATTTTCTCATATTCATAAGATCGCATTTTTTGCCGTGTTCTTATATCATGAAAAAAAATTGTTTAGCCCCGCTTCTGGTTCATTTCTGAAGAATTTCGTATATTTTAGAAGATTTTCGCCCTTTAACAATCATTAACTGCTTCTAAATCTGATACAGCTGACATTACTTAGTCACTTTAAACTGAAAATCAAATAAAATGTAAACCAATGAAGATGCAGCAACAACATTTTTCCGCGAATGGCTGGAATTTCTAAAGTCGAAATGCAAAGCAATCAGAAATCAGCTCAGATGCTTCGAAAACAGACCATTCTGTAAAAAAAATCGTTCTTTCCAGAATCAAGAAAAGGTTTTGGCAAATTGTAATGTCGATGGGGTTCTTTTTCCATTTTGACAGAGGTTTTTTCTTCGCCAGAACCCCTAAACAAACGTTTCATGTACATTGCATTTGCTGAAACCTTGTGATAGGGTTTTGAGGGAAGTATCTTTATTTTTGAATTTACATTCACACACAAACGCTTTAAAGCAATATGACCATATCTGACAACATTCCATCTGAGTCTCATCGATTCGATTATGCCAGTTTAATCTGTTGATGAATATAGTAGACCATAGTCCTGTTCTCGGTCGAATAACGTCCTGTGTACTGATTATATGATGTGTAGAATGACGCGTCCAATGATATCAATTTGTCAATGGAATGATGTGATGATTTAGGATCAGTCTACTAGATATATATTTTATCATTTGGCAGGAGTTCAACATGATAAAGATGTGCACAACAGATCGTAGTATTCTGTAGCATAACTAAGAGTTGTTTTTACGAGTGCTAAAGTGATGAATGACGGTAACAAAAATATAGATAAATCATCTGTTGATCCCCAGTGAATAAGAGCGATTTGTAATTGCCAAAGAACCTCCATTGCATACAAAACACTGTGCTTATGAATCAAAATGTAACTCAATCAGAGCGTTCTTGAGCACTAATTTATAATGTGAGAGCAAGGAATTCTTTTCTTAATAATTCCAGCGTCGTCACTCGAACATATGGATATTTTGTCAGGGAAAATGTTTATTCAAAATGAAATGCGGGGAAAAGCAAAGTAATGCATGTTGCAGGGCAATTCCTACTCTATTGAACATGATGCTCTATCAACTTGGGGCATTGGTCCTTTCCTGCTAGGATTTGATGTTGTGGTCTCAGAATGGCGAGATGAATACTATTGAATCCCAAACACGAATCTGATTTCTAATGTGATTTTGCACGTGAAATCTGTTTTGAAACGTTCAGTTCGTTGGAGATAATAATTCGTACCTTTGAATATAGGTCATATCTCTGCAACAAAATATCGGATGGACTTTGAAGTTTTTTATTTTAAAGAGAACATTCTGTGTTCAAACTCAACTAGGGAACAATTTTGATAATATATTTGTAACCCAACTAGCCGTGATATTATACGGTACCATTTGTTTTTTCAAGCACTCCAAAGTTTGAATAAGACACCTAGTTAGGAAATATCAAAGGGTTCAGCTGGATGCGTGTTAATAAATTTGACTCATCTGATAAGTAACGTTCGTTTGATGTCAATTTACACGATCCTATATTGAAAGCTTTTCGCACAATCCATGTATGATTAAAATTTGGAACACGATGAAATTACTTTAATTGCAAATGAGAATCCTACATTTATTACAATCCATAACTACGTCATAAGAACAGTATGTCAATATGTCTGTTACAGTCTGTGAGGCAGGCCTGGAAAAGGGAAATTCCCTTTTCCCGCTATAAAATTCAACATTGATTAACATTCGTGTTTCAACAATTCGAGAAACTAATTGAATGTTAACATGACATTTGAACCTCTTAACATTCGAGCCTTTCACAAGTAAACTTTGTTGTAAGAATAAAAGAGGTATATTCAGGTGAACATCTTGTGCGCAAGATCTTGGCCATCATACAAAATATAGAAAATGCAACAAATTTTAAAAATCAAGAGACCAGATGGTGTGACCATTCAGGGATACCCTAACTCCTGTTATGATCCGAACTCCGGTAAACTTTCCTGTCTTTTCTGAAGGGACCTCATGAAAACTTTTAGGTGTTTTATGAAACGTCTTATCTGACCGTGTACTGTACAGGGTGGCTCATAAGTCAGGTAACACAGTTTTTTATTTAATTTATTTCTTATATATCATTAGTTAGAGCTCATATTTATACTACAGATACATCTTTGTTTACTTAACTTATTCTGCAAGTTCGAATCGTATAGAATGAGAATTTGGCGAGAAAAAGTGTGGATACATCTCATGTACTCAAGCAGCAATAAATCAAACTTTGCTGGCTCCCTACTAAATTTTCTTTTTTTTATGTTCGCAATAATATCAATATTTGCCGCTTAAATAAGGTATTTCCAACTTTATTCTATTCGTTCAAAGCTTTTTAGATATAATCATTCGCACAAGGTCTGAAAAAAGTACAAAAGCGAAATCATTCATCGAAAGCTATTGTTGTTGCAAACAAAACAAAAAAAGAAAATTTAGTAAGAAATCAGCAAAATTTGACTCATTACTACTTGAGCACATAAAATGTATCGACACTTTTTCTCAACAATTTCTCATTCTATACAGCTCGAACTTGCAGAATAAGTTAAGTAATCAAAGATGTGTCTGTAGTATAAATATGAGCTCTAACTAATGATGTATAAGAAATAAATTGAATAAAAAAGTGTGTTATCTCATTTATGGACCATCCTGTATATCCCACTGCGAAAAAAAATTTTATGCTAAAACTATAAGAAAACTTTTCTCTATCACCTCCCTTCATTCGCTCCCTCCCCACTTCACTCAGTGTGAAAAACCTCTTTAAGTCTGTTTCAGCCAGATCTGTGAAATAGATTTTGGGTACAAATATGTCTAATGTAATTTCGATATAGGAATGTGATATTTCCTCCGCTGGACTTAAACATTTTATCAAGAGTTTTATTTAATATTAGCTATTAAAGATTAGTTTGCCATTAGTTGAAACTAGATCGTGTTGAATTTTTCAGAAAAACATGATCTGTATTCAAGGATATCTAAGAGAATAACCCCTTTTCAACAGTTTTTTCAGTGAACAATGGCCGCTGAACTGGCTTCTCATGTTTGTAATAGAAGCCGGATTCAGATTCAGCGTCACATCTCACATTAAGTGGACCATTTCAGGAATATTTAGCGACATTCATAAAAGAATTTAAGCAATTGTTTATCAATTGAATGTATTTCAACCAAACTCATATAGGCCGTTTCCATAAATCTAATTACAGATCCTGATATTTACTTATTACATAATCTTGTAAATATTCGAAGTCGGATTGAGCTTGAAAGCTTAAAATTTCAGAAAGTTAGAGAAGCAATAAGAAGTATACGGGGGAAAAGCTCATCAAAATTGGTTGAAAGCATTTGGTTTTATTTTGAATTGATGCTTGGAACTCTAACGGCACCATGATCATGCAACTGACTCATATGTATTGATCTGTTCGTGTCCTAATCGAGATTGTCGCCTGTTTGTACTGCTTTTGGCCTCCCATTCAGTCATTAAATGTGTAAAACTAATTCCATTCTTCATTTGAATTCATCTATGAAGTGCGTTGCACTTTATTCTGTATGCTTCTTCTATCCGTAGGTGTTTCCTACAATCTACCAAAATTTTCTTCATGTGCATCGTGGAATCCGAATGGCATCACTTTCGCAGACTACACCACAGTAGGCACTCATCCGTTTGCGGTGTTCGTTGATAACAACAATACTGTCTACGTCAGCGATCAAACGAATAGTCGTGTTCAGGTATGGCGCGAGGGTAGTGTCACTCCAACAAAAACGCTGTCCAGCTATAGTTTAATTCAACCACTCGGTCTCTTCGTTGCAAGCAATGGCGATATTTTTGTCGGTTATGCCTCGACCAATCAAGTGCGCAAGTGGTCATGGAAAACGGCGAGTAGTGTACCAGTGATGAATTTTGGTGCTTCTTGTTTCGGGCTTTTTATCGACAAGAATAACAATCTCTATTGTTCACTTTCGAGTTCTCTTCAAGTCGTCATGGCAACACTTGACAACGGTACGAACATGATAACAAACATGGTAGGTAATGGTTCTCCTGGATCAAATCGTAACAAGCTTTCGTACCATTACAGTATTTTTGTTGATCTTATGTTCAATCTATATGTAGCAGACTGTGGAAGTAACAGTGTTATACTTTTTTTGCGTGGACAGTCGAGTGGAATAATAGTGGCAGGAACCAGAGCACCCGTAAGCTTTCCACTTCATTGCCCAACAGGTGTTGTACTCGATGCTGACGGTTTTCTATTTATTGTGGATAGTGGCAATAGTCGCATCGTCAAATCAGGACCAAATGGATTTCAATGTGTGGTTGGATGTTCGGGCACAAGTGGCTCTGCAGCTAATCAACTGAACTCTCCGTTTGCACTCAGTTTCGATAGTTATGGTAACATATTTGCCACTGATCAAATGAACAATCGTGTTCAAAAGTTTGTTCTTGCAACGAACTCTTGTGCTACTGAGTGACGTCGTAGCCAACGTTGCTCGTCATTACAAATGGGAAGGAGGAAATGAGTACAATATAATCTGCTTGAAAAAAAAATTTACTTCATTTTCACCTTATTCAATATAAAGTATATGTTTACTTATATTCATTGCTATAAATCAACATAATGAGTTAATTGCATTGGAAAATAGCACAGGTTGTTGCTCAAGTAATCACAGAATATATTTTCAATCATATCTAACAGGATGGTTTATAATGAATGAGCCTCACAGTATTTTGCATATATCTCACTCAGATTTCAGTATTTCAGAAATTTTTTTTAACAAAAATTCTTCATCAAATTCTATACAAAACGTAGATATTATTATCTGAAATAATCTTCATTATTTTGTGACATTCGATACAATAAATTGAGATCAGAAATATTAGGTGAATAATGGTCTTTATCGATGAAGCCTGGAAAATTGTCTTAATCTCCATCTCTTATTTATCAATGTTTTTTATAAGAGATTTAGTTATCTGATAATCAAAAACCGAAGACTCACAGAAAATGATTATCCGATGAAAGTTTTTCGTGATTTGAATAGAGTAATTAGTTTAGCAACTGTTAAACGATGGTACAAAATGATTGGCGAGACCGATTCTATCAATTCATCATCACCACCAGGTCTTCTCCGTACGGCTCGAACTAATGTTATTAATACTTTATTTAGTTATAGATTAAACCGATATACAATTGATAGAAATCTGCAAGATGGTCCCGGTGGGATCGTACCCAAAATTTTCAAACTGATCCTAGTATTTTTTACCAAGAACTAGACTAGACTACGTATTTGGATATTTATTATTTTTTATGAACAGAAATCTAAAAAATATCAATTTTGTTTGTGATTTCGATGAACATTTCTTAGTAATCCTAGTCTTAAACTCAACAATCGGAATTGTACAATTACTTGTCTAATGTTTTGACTATGTAAATCATGATTTATATAAATTTGACTCGATAACAATTCAACCACGCCTTTATTCATTGTCTCAATAGTCAAAAAATAAATACAAATCGACGTTTGCTTTTTGTCAACGATAATGGCACTTCAAATTAAACAATCAATCGTATAAATATTCAACCAGATAAATATTCAGATAAATAAACCTTTAATCGAATAAACA
Source organism: Macrotrachela quadricornifera (assembly GCA_022393335.1). Taxonomy (NCBI): domain Eukaryota; kingdom Metazoa; phylum Rotifera; class Eurotatoria; order Philodinida; family Philodinidae; genus Macrotrachela; species Macrotrachela quadricornifera. Next base: position 412,569 of record JAJEKB010021802.1, on the reverse strand, counting down.
TTCAAAAGATAACACATTTCAAAAAATGATCGCTTGATTTTAGTAAGGAAATTGGACATATGAAATGAAGACTAAAATCAATATAAGCTTTCATCTGAGATCGGGACTGGACTAAAATTGGGATCGAAAATTAAAAAAAAGTAATTATACAGATCCCTACGTACAATAGCGACACTTCTCATTAATGAATAGATCATATTATATATTACACCTATATCATAGAGGTATATTCCATACTCTCATTGGTTACTTAACTAGTTAGGGTGAACAAGTATTGATGTAATGTGAAGATAACATTGATGTATTTTCGTACTGTGAATAGGATCCTTCATACATGAAAAGAAAGTGGAAAAATGACTAAATTTAGTGGGCAAAGATAGGGGAAAAAAGAAGAGGCGACGAATAACACTCTATAAAAATAGCAAACATTCCTTGTTTATTTCACTGAAAACAATCATTTATTATTATAATGCAGCTGCATCTACTTACTCTTATTTTGTTGATCAATATATCAATTGTTAATTCAGCAAGGATTAGGAAAAATGTTTATTCTTCTAAGAGCACAGAAAACATCGGTATAGATGCTTATATCTATGGATTTTCATTAATCGTCAATGAAATAACTCGTGTACAATTTACCAATGTTCCACAACTTAATGCTTTTAATGCTCCAATGGGTCAATTTTTGCATGTACGTACTTATCCACCTGCAAGTTATCGTGGTGTTGTAGCACCTAATGCAGATACACTTTACTCAGCTGCATGGATTGACCTTGACAATGAACCATGGGTTTTTATACATCCTGATATGGGAAATCGATATTATATTCTTCCTATACATAATCATTGGATGGAAATAATCGAAACACCTGGAACGCGTACTACTGGTTCAGCTTCTGCTACCTATTTACTCACTGGGCCCAAATGGAATGATGCACTACCACCAAATGTTCAACAACGTATAACTAAGCGGATTAGTTCACCCACCCGATATATTCTCATTCTTGGACGATTGTATGCTACTGGTACAGAAGAAGATTATGCTGCTGTTCATAAACTTCAAGATCAATTCTTATTAGGACCACTTAGTGTTTTTATTAAAAATGGAAACAACGGTTTGGCTAATTATACTCCACCATCATCTTTTAATCCTAATCCAGGATTTAATACGACAGATCAAGTGCGCAACGTCATTACTAATATAAATATTTCCACCTACTTTAATATGATGGCATTACTTATGAAGGTAAATATTTTGTTTATATTTATGATAAGATGATGTTCCGACTTTACAAAGGAATACCTCTTTTAGCAAGTGATAAGTTCTCAGTTTTTCGTCTCAAATTTCTAACAGCATTTTATCATTGAATAATTACTTAAATAAAAAATAATTTTTAATAGAGAATTGAGTTGACAAGACGATTATATCTTGTAAATTCAGTATTGACAGAAAGAAATTCATCAATATTTTCAAATAATAATCTACCTTATTCGATCGACAAATTTCAAATTATATTTTGCTTTTCTTAAACTACCGACAAGGATTGTGTTCGAATTTCGACTTTGACTCTTAAAATAGGAGAAGGATAAGAGATTATTTTAAATGTGTGATGTATTACAATTATGAAACTTGTATTTTTGATTGATCTTATTTATAGGATAATCCACCATTTAAATATGATGGTGACATTATCAAAAATATGGCTCAAATCGGTCTCATTCCAGGTCAACCATTCGATTGGTCCAAACTCAGTCCTTCTGATCAGGCCACATTAAAATCAGTTCCTCAACTCGCTCTCAACAAAATCAATCTTTCTCAAAACGGAGCTGGTATTGTGCAAAATGGTTGGTTCATTCCAAAAACAGAACGTTATGGTACTGATTATCTTCGTCGTGCATATATTGCTGCCGCTCTTTGGCCAGGTAATTTACCTGAAGATGCCTATTATCCTAATACAAATGTCGATTCAGATGGCAGAAAACTATCAGGAAATAATACATACGTACTTCATTTTGCTAAAGGTCAAACACCACCTGTCAATGCTTTTTGGTCTATCACTATGTATACTCCAGATATGTTCTTTGTGGAAAATTCATTAAATAGATACACATTAAGTCCTCGAAACCCCTTAGTTTACAATTCTAATGATGGTTCACTTGATCTTTACTTTCAACGTACGCCTCCTACAACGGCCAAGCAGAATAATTGGTTACCAGCTCCTGAAGGACCTTTCACTCTAATGTTGCGCTTGTATTGGTCAAAAGTCTCTTTTTTTTCAGGTAGCTATCAATCATGGACAATTCCAGCTGTTAAAAGAGTTGTCTAATAATACTATCTTGTTCCTTTTCTTTGCTCTTCAAATAATCTTAGAACGTCATAAATATTTAAAAATCTGTAAGAGTTTAGAAAAGTGTTCTTTTTTTCATTCTAATAAACTTTTTCAATTAGATCAAGCTTCAAATATACTCTAATATTATAAAATAAAACATATGTATCTAGGATAAATTTTCACTTAAGAAATACAGAACAATTAAACTCATTTGTGGAAACAATAATCGATTTTGATTATATACTAGAAATTAGAATCACAATTCAAACCATAACTCAACATTAATCATCTAGGATATCATAAGTAGGCATAAGGAAGATTTCAACTTATTTTCGAATAAATCTGACAATATAAATTTTTTTATCAATTACTATAGTAGTTCGCATTAGACTATCAACATGATTTAATAGGAGTAATTAATTTCGAAAAATGCTTTTTTTCTGGACCGTCTTATAGTTGAAACATGGCCCTTTTAGTGCATAGTATCAACTGTTTTTCGATAAATGTATAATATCAATTCAACTTTAGACCTAAATCATGAATATGAAACTTTTTGTTTTTGTTCTTTTAATCTTATTGACTTTGTTTAATATTACTAATAATATTAAAAAAAACTATAAAAAGTAATTAAAATTAAATTAAACATGATTATACATATTATAAATTTTCCTGCTTCAGCAAATGGCAATGTTGAAATTGTCGAACTAAACTCAAGATCAATTTAAAAATATAGCACAGGATTGAAAAACAAACTTGATAGATCGATAAAAGGCTTTATATGACTATTTTATATTCAAAAAATTATAAAATAAGTTTCTTTGCTTTTGAAATTAGATTATGCATTGTATCTATTTTAACACTCATCTTTATTACGTTTCTTTCTAAATTAGGTGATGAATTACACCTCTGATCTTATTTATAGTATATGATAGATATTTATGGTTTCAATTTCAATCATTATGAATCTACTTTTTTCTACATTATGTCTCACTGACTATAATGTGTATTTGTTTCTTCACATTGAATAAGAAAAATTCTTATTCCATATGATTATCTGAATACGAATGGTGAATAACATAGAAAGATTATAGGAGTTTAAATTTCTCAAAGAAATATTCATGATAAAGAATAAACTATTAGAAATACTAATGCTGTTTAGAATAGTCTAGTAATAATCCTAAAAATAAAATCTTTTATTAAATATTACCATTTTACTAGCTATTATTACATTCTATAATTTATAGACAATTAATTCTCTAGTCTCAGATAAATTATCCAGTATTGACATGATTTTTTAATGAAATATATTTTAGGACTCATTCAAAACATAATCTTATCTATGACGTATGAGCAAATAATAGAAAATTATCATATATTAATATTAGAAAAAATTATTTTTTCTCTATATACAATCATTTTAGTAACACAGCAAATATTTCACGAAAAACCTGTCGGGTCAAGATGAACTATAATGGATCTATATTAAATTTGATTACACTTTGTTTTGTTATAATAACATGTTTAATATCTTTATTAGTATTAATTTGTATTTTTTTTATTGTGCTAGGGAATGAAACACTCGAAAATGTTTACATGATAATGAAAAATGAAAATTGAGAACTTTAAGCTAAAATCAGCATCATTAGTGCAAAGCATTTCACAACTTGCTATTAATATAGTTGTGAAGAATGTTAGGTCATGCTTGTATGGATATTAAGAGATATATAAGATACGAAAGAGAGAACAAATATAAAGAAGGAAAGAAAAAAATGTGTACAAGTAAAGGAGCAGGGCAATAGTGAGAAAAAAATCACAGAAAAGATTAAAATATTACGTATGCTCGTTCTTTTGTACTAATTCGCCTCAACAAAAATCAATCATCTTAAAAGAAATGAATCATGTTAATTTATCAGTTGACGTGCATGACGCGTAGGAAAAAAAATTACCAAGATGATTGTTTTTTCATTTGTAGACTTCATCTCAAACGAAGATATCATGATAGAAGTGAGAATCCAAGATCAGTCAAACGCATTGTCCTCAATCTTCTTTGAATATATTTTTTAATATAGAACTATAAAGAATATTCTGAAGTAATATTATAAAGATTATTCGTAGACACGAAAGGACAGCGATACACCAGTCAAAGTCCTATACGATTTTTTTGTTGTAGTATTTCTTGCTGTATTCTTGGGAGCAGAGGATTAAAAGGGAACAGCCATACAAAGTGTGGAAAGGTAAATCCAAAAAAGCATTGGCGAAGCACTTTAGACGATATACTTCATCCAGCTTTTAACCAGTTTAGTTTACTTAGGAATCTCTGGATATTTCCAGCGCATTTTTCGACAGTGGATCTTAAAGATATTTTTTCAGTCCAAGTGAATCCCAAATATTTAAATTACTTATTATTAATTTGTATTATTTATCATTTCTGTTATAATCGTATAAAGCGAAAAGATAAATTAATTATAATTCATTCAATATTTGAACATTCTTAGATGATCTCCATGAATGGAACTTCAATTCATTTGGATGTAAAATTTTAGGATATTTATCTCCTATTATTATTAGCTCGTTCTATTGGGCTTTTCTGAATTAGATAGTTAATAAATTAAAATATTGTCTTTTTAAATTTCTAGCCGTTTTATTGTCTATCAAATTATACATATAGAAAAACTTTTAAAAAAATGCTATATCTCGGAAATAAACATACGAGGGCATGAACCCTTTTCAGATTTTTCATACATTATTGAGGTCTACATATTGTCAAAAGAATGAATCAAGATTGCTTGAACACCTAAACATGGTCTCTCTTTAGCGTTAGATTGAGAGTCTTAATATTCGCAAAGTATTTGCAAGCGTATTAGTACAAAAATCTTGAGTATTTTTCATAAATTAAATGAGTAGAGTAACAAACAATAAATATCGGAAAAAAATATTCTGAAAATGGCGCATTAAAGTGGTTCGTCTCTATTAGATTGATTGTTTACTTCATGATTGCTTTATTGTCTTCGTTCTTTTTCAACATAATCAACATTGATGTATTTCTTTACCATCATTGTCAAGTTACTTTATTCTACTAACTGTAAAATATGAACGTCATCCTTTTCACTTCAATTATAAATGGAAAGAACTACAAAAAATCGTATTTCTTTTTATTAACTTATACAATCTGCATGTAAAAAAGAAAAGAAAAAAATAAATGTGAAAACCTCGGATTAAAATCTGAGTGTTATGTGTACTTCAAAAAGTAAAAAGCATAGAGGACAAGTTGATTTTTATCTAAATGTCTAAAAAATAGTTGTCTCGAACCTATGCTCAGCACTTTGATCTTATCTCGTGAATGGCTTGACCGTTTGAGTCGGAGGACATCTCAATTGGACAGAAAATAGTTTAGTCTACATATTCATTGTACTCAAGTGAGTAAGATATGTGATAAAAAAAATTGATAGAAGTCAAAAACTGTGTACATCTGAAGAAATACTACCTTCCGGAAGATGGTATTTTAGACTTTTCTCACGTGATGCATGAGAATCTAGACTTCTTTTTCTACAAGACAGATCTCGTCAAGACACGTCTCTTGCCACTAAATTGTAGGGATAGAAAAGCTGGGGAATTAATTTAGTATGAACAACACTCTAAGCGATCCGATCTAGTGACCTTTGACTTGACTCTAAGAGTGGTAGAATTTCTTTATAAATTACAGAAACTGGTTTCAGATTCGTGATCAGCTTAGAAAACTGGGTAGGAGGAGTCATTTCAGAATGGATTTGTGCTTGGATCTTGCGAAATTACGGTCATATGTAATCTCATGGATCTATGATAGATAAATGATGCACAGAGACATCAGTATTTTCATAATAACTCACTAATATTAGCTATTGATTCGGGTTTTTACCTTTCAATAGACTTTTTGACTAGCTACAAAACCAGGCGTTTTGAAACCCCAAAACTATTGACCATCTGAGACATATCTAGGGAATTTGGTTTCTGGATATAGTTTTTGTGCATTTGGAGACCTTTTTCGGGCAATGTTTCGTTAGAAAACTACAGTTTAATTCAAAACTAATATCAGATTCAGAATCAGCATTAAAAACTGAGCCGATTTATATATGTTGTGAATATTTATGAGAAAAATTTTTTTTTGGAAAAAAATCTGTACCCCCTCGAAGATGGTCTGGTCAATAATGACAATTTTTTCGATAAATCAGTCATTTCTTGACAAATCCTACTCGTCTTCGAACTCGACTGAGATATTGATGAGACAATTCCGTCTACAAAATTTCAGCTCAAGCGAATGTAATTGTGAAGAATTATCGTGTAAGCAGACGGACGGTCACATTGATCGATTCTAGAGTGTGCTCACTCTTTGAGTACACAAAAAGGCAAAAAATCAAAACAACTAAAAGATCAAAAGATCAGAAAATAATTAGAAAAATCTTCCAATTTTCGAGGTGTTCCTGATTTTTCAGTAGCTTTGATCACCATGATTAATAGTAATAATTCAAGCGTCCATATGGAAACGAACCAGCACGCTTGAAACAGCAGTAATGAAAATCAGGAGAATCAGAAAAAAAGCAGAGAGCAGAAAGCCAACAGAAAATTTCTGAAAAATCAGAAGATTTGGTTAACCTGCTAGGTGCGATCATAGTGCATAATCATAAGTTCTTAAATTCTAACTTTTTTGACCCAATAGTATGTATGATCCAGACGTAAACAAATTATGATGGAAATACTTGAAAGTAGATGCTGACAAACATATTACTGAATCATTGTTACTTTTTGTTTTAGTCAGTTGTCCTTCTTACGTTTGACAGGGAGGCTCACTAAAAGATCATCTGTATATTCATCAGGGATGGGCATTTCCAACTCCGAATTGGAGTTACCTATAGAATTGATGCATTTTTTACATTAGAGTTGGAGTGGAATTGAATTTTTGAAAATAGGGACAAAATTACTTGGATTTGAGCCGATGTCTACCCGGAGTTGTCCATTTCGAATATTAATGTCATGAATAAAGATAAAGTCTGATATAGAATGGATGGAAATATTAAAGGTGGTATAAACATTGCTGTTGTTACGGTGATGTACATTTTAGAGTACAATTTGTATCGATGCTTGCATATTCCTCTTTTTACCAATTGTATATGTTCTCTTAAGTAAGTTTATTCAAAATAATGGAAATTTTCTGTCAATGTCGATGTTGGATTCTAATCAAAATATATAGTGTCCAGAAAGTTACTAGAGTTAGAAAATTTTGAAAAATTTCATTACGATTCGGCCAAATGGGCTCATTTTTTAACTAACGATAGAGGCATGTTCACACTCTAAATCCATACGGACAAGATTAGTGAGAGTCTTAGTTAAATATCACTATCGAGCTCAATAAGAAAATTTTACTTTTCACAGATAAGGAAAAATAACAATACACTTGGCAAAGCTTTTCACGAACCTTTTCCGTATGGATTTAGAGTATGAACATGCCTCTATCGTTAGTTAAAAAATGAGCCCGTTTGGTCGAGCCGTAATGGAGTTTTTCAAATTTTTCTAACTCTAGTGACTTTTTGAAAACCCTATATAAGATTCTGTAATGCGACAGAAACTAAACGATCGTATATAGATAGCGGCACAAAAAGTGATCAAAATGCAACTGCATAGTTAAGAGATAATATTACGTGAATAATTCTGCAAACGATATTCTTGCTCTTCTTCTTTACCATCTGATTCAAAACTATTGCCATGAAAACCTTCGCCGTCTTCTCTCCACTACTATAACCATTAGAGCTATCATCTAAATCAAATGTAGTGTCCTCCTCAGAATGAGAACTTCTAGAACTATGAACAGTTGCTAATGTGTCATATAGATGTTGTGCCACTGCTCGTATTTTTTTGAAGTTAGTGATTGTGTTGAAGTAATATTTAAAGTAGATTTGACGAAATTACATAAACAATTCACTATATTGACCACGTTGATGATAACTAAAACAGAGAAGTGCAAGAATTAACTAGTAAAGAGTTTCCTATTACGTGAAGAAATATATTGAGAGGTTCTTGTTCACATGACTACACGAAACGAAACCGAAGTTTGATCCTGTTCGCAAAATACACTGATCGTACTTCGATTGACGTTTTGAAAGAATAATTTCTTTCATTTATAACAAAGAAAAAAAGAAATTTGTAATAATGATTTATGTATTCTTTTTTTGTTTTCCTCTCACCAGATAAAACATCGAATTGATCAAAAAAAAAAAATGCTTCACACTCACGAAAAACCTCATATTCTTGCATGCCATCTCATATCAAGACGATCAAATATAGAAATCGAGAGAGAACAAAATTATAAAAGAATGCATCATCTACTTAATAATAAACCGATACACAGCGAAATAAGCATAAGCCCGTGGAAGCATTAGAGAACAGAATGAGAGAGCGGATAGAGATTCATTATAGCGCATAGCTATAATAAGAATAAACTTGACGCACTATAGTAATCCTGAACAAGTAAAAGTTTTGTTTGGAGAAACACAAGCTTACATCTTTAACAATTCGAATTCAAAGACTATATCTCTCCAAACATTAGCATACTAACGCCAAAAAGCTTGTCTTCCTCGTCTCCTCTAAAAGTTTCTTGATTTCAGCAAAGCAGTCAAACTGAAGTTCATCAAACCCCCAAGAGCGCTCTTCTGTCGAAATCTGAAATCAGCTACGTTGATTCCCTATATACTCTGGTAATTTTCGCTGGAAAACTGTAGAAAATCAAAAGACCGTTTTTCCATTAGATTTCAAGTTTTTGCCAAAAATTCTCCTAAAAAATCCTCAATACTCTTCAAAAACAATTTTCTCGTACGGTTCGCGATATGCTCTTGTATGTGGACAATTAAAAAAATATTTCCATGCAAAATTTTTTTTGACTTAGAAATTAGGTTTTTTAGAATCCGAATCAAGTAAGGCTCAAGAGCCCAAACCATTGTCATATTCGAATTCAGCATACTCGATTACCTGATTTTCACTAAATTTTAGGAGAAAGCGATGGGACAGTTAGTGTTCTTTCCTCATGAGTCGATCCGACAAATTGTTCTTATCACATGGATTTATAATTTGATGGAAGAATACTGTCGCCAATCATCAAGTTGTCATTCATAATAATTTCAAATAGCAAGAAATAATCGATTATGTGTGTAACAAAAGATAAACATGTTATAACTATTGCGTTAACATTCACCAACTCATTAAAAACAGTATACGTTCTTATTATTATAAAACATCATAGAATAGTCAATATTTTCACAAAAAACTCACTGGTAAATGATGATATACATCATACTCTTTTCTTTCTGTTCTCTTCACATTTCATCATCTTTCTTCTTGCATCAGTTCTCCTTTGTGATGCTGTCGCATTGTTAGTCAACTTTACTTTTATTCGTATGTAGTGTATATAGTACTGCTTTCTCTGCAATAAATCATTTTCATTTAATCTTCAGAGTTAGAGCGATTAGATAAGACTACACGCTCACATTGACACACTTATAATCATAACCTTCAGTATGAAAATTCGACTAGGCACTGTTTTCGATGCAGAAGCAATTACACGTGTTCATTACAATGCTGTCCACGGAAGAAAACCTGCAAACTACTATGCACAAAATATTTTACAAAGTTGGGCACCATCACCAACGGACGAGCATCGTCTCAATCAATTTCGTAGCATTATAGAGTGTAATAAAGAACTAGTGGTTGTTGCCGAATTAGACAACAACATAATCATAGGATTTGGAGCAATTATTACTTCTCAACATGAGCTTCGTGCACTTTATGTTGATCCAATGTACGAACATCAGGGTGTTGGCAGCAAAATTTTGAAACATCTTGAAGAAATAGCTTTGGAACAAGGAGCCGATATGTTAAAATTAGAAGCTACTCTCAGTGCTGAAACATTTTACATTCGACATGGTTATTCAAGAACAGAATACAGCTTTCATCCGTTGCGATCAGGTGATCAAATGAAATGTGTTAAAATGATCAAAGAACTACGCAAGCGCTAGAGTAAAATGAATAATTATTTTGTTTGTGTTTAAATTCTAATAGACAAAGTTATATAATTGTACATCTTTGAATTTCTATTGGGTTTCGTTAGATATATACAGCTTCTGAAAGTTTCGGATGGGATAGTTGAATGTGAGTGAATCAAAGGACTGAACTTCGTTTCCAATGAAGTCTGACCATACATAAAATGAAATACTCGTTTAGACCAACTTTTTTATACTTTATAAAGAGACTCAAGGAGTAAATAAAGAAGTAGCAAAAGTGATGTTTCATTGAGAGATATTTGTTTCCGTGCAAATAGTTTCATATATATAAACATGGAATAAAAGACCATAGATCGATAAATTGAAGTATTATTATTTCGTTTTGCAGAACTTCAAATGAATATATTCCTGTTTTTAGACACTCCGACACAGTAGGAAGCAAGCGAACATATACATAAATATTCTTTTCCACAATCTGAATATTTGTGTAGATACATACACATGTGATCTATTATTTCCTAAAATAGTGGTTTTCAAAGTTTTATAGACCCCCAAGAAATAAGCCTGCTAAGGCTTGGGCCCAAAAATTACCATAAATCAAGCAAGTCTAGTCGTAAAGCGCTATAGCACAATATTCCACAAGCAAAAAATATCGCTTAAAACTTGCTCACCTATGATCTTTATGCTGGAAAAAAATTATCGTAATCCGACTTAAAATAGAGTAGAAAACTAAGAATTCCTGTGTCGAAATCCTGTCCCAATAACTTACTGTTCCCTATACTATAAACTCTACGCAGGGATCATGCCTGACCGATCGCGTATTTTTGTCAAATACTCCTGAATATGTATCGTAACTATGGTAGTATCGCAAACTCATGAAACCTTTCCTAAGCTATTTTGGATGGTACCCAAAAAATCCAAGGTCTCGAGGCAGAAATTCAGTTTTAGACATCTGTACTAGACCTTGGCGAAAAACTAAGGTGATATTCGGAATCAGCTCGTCGAGCTGCATCGAACAATATATATACATATACAATAATTTTTAAAAATAACTTTTTACCCGTTTTCAAAACAGATTTAGGCCCGAAATCCTGTCGTTTTGGGTTTGGAATAAAGGGTGAGGCCCCTCCAGCCTTCTTTTTCGAAAAAAAAAATTTCTTAAAAATGGTCTTCTGAGTTGTATGCTGTGATTTCTAGTCGAATGAAAGTCATTGCTAAGCAAAAAAAGCTGCGTGTCTGCCTACTTATGTGGAAACTTCCAACTGTGCAGTACTCTATTTGTCTATGACTCAGATAAACAATGATGTCAATCAATTGTCCGAGAAAGTGATTTCACAAGTAACTACATACACGTACTTACGTCATTCCTTGATAGTACAGAAAGAAAAATTTTATCGTATATGTTATTAGTGACTCATATAAGATTCTATGTGAATATAAATAGACGAATATACTGTTAAAAAAGGATAAGACAGGTGAGACAGAACTTTGAACTTAGATTCAATCTTAATAATTTTTTAGATATAGAATGAATTTTGAATCATTAGCAAATGAATTATTTCTTGATTTATTTGAATATTTAACTGCAATTGATCTATTTCATAGTTTCTACAATCTTAATTCTCGAATTAATACACTTCTTTTGTGTCATTTTCGAGTATATCATCTTGATTTTAAATCAATATCAAAATATAATTTTGATATTATTTGTAAAAAACAACTTCCATTTATTCTTAAACAAATTATTTCCGTACGTTTATCAGGTGATGATGAAACTTTAACATTACCAAATATTTTTCTATCATATGGTTTTACATTTGATCAATTTATTCATTTAAAATCACTAACACTTAATCATATTTATTCATTTGATATAGTTAATCAAATAATAATTCAATGTCAATCACTTTCATATCTTTCAAATCTTAATTTATTTAAATGTTGTTTAAAAACTAAATATCAAGATATATCTTGTATATTAAATAATATTTGGAATATATCAAAACTTCTCAATTGTAATATAAATAATATTTTTCCTGAATCAAATTGTTTTTCAACAATTAGAAATATTTCAAAAACAATTCAAAATCTTTCATTTGATAATATTTTTTGTGATTTAAATGATTTAACAAATTTATTTAATCATACACCTAATCTTCAACGATTTCGTACAAATATTTCACCATCATATCACTATCAACAATTACATACAATTGTATCATCACTAATATCATTAAAAATTTTTAATGTAAATTCAATCACTTCATTAATGATGATTAAACAAATGCCAAATTTACGTTATTTAACAATTAAAAGTACAAATATTTATTTAAATGGTAATGAATGGAAAACAATTATTAAAGATTATTTACCTAATATAAAATTATTTCAATTAAAAATGGAATTTAATTTTCCTTATCAAAATGATATAAAACAACAAATAAATCAACTTATTCAAACATTTCAAACATCATTTTGGATTAAAAAAAAACAATGGTTTATTCGATGTCATTTAATTATACGAAATAGTTTAAATATTGGTATTCTTTATACTTTACCTTATATATTTGATGATCTAGATTTTTTTAATGATCAATATTCAAAATCAACTTGTCCTAATGAAGAAGATTATTCTTCATATGATTATATTCAAAATTTTCATATAAGAAATTTTAATAATGAATATTTTTTACAATCATATATTCGTTTACCAAATATTCGTTATTTAAAAAGTGATTTTTCATATAATGATAAATTCTATCCAAATATTTTATCATTAGAACGATTAATATCACTTGAAATTATTTTACCATTAAAAGATTTTCAATATTTACAATTAGAATTTTTATGTAAACAATCATCTTGTCTTTATTCATTAAAATTTAATGGTTTAATTGATTTTAATAATTCATGTATAATTTCATTTTTATCTAAATCAATATCAATTCGTCGATTAGATTTTCTTGGAAATATAAATAGTTTTAATAATCAATGTTATAATTATGAAGATTGTTTTATTTTTGTTAATTCTTTTCTTGGAAAACAATGTCAAGTTCTTTTAATTGAAGTTGAAAATCGAAAAGATATTATTTATTTAATTAATAATATGTCTAATCTTCGTATGTTAATATTTCGATGTGAATATGATCGATGGATTGATACAGATTTTGATAGACCATTAAAAAATAATGAACTTTTTATATGGTTTCAAACACATTTACCATCGACATGTTTAATTCTGAGAGATAAAAATTTAGCATCATCATTTATGCATTTGTGGATTGGATGGTTAATTATATAAATAATTTTATTTTTTCTTGTATCTTTTCTCTTTCTGTTATTCCTTGTGATGAGGGTGGTGATAATATGATTCCAGTTTGTTATTAATAAGAGAAAGGAAATAAAACAAATATGGCAAATATTATGAAAATGTTATTACAAATATTTATTCGGAATTTTGGCGTTTTTTTTTCTTTTTATTTTTTTAATTAGTATTACATACTTCAAAGCTTGCATTTGAATCACGATAACATCATTGATCTTAAAATGGTTTGAATGGATCAAGAAGAAGTGCAAGCTCATTAAGAACATCAATTAGTATTAAGAAATTTAATATGTTTTTCAGCGCTCTTCATCTTTGTTTTTGATAAGAAGTCAAATAAAAATACTTTGTTAATAGAATCTCACCCGAATATCGAATAATTTTAGCATTTTCTATTTAGTATCTGTTAAAAAGTCGTATAACAACATTTTCTGACGAATTTTTTTCTGCTTCCATTGGTTAGAAATAGTCAGAAGTCCTGATATAGAGTAGGTAGCCAGGAATACTATACATTGCACTTATCTATCCATCATACATCAGAGATTTCTGCTTATTTATTTTGCGACTCTTTGATTTATTTTAATATATTTTTTACTGATCAAATCTATATATTTTTATTCATACTTGTGTTTAATGAACTATTCATTTTACAATTTATTACTAATAACCTTCGCACTGACTATTCATCTATTTTACTGATCACTTAAGGGACCCTTCAGAATACCCAATTTTTTTTTATGAAAAGATGCGCCAGGTTCTCCCCTTTCAGAATATAGCCTAACATATATATATATATAACAATCAAAAAGGAAGAGTATATATGAATCAAATAACAACTAATTAATTAACTGTTTTAAATAAATTTGAAAAAAGATTAAAAGGAACGACATACAAAAAGTTGTAAAAAGTAATGGTCTGAGTGTAACAAATGGCTACATTTCGCATCTCATTTTTTTTATCACTTTTTCGCTCCATTAGAAAAATAACAAAATATATGTCAGAAAAATGCAGCGAGAAAAGCTCTACAATTTATACAAGACGATTTATTTTATAGTCACACTTTTTATATTTAAAATAGACTAGATTTTGAACGACAAACTTCAATTTGGCAGAAGTTATGCAATTTTTTGGTATATGATGAATACGGATTTTTTTCTTATTTCACTTTGTATAGCTTTTTTCGTTGTAGTTTTTGGTATATTTTGTTTGTCTAATAGAGCGAAAAAGCGATAAAAAAAAGTGAGATGCAAAACGTAGCCATTCGTTATGTTTGACCCGTTACTTTTTACAACTTTTAATCTTTTTTTTAAATATATTTAAAATAGTGTTTACACTTTCTATAAAACTTGGCCAGAAGATAGTCGAGGACGGCGAGTTCAATTCTGAGGTTAGTTTTTACACAAAGGACCACTTTTTACAAAAAAATAGTCTGGTAATAATTCAGAAACACAATTTCTACGAGAAAGAGTTGAGCAAGTCTTTAGACGAGCGTTACTTGTAACCTATTGTATTGATATTTAAACAGAAAAGAAATAAGATACAATTCATAATAATTGAAATAACTACGAAAAGGTTTTTCTTCTCATTATTTACATAAGTATTTATACGTCTATATAAAAGTCTTTCTCACTTAGTTTTTTTTCCTCATTTCTGTGCTCGTTCCTTTGTCATCGAGTGAATTGTTAAATAAAAGAGTGAAATATATGTTACATTCTAGTACAATGTTGGATTGATGACAAATCGTACGAAGTAAAACTAAACAATAGAGAAACATTTACTCTTTATCACTAAAATATCGTAGTTATACTTTTTTTTAAATATTCTTCCATATTTAAATACATTGAGCACTGTTCGATCTTTTGTATTCTCTTCGTCTCATTTATCATTTCATAGCATTGTTTAAAAAAAGAAAATTAAATTAGGGCAGAATAAAAAGAAAAAAGAACAGCTGCCTCATCTATCACCATTAAAAAGTGAGTAAACATTACTTATTTTGTTTTTTTTTCTCATTGGAGAAATATAATATACATAGATTTATCTCGATAAAATTCTACAGAATTAATTTAATTAATTATCTGCTAAGAGAAACATCATGATTAATAACACTTATTTGATCATGTTAATCCATGTGGTAAAAAAAATAATTTCAACACAATTAAAATACGAAGGTAGGAAAATTAACGTTGTAATATATGCAGTAAAGAAGACGCAGTATTATAAACTGTAAAATGGTCGTATTCAGTAAAGTTTTGATGGATATATAGATACTTGTATTGATTAATCTGGGAATAAAAAATATTAACAATTAATAACTTTATTCTTCTCTGTTTTGCACATCTTATTAGTAATTTACTGTTATATACTCTATATTTCTAACGAGTGAAAATTTGAATTACATAATTGTATCCACTAATAGATTGAACTAAGAAGAATGTCTTTGTCCATAAATAGATACTTCAAATCTATTAAAAAATAAGAGTACAAAAATTATTTGAACGTATGAAAGAACTTACATAAGAGCTTATGTCTTGAAAACTGATCCAAAATACTATAAATATTCTATTAGTAATCGTTTGAAGTTATTTATATTTGCAAAATAGAACTTAAAAGTTAATTTTAGTAATAATTAATTATGTGCGTTTCGAAATATGATCAATGTAATTTATATTCATTATAATAAGAATTTAATAAAAAAACGTTATTTTTAACTGACTTTCTTTGATGGATATAATTAGATTAATATACGATGTTATTTAAAAAATTCATAAAAAATAGTTAATAAACATTTTCTTTTTGTATATGTATGTTTAAAATTTTGGAACAATATAATTGAACACATATTTAATAAGAACATTTTTGATCAATCTGTTTCTATGGCGTGTGATTAAGCTTTTAAGTTTCAGCTTATTTTTTTACAAAGAAATTATATTTTTATACCAAAACAAATATCAGAAAGTCATTGAGAGTGATGATCTTCAAAGCAATCAACAATACATAGAGATATTTTTCAGTCAAGTCACGTATGTCGTGTCTCATATTAAATATTCTAAGATGTGCAAACCATTTATTTTCTTTGAAACTGTTATAGATAAGATAAAACTAATAAGCATATTACACAAAGTTAGAAATTCACCAGAGAATATTAGTGAGAAAAGTACATAATTAATTCTTTGACGCACGACTTTTGAATGGAAAAAGCGGGAGGAGGGTGCGGAAGAATAGAAAGAAAAAAAAAGAGGTGCACATATGATCCACCGCCTGTTATAGGGTTAATACAAGGAAGAGAATTAAAGCACATTATTTGTATTGGACCACATTAGAATCAGAGATAGTGTGTGTTATCATGCAGAAATAAAGAAAACATAAATAGAATACATATAAGAATAACAAATAGAAGAAAATGAAGGTTTGTATTTGTGTAACATCATCATCTAATAAACAATAAAAATTTTCTAAATAATTAAAGAATAAATTAGATACATTTTTATTCGATACATATATCCCAATCTGTTTATGAAACATCGTCGAGAATCAATGAGTTGAATCGATAGTAATAAAATTATTTTTAATAATATATTTATAATCATATATTCTTATTCAATTACGTTTTATATAAACAAAATATGAAAGTAACATAATATATTTAAGGTCATTTTTGAATGAATTATATATGAAAGAATTTATATTACTATACAATGGAATTTATCGCCACAAATTAGTTCCTTTATAAAATTCATCATAGAAATTTACACTGGAAAATATTTATAAATATTCTATTTTAATTATTTCATATATAATAAAGCTAAAATTTTATTAAATAGTTATATCGACCTTTATTAACTTTTAAGAATATACAGATTTTTTATATGCGTGCGTTTCTTTAGCGATATATCTTGAGTAGATTGTATTCAGTCGAACATTACTTATCTTCATAATGCGTAACTAAGTAAAAACTGATTCTACGACTCGATTTCTCGATCTAACAACCTTAAATAGGAATAAATGTGGAAAAGAACCCATTATAAATCTTCTAGACAAAAGTGTTTTTGAATCAAATGTTTTTTTAACCTTGACCTAAACAGACAAACACATTTTGTTCCTATGAACCTTTCAACAGTCGAGGGAATAAGCGATAAAATCACTAACATCAAATTATATGACAATTTCCTTTTTTCTTTTTGTTATAATAAGACTTTTAATTAACGAGACAGTCAGTATATAAATTATTCATTTTTCTAGATTCCTTTTTATGATCATTAAAATTTAATGATGTCTTTATCATTAAATATAAATTCAATAGAAATATTAAATAATATTTCAATACAATTTAATCGTTATTTTTCAATATTTATTTTTTTATTTGGTACAATTGGTAATATACTTAATTGTATTGTTTTATCTCGATCATGTCTTCGTTCAAATCCATGTAGTTTTCTATTTCTTATATCATCAATTGCAAATCTTATATCGCTTATAGTTGGTTTAACAACACGAATTTTATCTGGATGGAATATGGATTTAACAGATACATCTAGTTGGATATGTAAATTACGTGTTTTTATTATGCTTGTATTTCGAACAATTGCTTTTTGGCTTATTGCATTAGCTACAATTGATCGTTGGTGTTCATCATGTAGTCAATATCAACGAAGACAAATAAGTTCATTAAAAAATGCCCAACAAGGTACAATATTAGTTATTATTTTATCTTTTCTTTTCTATTCACAAGTTATTTATTGTTATGATGCAAATGTTATTTCCGCTCCATTAAAATGTTATGGTAAAACAATAAAATGTCGTTTAGTAACTGATTTAACTTATGCATTTATAACAGTATTATGTCCATTATTAATTATGTTTATATTTGGTTTAATGACAATATCAAATATACGTCAAAGATATTATATTATATCATATAAGAGAAAAATTCTTGAAATAGATAATGAAAATAGAAAAATTTTATCATTAACAACTCAACAACGACAACGAAGAAAAAAAATAGATCGATATTTACGTCATGTACTTTTTATTCAAATAATTCTTCTTACTATATTAACACTTCCACAAGTTGTTGAAAAATTATATACAACATTAACAATTTATAAAAAAAAATCTTTATTACATATAACAATTGATAAATTTATTTATAATTTTGTTTTACTTCTTACTTATTTTGCTAGTGGAATACCATTTTATATATATACATTAAGTGGTGGAAATATTTTTCGAATAACACTTATAAATTTATTTCAACCAATATATGAAAAATTAATACGTCGATAAATTTTATTTAATTATTTTAAATTTTGGATTATAAAAATTATCAAAACAAAAAAATTTCGTATACTAACAATTATTTATTTATTTTCAAAGTATTTATTGGAAAAATTGGTATTATTATATACAATATCGCTGTAATTTAATAATTAAATATAAAAAAAAAACACTTTATTCAAGATAAGAACAACATAATACTCGTATATATACTTATCGACAATATCTAATGCAAAATTTTTTAGTTTTGCTATGTGACAGGCTTTTCCACGTTGACTAACAATATCAATACAAATATTAAAAAAAATCCTCATATAGGCGTAGTTTAAATTTTCATTAAAACATGGAAATGAATAGAAAATATCATTGCTTCTATATTTATATATATATATCCTATCAGTGTCGTCAATGAGTTTGGAAAAAGAATGAAATATTCATTCGTTTTCTTTCCGTCCGTTTTTTCCTAACTCTCACCACATATGCTCTAATTATTTTCCTTAAAAATAAAAATTCATTATATTTTTTTTTGTTTTTTTCTACATCGAAATGTATACCATATTTGTCGTTTGTTTTATTGTTTTTATTTCTGTCATCAGTAGTGATGAATGTTCATTAACAATCGATTGTTAATATTGTATATCAGCTAGTCCACGGAAGGAGTGTGATTTCGTCACGTTGTTTCCACTGAAGGAAAAGCCACTGGAAACTGTGTAATGTCAGATTCTGTCAGGTACAACTGACTGTTCAAAATTATAGGCACCTTTACATCTAAAGCATACGTTCCTTGTAAATAATCCAACAAATACAATGTGACGGAATCATGTTTTACGTGGACTAGCTGATATATTAAGAAAATCTTTTATTTAAACTGTATTTTCATAAATTTATGTTGGATTAAATGATGTAATTAAATCGTTATAAAATATTTTCAAAATATTAGCTGAATCACATTGTATTTAAGTGAATTAACTTAATTATAATATTCACAACACATTATTACTATTAATTAAAAATTATCTTGTGATGTGAGATTTATGATAATAAAGGAGATTTACTGTGATAACAAGAGAAAAAAAATGTCAAGCCGTCCTATGTATATGTCCTTGGATTGTTACAATTTCTATAAAGTTATTCATGTTATTTAAAAGCAAACTAAAATAAAATGATTGAGGAATAACATATGTTCTACAACATAAAAAATAAAAAAAAAGATTATTTTTTCGAATGTCTAAATAAAATTATTTATTCAATATAGGTTTGTAATAATGCAGTATTTATATATACATTAAAATAACATTGCTGTAAAAAGCGTTAGGAATATTATCTTGAATAATGTAAATGTTTAACGAAACTATGCCTTTTTACTAGTTAAGTAAAAATAGATTTTAATCCTGATTTCTTTTCTATAACTCTTATATTTTGTTAATATAAAACTTATTAAAAAATCTTGAGGATAGCTGTCGGTATGGATAAAGTTGAAGGCATGAGAATTAAAATTTTCTTTTATGCTTCACTTCCACTCTCGGTATAGAAGAAAAAAACAGAGTGTAGACAAACAAAGTGCGTTCAGTGCTGTTTTAATAAGCTCAAAAAAGATAAAGTCACAAAGAGTAATAGCGACATAACATAATTAGCACATGCCTCCCTAATAATTTTATTATCACTAATTGTCATCTATTCATATTAAAATGAAGACTTTATTGTAAGGTATAGGTATAACAAATCGGTTAACTTCAATAATATAAAAATTCATTTTGTTCTTAGTAAAAATTGTATTTTTCTTCTCATCAATTAAGTGCCTTATTTGTATGTAAATTGTGTCATTTTTATTGTTTTCAAGTCTAACATTTATTCTGTGCATATACAAATACTTCATTCAATTGATGAGCTTTTTCTTCATTCCTTTTGTTAATGTAATATATTATTGTTGTATTGAAACAGAAACAATAATTCACTTATTCACAAAGCATGTTTTCTTGAAACCTGTCGGATAGCTATATATCCGAGATACAGAAACTCTGTTTCTTGGGAGCACAAAATATACTTAAAGCAATCCAAAAGTAGTTGCATTATTATCAAATTTCCTTATAGAAAGGTTGAAAAAAATTCACTTTTTATGGAAAAGCAGAGCATCTTTCATTCTATTTGATCCCTATTTAACTGGTATCATAATAATAAAATTTCGATAAGAACTATTTTTGTTGAAGATTAGCTGGTAGTATTTGAATCATAATGGATGTGGCATATGAAAAAAATGGGACACTTTTGGATTTCATTTTATTATCACTTAATCGGTTGTATTAAAAACACAAAATATACAAGCACAAGATGCAGTATGAAAAGCTCTACAATTTAGAAAAGATCGCTTCTTTTATAGTTGCATTTTTTATTTTTTTTTCTATTGCATCTTTTCGTAAATTATATGATAGATGAATGTGCATAGCAAAACTATATGTAAGATGATGTTCAACCAAATTCAGTATTGTTTAACAAGCATCGTGACTCCATGCTAGTGCAATAAGTCTGTGGAAGGTTCGATAAAATAATTCTGTAGGTATCATGAGGCCATCGCGCAGTCGCATCAACTTTTAGGAACGGTACACACCTCTGATATAAATATAGACATCTTCTTTTTTTATTAAAATATGTACAACAAAATGTGTATCATGAAGCAAATCCAGGCGAGCGTGAATTTAATAGATCTTATTAAATTAATGCTATCCTTTCAAAAAGGATATGTGAATCTTATAATGAGTGTGGCATGATGAAAAGAAGAATTAATAGTGATTCGTATTTATAAAGATAAATCGATGAGAGATACTACGCTGAACCAATCTCTTAACTGTTTTACTTTTGAAATACTACGATATGGGACTAATGTTTTTGGCTATGAGTAGCTAGTATATACTTTGATTGAGGGGCGATACTATTTCAAAATTTACCAGTCTTTATTTCAGTTGTATTCATTTGTAAATTTTAACAGGCATTAAATGAAACAAATTAATAAGCAGAACTGAATCTAAGACATCACATTTAAGAATGTATGGCATGGAAATAATGATGTTTGCTTGTATATAGAGCTTTAAACTTCTTTCTCGAAATCTATAGATATGTCAGAGGACAGAATAGATTCCAGTTCAATTTAAAATTGTCTGAGTTTAGATGAAAATAAATATCATCCTAAGCTAGAACAAAATAATATTTTAATTTGTACTATCGACTGAAATAAAATTTTGATCGGAACTAATCCACTTTGAATAATTCAGATCAAAATTAAATTTTAATGTGAACTAGTTCATTTTGTAATATTTTACTTTTAACTAGCTGGTACAAATTAAAATATTATTTTGTTCTAGCTTAGAATAATATTTATTTTCATCTGAACTCGGATAATTTTAAACTGAACTAGATTCTATTCTGTTCTTCGACAGATATATATAGAAAGTCATGTGTTTAAGTAAAAATATCATTGAAAGTGGTTTTTTTTATTCTCTTAGAGTCAATACAAAGTTTGTATTAATATTTAAAAACATGTCAGGATAAAGTCGTGTCCATTGTTTATGGGTTAGCAAGTGTGGAGACTTCTGATGCTGTAAGTTCACGGGCATAAACATAAAATTCATCAAGAGATCCGTAAAATTGACCCATTTGTATTGTGCCCGTATGGCATACTCCAGTTCCAAGTAAGGAACTTCCTAATGTAGTTGTCATAAGAGCACTACTGGACCAAAAGCTATATCCACTAACTGAGTTCCGTAGAGTACCGTTTACATATAATCGTTGGCCATTGGTTGATGAATATGTTGCTGCAACATGAGTCCACGTTTGAAGTGAAAGTGATGGTCCAGTAAGTGGAACATCGGTTTGATTCTAACTATTGATAGCAATCTGTCCAGATGAAGTTAGACCCATAATGGGTAGACACCATGCATTGGTCTGCGCTCCATCAGTCCGACTACTAAGATGCATAATAGTTCCACCAGCAAGACTTGTCGGTTTGATCCAAATTGCAACTGAATATGGCCAGTTATTTGCACCGATACGTCTTAGTCCTGTGACTTGAACATAGGATGACAAACTCGAAAGAGAAAGAGCTCCATTCACCCGACCAGATGATGTGTATGAATAGTTTGCTCCTGTTCCATTAATCAACAAAGGTCCTGAATCAACAAGTGTATTTCCATCGAAAGTAAGATAGCCAACTACAGTTGCATCATATAACACTTCTGTAGCATTTTTTGCTCGGCCAAAGTAAGCAATTGAATCGAGACATCCGTCAGAATAGTTATTTGGCGTATTTACTCCGTTAGTACCAATAGTCAACGCACTAAAACATAGTTTATTTTTGATGAAGTCTACTTATTAAGGAGAATTAGAAAAATCAATTCACTTATTGATTAAACTCAATCAATAGATAGATGAAAATATTTATTATAACCTGGGTACTAAATACGAATAATTATCCTACTTGATGAACGGTTCTAGATTCAAAATAATTAATCAGAATTGTAGAGAACTATTCGTAGTGATAATCTGTCTATTCGAAAATGAGTAATAAATATATAAATTTGAAGAACATCATGCAGCAGTGATCTGTCATTCTGTGTTTTTTTAGTATAAGGATAACTTCTGAACATTTATATTATCTTTGGGCAGGGACAATCTTGTTTAGTAGGAAAAAGACGCATTATATTGGTTAAATCTTCAATTAACTTGAAGTTGAAAATCTGATTATGATAAATAGATCACTGACCCTGTCGCACCCTGATATGGCCCAGCTGAACTACGTGACACATCTAAATAGCCATTCACATAGACAAACTGTGTGTATGTCGAATAGTCATAAATATATGCCTAGAATTCATGAAAAAATTAGAATTTTCTTCTAATTTTGTAGTCTTCTTTTGACACATACCATGTGATACCATTGACCAGCAGACAACATCTAAACAAAATCAAAAAGTAATCGTAATCAATTTCATGTATTTCTAGATTACGCAAGAGTTAACTGTATGAGTGTAATGTTCTCGTTATTCACTCACCTGACTTCCTTGAACGTCATCATTGAAAAAACCGAGATAGATGCGCTGATTTTCGACGATAATATGAAGGGAATGATCTCGTACATTTTGTTCAAATTGGCCAAAAACGGCATTATCGCTACATGAAGAACCATTGCAAAGAGTTTGTGCATACATCCATGTTTCAAGTGTGAGTGATGTGTAAGCCATGTTGAGGAACGGTGGTGTATAGATTGTTACCGATTGAAATAATGATCGATTCAGCCAAAGACATGAGCCGATTCCATTGTAACCGGGTGAAATATAGGTTGGTCCATTGGTACTGTTTCCATTAAAATTATTGTACAAATCTAGTAGATTTCCATCAAAACTCCACAAAATGCGAACAGCTGCAAGAAATGGAACAGAAGAATGTTTAATAGATTTATTATGTAAAATACAAATGTATTTGACATTGCGGTCCGATCCACATGTCTGTATCACCTATTTTAACAATATATTTAGAGATAAAACTAGATAAATCAATATGGAGTTATAATAACTTACAACTGCATGGATTGGGCGCCGTACAGTTTCCACCATTGAGACATGTCGGATTGCAGACAGCTGCAAGGAATTCGATAAGATGGAAGTATTTATAAAAGAAAAAAAATTGTTCTTACGAGTTAGACAAACACTACCATTCCATGAACTTGTAGTATAGGACATTTATAAATGCTGATATTCGTCGAGAGAAAAAGAAAGAATAGTTACCAATTACAAGTATTTGGCCCTAAACAGGTACCATTATTTTGGTAAGGTGAGACACAGATAGGTGTTGTACAAGTTGTTCCAGTCCTATCAGAAAAGTGAACACTTTCACAAAGAGTTTCTTATTAATAATGATCGTTTCACCATTGAGATGTACAATTGCATACATTTGGCGATGTGCATGTTCCGTTATTTTGACATGGATTTGTACAATTTGCCAAGGCACACGATGAACCATACCTGTTTTGAATAAACATA
Source organism: Macrotrachela quadricornifera (assembly GCA_022393335.1). Classification (NCBI taxonomy): domain Eukaryota; kingdom Metazoa; phylum Rotifera; class Eurotatoria; order Philodinida; family Philodinidae; genus Macrotrachela; species Macrotrachela quadricornifera. The sequence goes on along the minus strand of JAJEKB010021802.1, from coordinate 387,590 downwards.
TATGGAGTATTGAACAGAAAGGCTGATTGAGAAAAAAACGAAATATACCAGGCTGTGTTGCACCTACAAATGTTGGTTCCTGTACAGTTCCCACTGACACACGATAGATTGCATATATCTGTCAGTTAAAACAATCATTTTCTATTTACAATGAATAATTTATAATTTTTTTCTCTTAGAATCAGTGCCAGAGATCGATCTACGACTAACATCAAATACAATAAGAATACTTTAGTATAGTTTTTTCTACAAGGAAAAAAAATAATTATGTGAATTTTAGTATTCATCACTCTCGAGTTTCAATACTTATCGTTTGTCTTTCTCCTCATTGGATGCAAGGAAAGAAGAAAATGTCGTAATTATATTAATGTTTTAGTTCTGTTATTATTCTAATAATCTCCCTGGCAATTTAGAACTGTCAAGTAGTCGTCGATTAATATATTTATTGATCTAAAACGTAATCAACGTTATTTTCTCAGAAGACAAAATAAATTTCATCAATAGTTTTGTTTTTTCATCTATTTAGGATGAGAAATCAGTTGAAAGAATATATATATATATACAGTAAACTTCATATCTATAGCTATCAATAGAAAGTTTTATTTACAAAGTTTTAGATTTTCTAACTAAGCGAATAACTATCGAAAAGTCTACATAGAACTTCTTGTTCGAACCAAATTGTCACATACGGTCTAAGTTGGAAAAATTTTTTTCTTTTCTCAAAAAGAAACTTAACATTTTCTAGAACAAAGTCACAAATTTCTTTGTTTTATTAGACTAAATAATAAAACTGTATAGGACCTTAACAAATTGAATACTTTCTTAAGATGTGAGAATGTTATAAGAAATCAATATGAGATATTTTCGATGAGAAACTCCTGATTCCAATTAGACCTAGACTCAAATGGTCATTCTTTTAGAGTAAATACGATTATCTCTGGCACTGATATATATCTTTTTTCAGTCAATTTAGAACTTTAAAACAGACATCCAGTTGTTGTTGTTGTTGTTGACGTTGATGTTGTTGTCGTCGTAGTTGTTGATGTATTAGATATGCCAATAGCTAGTGGTAGTGCGATTGCACAAGCCAAAATAAACAACAGTGTAAGTAGTGCAATTAGGATTTTAGACCATAAACCCATGGATCTTCGAAGAGTTTGTGATATGATATATACAAATTATTAACAAATGTTACATGTTATACAGACCTTCTCTTTTTACTCTGCACTTCGTATAGATTATCCAGATCGGCATTGATTTCTTGCATAGTGTCTGGTGGTTCATCTGGAGATGGCTGAAACTCTTGAGGGATCATTGAATGCATGAATGGAACATAAGCCACAGGTTCGCCCTAATCATGAATATATAATTATAAGTAATATCTACTTGCAAAAATTTGCAAATCAGAAAATATGAGTATTCAAAATCATCGATCTGGTGCACTCTTTCAGTTTTTTTCAAAGTTTTTATCGTATACATGCGTGTTAATTCAATAGAGTAATTGTATTATTAGTTTAAAATTCAATAAAATATCTATGGTTAACAGGAAATAATTTAAAATACACCCAAAATTTTCATCGTCTAGCTAGTATATTTTGTTTAGCAAGTGAAGTGTATTGTCTCGGATATGGACCGAAGGTTACCGATCTAACTACACATCGATATGGTAATTTCTGTTCAATCATGCGAAAAAAATACTGCCCAAGCAGGCACTTTTTATCACGCGAGAACAACTCGAACTATAATAGTCATTGCGCTAAACCTGGAATAACTTTTCATTTTTATAAATATTATATCTCGAGCACGAGAGTCATAGCATTTCACCGACGTAAATTTTTAATTAACATTAATCTCGATTTAATTTACAAATTTAACGGATAAGTGTCAGAATGAAATAAAACTAGACAAGTCAGATTTTTCAAATCGTAAGTCAAGTTAAATCTGATTAAAAATTAAGTAAAACATAACTTTGTTAACATTTTTCAAGCGAGGAATACTTTTTTTTAGCTCCAGAGTTCTATTTTACGGTAAAAAATGGACGAATAAATGAAATTCTTTTACAGCATATGATTTCACATAAATTATCGTGCCGAGTTCTGAAATGAAGTAATGAAAGTAACGGCATTACATAGAGAATGAGCTTTTCAACTATTAAGTCTTTTCACTTAATTTTTCAGCATTTTATTTACATTCCTCTGTGGATTTACATACACATTTCGAAGAAAAATACTTAGTATAGGCTTTTAAGCCAAGATTTTCCAGCTCTTTTCCCATCACAAATCTTAATAACTCGCATCAGAGATCATTAAGTATAGTAGTGGTAGTCGCAGGTTAGACATTAATTAGTTAATTGGAAAAAAAAATTCTCTTTCTAATAGAGAAGAATGTAGCAAGTATAAATTGTCTGCTTCCTTCCTTGTGTGTTCGCAATTCAGTGATTGGCCGAAGACCAGTGCAAGAACAAAAGGAAAATCTGTTTCAAAAACTTGACCAATGGTTAATTGAAACTGAAAAATCCGAATCTGAGAATAGTTTTAATTTTTTATTGTATTAATCAATTATCAACTTCCTTTATTATTTTTTGTTTTTTTAAAATTCTTTATCAATAGGAATCAAGCATAGAGAACCAGAATTCGAAATAGGTTTTAATCTTGCCTATTAATTACTTATTGATTGTTCAGAAAGAATATTTCTACATGCAAGAGTCAAGGAATCCATAGACATACGTTCCTTGTGAAGTCTGTAATAATATTAATTCATAATTAGCCGAATATTGCCGCTTTTTCATTTTTTCTTTTAAGAAATCGTTTTGTATCCTACTGTGGACAGAACATTTTTATAGAATAAAGGTATTTGTTCCGTGAAAGATATTTGGAAAGAGTAACTTAAAGTTATTATTTAATTATAATAAATTGCTATAATTTTTAAAGAGAAAAAGCTGACCCTTTTAGAAAAAAAATGATCTTTATTAGATATAAGGGTATGGAAAATTCAATGGTGGCCTTAGTAATTTGTTCATATTTTTTCCAATTTTCATCCGAGTGGGTGTTTACAAGAATCGTCGTTTCAAATTCTACAATATAGTCTTATTGTTATTAAAGTAAATATTTTCCACCATTTGGAGAAACACGATACATTCGATTAGACCAACCAACACGACTTTCAAAAACAACTCATTTGCGAATGTTTTTCGTGGAGATCGAGACCCATCCTATTGAAAGATCTAGTTGGTATCGAAAATTTGATTTCCATATTTCAATCCAATCGGAAGCACTTTTCCATATAAACAATGTGATCGACTGTTCCTCCATCCAAGATTATGAAAGGTCTTACATTCTTGGAATAGGCATACAACCAAACCATTACTTTCTGTAGAAATTTTCGTCTCTACTTGATGTTATCTTTTTTATCGGTATCAGTACGATCTACTGCTCACACTCGATCATTTTGGGAATTATAGACACCACCAATATCACAAAACTTCTTATTCAAAAAAAGAATTCTCATGATTTCTTCTTTACAAAAATTTGTTCGAGCCCAAGTTACAGAATTTTTCCTTTTCATCTTTTGATGATCGAAAACCAATGGTTGCATTACTTTTTTTTTATAGGAACATAGCCCTAAATCATTTTTCATTATTTAGTAAAATCTTCTTTCGGTAATATCAAGTTCTATAGATAGTTTACGAGCTGATACTCTTTTTTCGATATTGTCCCTTGTTCTAATCAAACGTGAACAACCTGATGAACTCGATAACGTGATAGAGTCAGATCAACGGATTATTTGATAATATCTTTCAGCTGGTTTTATACCGATCCTCTCCATTTAAATCACGATAAATTTCTGTTGGAGTATCACCATTCTGATGCTTTGAAAGTAAGATCTTTAAAAGATCTTTACTTTTCATTATTTAAAAAATCTCGATATCCTTGAAATTTACGAATCGATCAGATAGGTTTATAGAGCTTGAGACGAGGAAGCTTTTTAAAAAATTTGCCGCAGTCGGATAGTAAACAAGAGTGATGTCAGCAAGATACTGAGTCTGCCATTTATTCTGTTGTATCCACTATATGGGATGAAAATGTCAAATACGATATAGTTGCTAGTACTGATCGTAGGTACATGAGACTTGACTATAAACTTATAGGTAGCACCTGACTTGTTTTTCTTGTGTAGGTGAAAACCCATAATATAAAGATACACCTGAGCAAAAGTTCATCGGCTCTATTAGAAGATCATTTATTGATTAATTAATGGATTAATTAATCATAAAAATAAAATTTCTTCAATATATTAATTAATAGTTGGCTGAATGTTGCTGTCTTTCTAACTTTTCTTTTAGAGAAATTGCACTGTAGTATACAATGTATGACATATTTTTGTACAAAACAAATTTTGCAATGCCAAACACCCAAAAAATATTAATAAAAAAATATGAATCAATCACAATTACCCATGATGGATTAATTAGTACTGCGCAGAAGAACGTCGTCAACCCTGTTTGTCATATCTGTGAGGTAAGGAAGCGGTGTAATTTTCTGTCCCTAAACACCTCAACACTCTCTTTTAGATTGTGTTTCACAAAAATAAGTATGAAAAATACCATTAATTATTGATCCTCAGCTATTATGGAGCATCCTTTATACGACACATTAAATACGAAATGTTAGTTGGCACGTACTTGACATTCCGAAAATAACAGGTTTGTGCATAGTCAATGGTCGAAGCCGTTCATTCCAGAACCAAAGTACATTTCAACGCGTTCGAACTAATTCAATTTTATTAGAAAGTAGCTTTACAGATCCATTTTTATATGTATTCGCCTTTCAACCAATGCGCCCCCCAGCTTTTTCATTCTGTGCTGATGTATCATTTCACTTTTCTGTTTGTAATATCACATGAAGTAAAATGACCATTGTGCAATTTCACGAAAGTTTTACGCGATCTTTACTGTCTGGCATACCATTCGAGAAGCTAGAATCTGGTCCGAAACAACAATTAACGAGCCGTTCGAAATGCAAGTTTGCTGACCATAAGCTCGAAGAAAAGAAAAGATCTAGGCGCAATGTTAGCAGACACTGTACTGGTTGCTCTGCAAGGAAAGAGCACAAGAGTTACGGAAAGCGAGCTTGTGGCAGCAAAGAAAGTAAAAACCTTTTGTTCTGGCTAATAATTTTTCTGTCTTAATTGTTTTAACAAGACGCAGTATACTATGGAATAGAGGATTCAAATAAAGTATTGAAGACAGAGCAGATGGCACATTATGTTTAATCTCCTGCCTTAAAACGAGTAAAAAACATGGCTTTTCTATACAGTTTCTTGTCAAAATATAGCGTGGCTCACCGGTTGACCACATCGTGACGAATGTGTTAATAGCCATTTTACTTAGTGCAATCCAAAAATAGTAGCCATCCTATCATATTTTCGTATAGACCACTTAAAAAAATTGTCTGTTTTTATGAACAAATAAGATGTAGCCCTATTCCAATATTCTAAAATTCTCATAGAATTCTACCTTCAACCTTGTCTGTATATATATAACATAAGAATAATCAATACCTTCTTAATAGTATTTTCATGTAACGAAGCGCACACTGAGCTGAATTCTAGAATTTTAGAATAAATATATATGAATTGGTTTGATATTAGTATAGATGGAAATTTAGAATTTTCAGAATTCAAGAAATTGCCGATGAATATTTGTGAAATGACCTCTTATTAGTATAGGCGGAACTTTTGGTATTTTAGAATTCTAGAATCAATATACATCAGTTGATGACGATTAGGCTCAGGATGAAGGTCATCTCGTCCACTCACCCTCACACCCTCAAGATAATTAGGATTATCTGTTACGCTATTTTCACAAAATATTAACTCTATAACTTTATTTAATTCATAACCACTTCGAGTGCAAATCTTTTACTTTATTCAAATAGACCACCAAAATTATCATTAATTTCTGTCGTGAAAACTTCTTTTTTGCAACCAAAATATATTTATAGCATTGCCGAGTCGAGTCGGGCGGGTACAATCAACGTTTGGTCCGGTATAGGCCGAGTCAAGCAATCAAAAATGGCCCAACTTCTAGTCCTGCTACTTATACGCAAAAAATAGAGCCAAAAACAGTGAATCACTTCAAACGTTTCACTCGTCAGATGTATTTCCACGCTAAAAACCTGGGCAGATATCGGTAAGTTGCTAAAATATAATTATAATGATAAGGAGAATCGCTCAGAACTTTTTATTGTTTGAATAATTATTTATTCTATTTGATAAGATGCATTAGCATTATCATAACATAGTGTCGGTGATAAATAAGTTTGGAACGGAGAGAAATCATCATTGTTTTTTAATGTTTTCAAAAATGATTTAAAACCCACTACACGTAGCCTACTCAAAGGACACAACAGATTTTTTTAGATTTTGAAAGTTAGAAGAGATTTATAAGGCTATAGAAAGCTTCGCAAAACTACAGAACCCATAGAATTTACTGCTTCTTTTTTCTTGATTCCATCTAAAAAAAAGCCCAAATGCGTTCTCCACCAGAAAGACACTCTCATCGGTATGATGTAATTTCGAAATTCACTTTTAACCGTGTTATTAGATTCTAAAATCTATATATATATAATGTTCAGTGTCTGCGTGTGTGTGTGAGTGTGTCTGCCTGTGCCAGGTAAAAACTTAAAGGTCAAAGGTCGAATAAGGCTATACGATGGAAGGCCCTCAAGAGCTATCCTAGGCGATACCTATAGGACCTCAAGAGCCATACTCTGGAGGTATTCTCAGGTCCTTAAGAGCTATACTATAGAGATATCCTTAGGTCCTCATGGGCTATACATTGAAGGTACCCATAGACTTCAAGAGGTATACTATGAGGGTACCTATAGGACTTCAAGGGCCATACTATAGGGGTACCCATAGGCCCTGAAGTCACTAAGACATTAAGCCGATTAGGAAATAAGGGTATAGCGCCGAAGGCTACATGGACTATAAAAATATAGGCGATATAAGAGTATGAAGCTGCAGGGTTTCTATGTATATAGTGGCGAGTGTGTGCGTGTCTGCGCCGGGCCAAAGATCATATGTTTGATGTCATACGTTAGAGAAAAAACAGCCATGCAGTATGCACGGATTATTACTAGTATTAAATATTGCAGAATAGTATGACTGGTCATTTTCTAGTTTTAGAAATTCGTACATATTTCAATGAATACTGAAATGAATACATGGAAACTTACTCCATTATAAAAGCTTGGTATGCGGTACATAGATGTTGGAGTAAAGCCAGAATTTGCCAGCGTTATTAGTTTGAATTTGAATTATGTATATACTGTTAGCAGCTAATGGCTCCAAAAAAATAAAAAAAAGTACATACTAAGCATTGTTAATGGTTTAATAGACATTTTTTATTTTCTTGCTTTTGCTGAGAACGTATGTGAATGTCTACAGGTAACTGTAAAATTGTGAGCAATCGAAAAGTACATCATAAGTGGAAAGAACATGCACAAAATGGAGAAGTATATAAAAAGCAATAATTTTTTACTAGAAGGACAAAGTAAGGTATATGTTGAATTTAATCTATATCATCACCTATCAGTTTTTGTGTCCTTAGATCTCACTGGGTTGTTAAAAATCCGTTACATAACTCATGTTTCCCTCTGCAACCAAAATAAGATGCAGTTGCGTATAATCACGGTAAAACAAACTACAGTTACGTGTAACTACGCCGTAGTTTTTCACAATTACAGATGACAGTGTGATCCCAGTTACGGGATAACTGCGACAAAATTTTTAAAAAAGTGATCACACGGGAAACTTCTTTATTCGAATCATAGAACATTTTTAATTTCTTATTATTCAAATTGTTCAAGCTTACAAATAATATTTTTTTTCTTTGATTTATATGATGTATGAGAATTAACTTCCCTAAAAAAAGAGCAGAAATTTGAATGCTTATTTGAATTTGATACATCTTTATTAAAAATTCACTAGATGATTAACATATTTTGCATCATGTTACGCAAACATAATTGGTTTTTCCATATGTTTCGTCAAATATACTTTCGATTGAAAAATTCTGTGAAAGCATTTCCGAGTTGGTCATTAACATCACTTTTTATCCGATTGGCTGGAAGATCGATATTAAAAAAATATATAATTGGCTAAGATTCCAGTCTGAATTTTATTGACTGTTGATTTATAAGTCCATGATCTTTAATCTTTGACTTTTTACCTGACGACACAAACAATATGCCGTTTAAATTGAGGATCTATCTATTTCATAGCACAAGACACGATTTGACTATTCTCAAAAAATCTATACTTTGAAAGAGCGAGCCGTTACTTTCCACTAGCGCTCGCTAGAATCTTGCTTACTTATTTTAATCAAGAGCTTGCCGTTACTTTAATGCATTTCATCCAACTACATTACAATTTTTGTCCACTTGTCCTAGAGAATTTTTAGAGAACTAAAAGCAAAAATGCATCAAATTTTGCTAGTTCTCATCGTATTGGAAGGATTAAAAGTATTAGTAATACATCTGTTCTTTCATCTATCTTTGTAAAAATAAATCATAAAAACTTGAATTTTTTTCGAATAATCAAAATGTTCTCTTGACTTATTCTAATTAACTTTAAGAATTTAAAAGCAAAGATTTACAATATTTTATATTTTTCTGTTTTACAGCAAGCTAAAATCATGAATCACATCACATTAATAGTATCTTTGTATGAATAGAGTATGATCATTGCCGATCGAAAAATTATAGGGCTTTGAAAGCAGAATCATATGACTATCATGTCTCTAATTCCAACTTCTACCTTTTTTTAACTGATTTCGATCAGAAATCTACGAAAACAAGTGATAAAATCATTATAATGAGTTCTTATGTTTAGTAGCACGATTTTATACAATAATCTTGATTTTGATAATCAAAATGCCATTACTTAAAGTTTTAGTTTACTGTTATAGTGAAGAAATTACAGTACATCGTTTCTTTACCTTTTATCCTTTCAAAATCGACTGTTCCTTTGAATATTGTGAAGAATTGAACGACACATGTTTTAAAAAAAACTGGAATATTTTATCATTTTTCTTTCCAAAATGTAGTTGTAAGATTGATATTGTTTCCAATATATTACTTATTATTCATATAATGCGAAGTAATAACTTTTTATCCATCTCTTATTCCAGTTAAGAAAAATATTTAAAAAAAATCTATAGAATTTTTTGGTACAGTTTTTGTAGAGAGAAACGATGATGTATCTTTCGAAAAATCTCAAGATTTGAGCAGTTGTTCGTGCAAAGATATATGTAAAATAAACTATATTGATAATATTTTAGAATATTGGTGTAAACTCAAAATGAGATACATAAAGTTTGCTCAAATTCTATATATGTTACCTGTATCTGAGAAATCTACAAAACCTACTATATCACATTTCTTTAGGATATGGCGATTTTGAGATATGCAAATCGACTTTTTCTTATATTTTAACCTATTTTACAATGTTTAGTCAGCAGTAACCACGAGCCACAAATTGGCAATTCTATGAAAATCTAAGAAATTTTCTTTAATTTGGCAATTTGGGGATCGTGGTTGTATCTCTACAGAAAGCAGTATTATGTTTTTGCAGCTTGCTATAAACAGATACGAAAATATTCAATTCTGTTATAATAATAAAGGAGTTTTTGCACCCAGCCTGAATTATCAATATTTGTGCATTATAGGTACTAATTAACAATAAAATGCTAACATTAAAATGAGATGGCGAGTAATTTCTCGATTTTTGAAAGAGTCACAGTTGTTCTCACAATCTGTTTGTACGTAGATTTAATAAGATTTATAAATGATAAGATTGATAGGGAATTGTAGATGATATACTATACGTATTTGAACTATCAACGGTCGCGCATATTCATTTCTGTCCAACTGATATAGGCGTTATACTTGACTTTCAAATTTTGAGAAAATGTTACAACTATTGTAGCAATAATGTTGCAGAATATTTCAGCAAGATCTTGAAAACTCACTATTTAAAAAATCAGATGAATAGATAAGAAAAAGCTTAATGTAAATAGTTCTCTTATATTTATATCGAAATTGTATTTTCTTTACAATTCGAATATCTTCTTCTAGTAACCACATAGACAATCAATATTTTAAATTTTTTAGTTAGGCGGTGCGTATATTAAATTGATCAGGATATACTTACACATTTTAATCTAAAATACAATCTCTTTTAGTGTAAGATTGTTCTGCTTCTAACATTTCTTGATAACGATGGATTTCCATACAAAGTTCTTTTTTAGCCATGACCTGTATTGGTTTTAACACATATAAAGTAACCCTTACTAATATGAGTTGATTGGTATCAAAGAATTTGATAATACATCCAGGTATTCTTTTTCATAAGACCTCATCAGCATGCTGACGATCAATGAGAAATTCGACGAATTTTTGTAGGAATTAACTCGATCAATATGAACGAAACAGGATGCGCATTAGATGTCTGAACAATGTGTTCTAAAGAGATCGTTGTTGACATCCGAGTGCAGAATTTTATTTCTTGATTAAAACAGAACTACTTTTTCAAATGTTAATTAAAATTTGTAAGTGCTATATATTGTTTCCGTTACTTTCATTATAATATCATCATCTATTCAATAAAAGCTCTTTGAAATATATCGTAATGTTATACATTGTCAAATTTTTGGAATCAAAATTCAACCAATAAAACGATCAATGAAAATCTTATCTTCATTACTACTTTCTATTCAGCAGCAATTTCTCATTTTTGCCCAACATTCATCGTCTAATTAAAAGAAATCATGAAATTAAAAAATAAAATTGTAGCTACACACATAGTCATTAGAACAACAGATAAATCAAAAGTTTTTCATCTTAGAAAAATGGATGGCTATAAATTGAAAGCTCAAATATATACGAACAAGCCTGGAGCATATCAATATTTGGGTTCAATAAACTCATTAGAAGCCTTAATTGGACGTGCAAATACAAAGAGAAGGCTGAATTAGCTCATCTTTATTTTACATCAAAAGCATATGAAGCAAAGACATCATTAAGATCTATAATGATAGGTATCAAATCTCCAACCATTGCCATATCGAAGTAGTTAGATGATCCATTAAGAGCTCTATTTCGATTGCCTGCCATATGAAACAACTATATTAAATGAAGTTCAATTAATAAAAAAAAGTTGAAAGATAATCGGCTATATATCTTACATGAGCCATATTAATGATGACAATGTATGTTATTGATCTATATACAATGATACTACAAGAAGGTGGAGTAAAGCCATTAAAAGATTAATTGAAACATCCGACCAAAAACAAATCGATAGTGTTAAAAAAGAGATTCTTTTAACTCTTACCATATTTGTTATAACCAATTATTATTTCTATTTCGGTGGATCATATTATCAACAAATAAGAGGAGGAGCGATGGGTTCGCCACTCATATTAACAATAGGCAATGCGTACATATATTTTTTTGAACGTGCTATTTCAAAATGGGCCAACAGAACATGTTCATTGTATTATAGACATATAGATGATCTATTTATTATGTGAATAAACTTAATAGTAATATCGAACTTTCAGAAAGCATAGCACAATCTGTAGAATACATTCATGTTAAACTAGAGAACAGAAGAACTAAATTCGTATTCGAAGAGTTTCATAAATCTTCATATGAATCATAATATCTTCCTTTCACAAGTATGTATGCACAACATACGAAGAAGAATATTCCATATGCAGCTCTTGTAAGAGCAATAAGATATTGTTCGAGTTATAGAGCATATAAGTGTGAACAAACTCATATGTATGACATTATTATTAAATAAATATTCAATAAACTTTATTCTGAACCAATTAGAAAGACTTATACGAACATTTCAATGTGCGGCATCTACTCGAAAAATCTTGCTAGATGCCGCAGATAATAATACAAAGAGGACTAAAATTGACTTTGAGCTGAATATATTATGTCATTTTTCCAATTGTAAACGAATGAATGATTTTCTGACCCGTTTTCATAAGCTTCGGAATGATTGTTTTTCCAATAGAGCTATTTATAACATAAAACCATTTTTAGGTTGTAAAAAATTAGATGATCTTCATGATTATTTGATAAAAAAGAAACCTGATAGATCGATTTTAAAAAATTTATTATTAACAAACAACACACGTCTGATATTTTCCATCAAAACAACAGAATGGTTTGTAGCGGATACACGATAGCAGCAGCAAGGACACAAGCAATCATGGGCAAGATGGCCGTGGCCTAATGATTGTCCTATGGTCATAGATTTATTTACTATGTGCGTGCATTTTACTTCAATAGCAATGACTGTTTCAGCCCTCTAACACCTGTTTTTTTCTTTTTTTTTTGTTATTCTTCTTTCACGAGGATCCTTTAGTCCCGATGGGAGTAGTTCTATAGAAATAAGCTTTCTGTAGCTTTTCTGATGACGTCAAGTAATAAATTGACAGCAACTAGTCATTAAACTTCTACAAAAAACAAAATTATTCTCTAAAAAATTTTTAAAATCTTAATGTTGAGCAAGTATAGTGATCAGTTATATCTGTAGGACAGAATAGCCAACAACTTTTAATTTTTCCAAATTTTATACTCACCACTCTCAAGATTGTTGTTTTCACCACCATACATGCCAACAATACTTCATTGATAAAAACAAAAGTGAGTCCTTTTTATTCTTTCGTTTTACTCGTCAACTATAGTCGTATGCATTACATAGAGAATGCGATAAGGTTTATCAATTTATCTTCGAAAAAATAAACTTTGGTGGTATATCTTAACAACGAGATTTTTTTTTCTCCTACACTTTTTGTATACAAATATCGATATTAGGAATTCTTTCATCAAACAATGCTGCGATTCACTAACGTTGATCACCCATCAACACCACTTCCACCTATTTACGAATATCGCAATCATCCACTACTTTCACTTCGAGAAGCTCTCGATCCTATTCGTCCTAGTATTGATCAATTAGATGAATTTATCGAAATTGCAAAGATCGAATGTCATTTTCCTTCAGAACATGATCATACTCACGAAGAATCAGCATCAATCTATCTATATACCATGGATTGGGGTGAACAAAGTCTATACCGTTTACTAAATAAAGAACTTCGCGTCAAAGATCGATCAGTATTAGTACCATGGCATGGTTATCTAAAATTATTTGACACTGCATTGAACAAGCTACCCAACCTCCAGATGAAACTATGGCATGGTATCAATCTTGATATTAGTAAGACTTTCGACGAAGATGAAGAATTAATCTGGTGGCATTTTAACTCATGTTCATCTTCAATGGAAGTGATCAAACAATTTCTTGGCTCTGTATCAACATTACTTATGATCGAAGCTAAGAATGGAAAATGTATATCAGCCTATAGCAATTTTCCAGAAGAAAACGAAGTTATTCTTGGTATGGGTACTCGACTTCGTGTTGTGAGCGATTCACTAGATCACCCATTATTTAATATCGTGCATTTGGTTGAATTATTCGATGAAACTACTGAAGACATTTCGTCTGATCTGGCAAGTGTCAAAAACAATCAGCCACTGAAAAATCCTTACGGTAAGCACCTTTTTACAAACCAATCACGGGTTCCTACATGTTAATTTCTATTCCATAAAGCTCCCACAACAAATAACAAATCATCAGCAGGGAACACTCAAAACTATTCAGACACTGATACATATGAAGTAGTAATTCAAATACCACGTAAAAATATTTTGTATAGATCAGTTTTAATGAGAAGTTTCCATTTCAACAATGCCATAAAGGAATAGCGACTAAGGGGAACAGAATAACGGGGAAAAACACGGAAAAGGCACATATTACTATGCTGATGGGAGGAAGTATACTGGTGATTGGGTGAATGACAAAATGACAGGATATGGCATTTTTACATGGCCCAATGGTGATCGATATGAGAAAAAAAATTCATAAATATGCTATTCTCATTCATTGTGATACTAAGTGTGAAAGACACCATAGTTCATGCAACAAATGAACAACTATTGGGACAATTCAAGGATAGCAAAAAGAATAGAATAGGTACTTATTACTATGCTGATGGTAGCGAATATGCAGGTGAATGGGTAGATGATAAAAGAACAGGAGACGGTGTTTTGATATGGCCCAATGGTGACCGATATGAGAAAAAAAGTTCATAAATATGCTATTCTCATTCATTATGATAGTGAGTGTGAAAGACACCATAGTTCATGCAACAAATGAACAACTATTGGGACAATTCAAGGATGACAACATGAATGGAAAAGGTACTTATTATTATGCTGATGGGGATAAGTATACCGGTGATTGGGTGGATGACAAAAGAACAGGACACGGTGTTTTTACATGGCCAGATGGTGACAGATATGAGAAAAATAATTCATAAATATGCTATTGTCATTCATTGCGATTCTGAGTGTAAAAGACAACATAGTTCATGCAACACATGAATAGCTATAGGGACAATACAACGATAGTAAAAAGAATGGAAAAGGTACTTATTACTATATTGATGGAAGAAAGTATATCGGTGATTGGGTGGATGACAAAAGAACAGGACATGGTGTTTTGATATGGCCCAATGGTGACCGATATGAGAAAAAAAATTCATTAATATGCTATTCACATTCAATGTGATTTTGAGTGTGAAAGGCAGCATAGTTCATGGAACAAATGAACAGCTATTGGGACAGTTCAAAGATGGCAAAAAGAATGGAAAAGGTATTCATTACTATGGTGATGGGAGCAAGTGTGCAGGTGAATGGGTGAATGACAACCTAACAGGAGATGGTGTTTTTACATTGCCCAATGGTGACAGATATGAGAAAAAAAGTTCATTAATATGCTATTCTCATTCATTGTGATAGTGAGTGCAAAAGACAACATAGTTCATGCAACAAATGAACAACCACTGGGGCAATTCAAGAATAGCAAAAAGAATGGAAAAGGTACTTATTACTATGCTGATGGAAGGAAGTATATCGGTGATTGGGTGGATGATAAAGGAACAGGAGACGGTGTTTTTACATGGCCCGATGGTGACCGGTATGAGAAAAACAATTTATAAATATGCTATTGTCATTCATTGTGATTCTGATTCTGAAAGACAACATAGTTCATGCAACAAATGAACAACTATTGGGACAATTCAAGGACGGCAAAAAGAATGGAAAAGGTACTTATTACTATGCTGATGGGAGCGAGTATGCATATGAATGGGTAGAGGACAAAAGAACAGGACACGGTATTTTTATATGGCCCAATGGTGACAGATATGAGAAAAAAAATTCATAAATATACTGTTCTCATTCATTGTGATACTCAATGTGAAAGACAACATAGTTCATGCAACAAACGAACAACTATTGGGACAATTCAATGATGACAACATGAATGGAAAAGGCATTCATTACTATGTGGATGGGAGGAAGTATATCGGTGATTGGGTGAATAACAAAAAAACAGGAGACGGTGTTTTTACATGGCCCAATGGTGACCGATATGAGAAAAAAAATTCATTAATATGTTATTCTCATTCATTGTGATACTGAGTGTAAAAGACAATATAGTTCATGCAACAAATGAACGACTATTGGGACAATTCAAGGATGACAAAAAGAATGGAAAAGGTACATATCACTATGCTGATGGGAGAAAATATGCAGGTGCATGGGTGAATGATACGAAGCAAAGTTGTCAAATCTCTTGAATTACGCAGAAGCTTCCTTGTTTTTGGATTTATGCGGTGAAAAAAACCTAGATTCAATTAGAAATCTGCTTTTCAACATTTCTTTGTGATTTTGTTCTTTTTCAGAGTGTTTTTTTTCATTCTTTTTCAGGCAAAACTTTAAATCATTTAAAGTGCTTTTACAGATTTTAGCTGCTCTGAAGTTTGGTAAAGAATGTTTTGATTAGTTTTACAGGATTTTTGATTGGATTCCAGTCTACGCGCGATTCACTACTAAGAAAACAGAAAAAGATGTGCAAAAGTCAATGAAGCAGGGCCAAAAGTGAGAAAGAGAAGATGAGGAGAGAAAATTGTGATAGAAATAATAAGAGTGATGTTAACCCATTTGACAGCTTGGCTGTAACGTAATTTCCTACCAGGCTCACAATTTGTGTTCTCTAATAGGACAATAGGAAAAATAATAAAGTGCCAATGAAATCAGAAATTTAGAAGAATGATAATAATAGAAACAGATGAAAGCAAGATAGAGAAATGACGGGCAAATTATCACTTTCAGAAAAATAGATCGTGCAAATCAATGCATCATGCATGTTTTGTTTAATGATATATACAGAATCGAAGGATCTGTTGCATTTTTTCAGAAAGGATTATTATTGGACCTGCCCATATATCAAATGAAAAGTTGTCAAAAATTGGGTTTATTGGTACTAAATCGCGAGAATTATGAAGAACCTTTCAATGTCGAATATAAGAAGTTTTTAGCTATTCTATATATTTTTCGTGGTAGAAAATTAAGGTGTCAGTGATTTACAAATGAAGTAAAATGTGTTTCTTGAATATCTTTACACGTTTCGATAGAGCTCGTCGAGCTCTACAAAACGGTGTATATTAACAAATTTTTAAGTCACTTTTTTGCGATAAAAAATTTAAAAACATATTTAGAAAATCTCAGAAAAACACTTGATTTTTTCAATGAAATGAGCTTTTTTTTATTATTTCTGCTCTGTCAGGCGTTTCGAAATACACTCATTTGAGGCGATTTTTCCCGCTGCATCCGATGAGTACATTTTCAAAGATCTTACATAAATATACTAATAAAAAATAACTGAATGTATTGTAAACAAGGCGACTTTTTTTCTTGTAAAAAATGTGAGTGTTTTGACGCATTTTTTGGACAGTTTTCAATCTATCGGCATTACTTGGAAGAATTGATAAATTGAACCATTCTTTTGTAAGTCTAATCGATACATTAGTACATTATTATCGACAAATAGTAAGCAATAGAATACTTCGAAACGACAACAGATTCATCTGTTTTAGTTTAGCTTTACCTTTTTTGATCTTGTTAATTTAGTAGAAATAATTTGGCTTATGTATAATTTTTGTCATTGAAATGGCCTAAAAACTGCCTAGATGCAAGCATATATCAATGAAAGATATATGAAGTAGTGACTATTTTTTCAATCTTTAATTAGTTGTGTTAGTAACTTATATGAGTAACTTCTCAATAGCAAAATACGTGGCAACATATGCTTCGATTTTCTAATTATAGCATTTGACTCTAAAGAATATATCAAGATAATCTAATAAACTAGGACCGTGGTTAGAATCATTGAAGAATGGTTGCGCCTCGTATAATTTGATATGGGGCTCATTAGTCATTTGCAATATTCAATAATAAAAGAAAGAGTCGTACTATTTCATTCTGTAATGAAGCATAGATTCGTTGCCATGAAACTGCCAATAATCAGGCAGTGACTTTAGAATAAATTTTTTTATATTTTATTTGTTATCAAAATAGCAATGGAAGTCTCTTAGAAAAAGGAAGAAAGAAATCATATCTTAAATATAGAACGGATGAGTAGCCAAGGGAAAAAAGCGGATCGTCGGATCACGGGATTGACTGTATTCGCGATACGTGGAATCTGCTTTACCTCATTGTCTCTATGTCTATATAAACGAATTTTGTCCATCAGTAACCACGATCCACAAATTGGCAATTCTATGAAAATCTTGAAAATGTGGAAAATGTAGAAATTTTTTAAGTTTCCTTAATTTCCATAGGAATATTGAGAATGAGAATGTATTTATTTTTCTGCTTTACAGCGTAATGGAAATGAAGGAAAATCTAGAAAAAGTAGAATATATATAAAATTTCTAGATTTTCTTGAATTCCATAGAAATATCGACAGTAAAGGTGTAGTGATCCTTCTACTTAACAGTGTAGTTGAAATCTAGAAAGTTTTCCTTGATTTGTCAATTTGTGGATCATGATTATATCTCGTTATTATTTATCAATATATGATAATAATCTTCAGTTCCGTTCTACGAAATCTGAATAGATTCATCGTTTTCAATAGAAATAAGCAACTAATAATTACATAGCTTTTCAGTACAAGCAAAATTACGTTACTGAATGATGCTCAAAATGTTTAATTTTCCGCTAGTGTAAACAGAATGATCAAAAATGTATTTTTGTATATTTTAAAATATATATTTCGTTTAAGTGAGTTCATGATATATCCAAATAGAGAACGGCATGAAATACGCTCATGTAACAATACCAACACAGCAGTATTTATTATATTTTTTAAAAGTATATTTTAATGTAATCTTTGGTGATCATCTTTCTTTTGAAGATCTCTATGAAGAGATGATATTGTCCGCGGTAGTATAGTGGTTAGTATCCCCGCCTGTCACGCGGGAAACCGGGGTTCGATTCCCCGCCGCGGAGGAACATTCTTTTTTTTTCTTTTTAATATATAGGATCTTATATTTTAACCACATATACATGAAAATTTCGTATAATTATTCATTACAATCAGGTAAACTTTTATTATTATTTTTAAATGAGTTACATCCAATATAATACATAATTTTTTATGTAAATTGCCACGTAGCAGCGTGGCGCAGTGGAAGCGTGCTGGGCTCATAACTCAGAGGTCGGTAGATCGAAACTACTCGCTGCTATATTACTTTTTTTTCCTTCTTTCTCTTCACTTCAATAAAATTACGCAATGCATGAATATATGTTTCGTTTACTTCAAATAGCGACTTTTTATTCTTTTTTTCTGTGAAAGAAAACAATTGAACATAATTTATATAGGAAAAGTAGATGTCACCGAAAAGAAAGATAAGTGGTGATAATGATAAACACTGTTACACAATTGGATTTTAATTTTGTTAAAAGTAGTTTTAGCTACAACTAGTTCAATCTTTCGCTTTCAACTATTAAGATGATTTGAGGGTAATTCTTTGTTAGTTGATAAATCATTAAAAGAAATCGAATAGTATATTAAGTGTAAAGACTTGTTCTTGATATTCCTAGAAATTATCTAATCAGACGTCAATCGATTGAATCAGAAAATTATGCTCAACAATACAAACTAGTTGTTCGAATAGACTGTCGAGTTATGAGTGTCAAATTTTTGGTAAAAAACATTGGAATGTCAACTGATGTTTGAAAACTAGGCGAACTATATTAAATTCTCAACATTCGATAAACATGATGATTAATCAATATTTCTCTTCGTCATTTTTGTAATAAAATACGACAACGACTTAATTCTAGACAAAAATATTCGTCATTCAATCTAATCATTTTGAAATGCTTGTGCATATAAGAATTTACAATTACAATCAGAAAATGGCTTTGATTTTGTGTAGAGTAATATTCATCTTTCAATGATATTTTATTTCAATTTAGACAGAACTTGATCAATGTATTGGTCGATTTCAATGACAGATGAGTGCGTATGAGGGAGAGCGTGATGAAAGATTATTGCTGCTTTTTCGTAGTAAGACAATGCTTGTTTTAAGTCGTTATTATTTTCTTCGTAAACGTGACCAATATTCTTCAATGTCGCTGCAATGTATGGATGTTGAGTAGGAAGTGACTTTTTATAGATTTCAAGTGAGAGATAGAAATATTCCAGAGCCAAATCAAACTGACCAACGTGTCGATGAACATTACCAATATTGTTGTATAGTGCACCTAAACTAGGATGATTGTTAGGAAAATGCTTCTTCCCAATGTCTAGTGCTTTCTGATGATAATCGAATGCTTCCCAATATTTCTTCTCTGCAGTATAGACATTACCTATATTAGTGAAACACATAGCTAAATCTTTGTGATCTTCGCCCAATGCTCGCCTATATATTATCATTGCTATGTTATAATTTTCCAATGCTTGCTTCAGATCACCTATCTCCTTGTGAACAATGGCAATAGAGTTATGAGTATCAGCAAGAAGAACGTCATCTGGTTTCAGAATTTGTATTCGAATCTTGAGCGATTTTTGTAACCATTGTAGACTTGATTCATAGTCACCTCTATCTTCAGCCAATGAACCAAGTGAGTAATAGCATCCCGCAATGTTGTGATAATCATTAGGTGATAATTGATTAAGATATCGATGATAGTATTTCTCAACTTCATCAACTTTGCCCATTTCTAGCAGTACATTGCCGAAATTAATAATATTGGTTTCGCCTTGTCCATTTTCATTCTTGATATAATCAAAAATACGTTTCATATCGGAATCATGATCAGAAGAAAGTTTCATTTGAATGATCCAAATTCTATTTTCATTATGAGTAACATTAAGAATTCGAAAAATTGATCCTGGCGCAAACAAAATTTCTTCTTTTTCAGGAAAGAAACTTAACGAACTGATGTTGGCAAAAGATTTGATGCCAGGTAGTTGAGAATCAGTATCAATTTCAAATAAAATTCGTTCAAACCCATCTGTAGGTGCTGAATCCGTGAGAAGAAACAGACTAACATGTCGCTGTAGACTGGTTGACAGAAAAGAATTGATTGAAATCAATTCTCCACATGATTGTTTCAATCGTTCAAGTTCATTTTTGGTCATTAATTGTCCTCGATAAATGGACAATCGAGATGAACATCGATGTTGTTCGAGTTGTTCTCCGAGATCACGAATGAGAAAATGAAAGAGAAAAAGTAAATGAATATTCTGTATACGAAGTGCTTTGTTTAACATTCGATAGACAAACGATTGTCTCGTGTACCACCATAATGATTGATTTGATGAATAATATTGTTCGAATTCTTCCACACGTTGAAGTTCCATAACATTGCCGTTATATTGTTGTTTACAAAGTGAAATAAGTTCGTTTCGATCAGTTGAATTTAATTCCATTCTTTGAAGACAATCGATCAATAATTGAAAATGAATAAATTCTCCATTTAATCCCCTTGTTGATTGTTCTTCATCCAAAAATGAATTAAAAGTGATAAATGCAAGTGACTCATTAACATCGTTATATTGTCGTTTATGTTGAACATGCGAAATTTGAGTGACGAGTTGATCGAATTCTACAATAATATCTTGAATCTACAACAAAATAATTTTCTTTAAACTACATTAAATTTCGATCTTACTTTAGGATATTGCTGAATCCATTGTTCATTTTTTTTTTGATTATCAAAACAATAAATGTAGATTTGTGAAATTTGTCGAAGTTGATGAATTCGAGGAACGATTTCTTGACCTAATTGATTGCTAACGTTCAAAATAATTCGATCAAATAGAGAAACAGATTTAATGTATTGTTTACACTGTTGTTTATCTTCGAATATCTTTAAATAATTGATGGATGAACGAAGTCAACTTTCAACGACGATATTGTCTTTTAATATGTTTACTGAACTACTGAGCAAAACAAGAGAAAATGTTTCCAAATTCTTTCCAGTTACTAATTGTATTTCAGCCATCATTCAAAGCTTAAAAACTATAGACCTATAGAATATCTCTTCTATTTTCTATTGGTATTTATTTAGTGTTGCTATTATTGAAGAATTTTTTCACCATAATAAAAGAAAAATGAAAATATGTAGGTTAGACATTACATCATCAATGCAAAACATTTTACAGTTTACCACTAATATTATAACAGCAAATAGTAACTCATGCTTATAGAGATATCAACGGAGTAAATAAAAGGAATAAACCAAAGTAAGATAAAGAAAAGTAAAAGACACAATAATGATAAGGATAGACAAAGAAAAAGAATCGTACATAACATTTATGCTCTTCTTCTTGTGATATCAATTCGTTTCAATAAAAAAAACATTCGCTATATAACAAACGATTCATACTGACTTATTAATTGTCATATAGGAAGTCTGCGAAAAAGTTATCAAGATGATCGTTTTGTGTTTTCAAAAGATTTATTCTAAAAGAAAAACAGGAATCCAAGATTCATCATATGCATATTCCTTATCCTTCTTTGAATATATTTTTAAACAGAAAATCCTAAGGGACGTTAATATATAATCGTGTGAAAACTTTATACAAGGATAAAAGGATATCGATACACTCATACAGCATTCTCTTTTGTTGTAATATGACTATAATCAAGTAAAATAATAAATCATATACTTTATAGAACATATTTCATCTAGATTTTAATCACATCACTTTTCTAAAAGATCTCTGAATATTTCTTAAATACTTTTCAACCATCGATTTAAAAGATGTACGTCATGTTAGCAGTAGTTTTGAATAATACCATCACTAACTTGATCACAAGTTTGTTTCAAATTATCTATCTTTACTCTAAATTAAGCCAAAAAGCATTTAAAAAAGTCACGTTTTTATTTTGTTATAAAGCCGTTTCAATGATGAAGTGCTACAATTAAGCATTTTTACGGATTTTATAACTTGTTTTAATATGTTAAGAGAACATGAACTTGTTAAAACGAGTATTTTATCACTTGTAAAACGAATACAAAATTCCAAGTAGATCAAAACAAGAACATTTAAGGTGAGAAAATACATCTATGTTCTTTTTTTTTCTTTAAGCTACTTTTATTGCGTTATACATTAGTTATATAATTACAATTTTATTAACAAGATTTAGCAGTTTACAGCTGAGTTGCTTAGAACAATTTCATTCTTTTTTGATAATTTTCTATTATATAAGAACATGATAGTAATTTATGATGTTATTATTCATTCGACTGAATGATAGAAGAGAACAAAAACTTAAGGCTCATTCTCTTCTATGATCATTTCTGATAGTAATACTTCTCAATAGAAGAATAAGCTTTTACAAATATCTGATTGTATATGGATATCTGTATATTATATGAGTTTATAGAATTGATTTTGTACAAACGACAAAATTTAAATAAATAATATATTTTTTGGTTAAGATTAAACAGTTTCCTTAAACACTAATAGTTTACTACGTTAGCTAATAAATGAATGAATGACATATGTGTAAATAATCAGATTATATTGTAAAGATAACAATAATAGTTAAAAATAATATTTCAAAGTTATGTCATAATAATTATCCTTTTCTCTAAACTTAATTATTCCTAATTAAGTTAACTTTGACAGTTTGAAAAAATTATTCTCAATTATTCATACTAAAAAAATCAGAAAAACTGTCAAGATAAATGTTATATAGTATACGTGCCTAGAGGAAAAGATGGTAGGTGTAATAAAATAGAACTAGGAAATTGACGTTGCTTTTTATCGTATCAACGTCTATTAATCCCAAGGGAAATAATCAAACTAAATGGCTGAAAAAAAAAAAAATTTCATTTTCATATAATTTAGATTAATAATATATAAATAAAAAGTTTGAATATAAGTTGATGTTATTAAAAGAAGAAAGGGCATTCTATATTAATTCCTCGAGCTAATCATAATTTTTTGCTATGCGATATGTTACAAAATTTATTATCTCTCAAAGCATTCAACTTTATTATTATTATTATTTAATGACGCACAAGCAAAATATATTAAACTATAGTATTACGAGAAGGTGTAATTTTCTCAAAAACTCTAGATAATCTTTATAGCATTTTCTTAGAATATATCTACACAAAAAACAATGAGTATCTACACATCTACTCTTGCTGATCAAGCAAATTATGCATCTATATTTATTCAACCAATACATTTTACTTTTAGTATGATTACTAATACTCTTAATATTTTTATACTTACTCGTCGGTCTCTTCGTTCATTTCCATGTACTTATTATTTTCTTTTCTATTCAATATTTAATATTCTTTATACATGTTTTACTTGTCCATTACAATTTTTACGTAGTTATGGTATTCTATGGACAAATACATCTGTTGGTTGTAGATTACAAACTTATATTGTACAAACTTTAACATTAGAAGCTAATTTAATGATTCTTTTAGCTTCAATTGATCGATTTTGTTCAAGTTCATATTCAGTTAAACTTCGTTCATTTAGTAATATAAAAAAAGCACGATGGATTATTATAATTGGAATTTTATTTTATGCTATTTATATGTCACCAACAATAGCAATTAATTATTGGAATGCAAGTTGTCTTCAATATTCTCAAACATATATTACTATATATTTATTAAGTCAAGTTATTGTTTACTATGTTATAACACTTTTTTTAATGGCTTTATTTAGTTTTTTAACAGTATTTAATATTCGAGAAAAAATGAATCGAATGGCACCAATTACTCAATTTAATCGAAATCGTCGTACTGAACGGCAATTATCTCGAATGATGTTTGTACAAGTTGTTGCTTATCTTATATTTACTATACCTAATGGAATAATTCATATTTCAATGACATTTATACCAACAATGCGATCACCATTTCATTTAGGTTTACGTATGATTTTTACAATGTGGCAACAATGTATATTATTTTTATCATTTTTTCTTTATATTCTATCGGGTAGTATTTACCGACAAGAGATAATTCGATTATATCATCGAATACATGGAAATAATAGAATAGTACATACTAATGTAAATGTTAGTCATCCTTTACCTTATAGAATTGATATAATGAAGAAACAAATTCAATGTAATACACGTGTTTAATTAAAAATTATGTATATTTTTTTAATTAATGTTTGAATATTTTTCTTATATATGAAATAAATTAAAATGTTAACGAAATGATTGGAAAAATTTAATCAACTATACGATAGAATATGAATGTAAAAAATAATTCTAAAATTGAAGTTGTAAAGGAGAAGAATGTTTATACCTTATTCAGTTTTTATTTCAATAAAATTTTTTTTGCTTTTTATTGATTCATTTATTGATATGAAATACCATTGAATATGTTCAATTGATATCAAACATGGCTGTTTTTAATAAAAATTAATTACTTTTTTTTCTCGCAGTTTGTCGTAGCTATCTTCCGTTTTCCAAAAAACAACCTTCAGCATGAGAGACTAGAATTATAATTGTCGTAATTGAAGATGATATGTAGCAAAATAAAAATTTCATAAACACAAAACAGTCATCATGACGTAAAATGAGAATGTAATATTAAAAGACTATGCGTACAGACTATTAGTTCACTTTGTCTTTATTCATCCAATATATTTTACTCTTGTTGTTATTGCTAATATTCTTAATATTTTTATAAATATTCTTCGCTCATTTGCAATTAAAAAGGAATTTCAATATGATGAACAATAATTTATATAAAGCTGAGTAAACTATTACTCATATTGTGATATTTACATGTACTCATTATAAATGGCAAGTATAATAAACAGATGGGGTGATTAACCGAATCAACATTATTTACAAACATCGAGTAGTACAATTAGGTAGGTCTAATATTTGTTTCAATTGCTAATATCAATGCAAAATATGAAATTATCGATCTACATCTCACTGATTGATCTATCGTATCAGTTAATTTCCTAACAAATGTATTGACTTTCGAAATATGGTATTACCTTAAACCTATTCTATTTCTTCGTAATCTCAAACGAAAAATTCATATTGAATATTTTGCTTTATTTCAAATTAAATAGTAACACTATTATTCATACAGTATTAATATGTATAGTTAGTCACTATGTGCAGAAAGGTTAAGTTATCGGTTGACCTTCTTTCTTTTCACAGCTGTAGTTAATAAGAATTGTAAGAAATCTGTTGCACTTTCAATACTATCTCAAGAATTCCTGAATCTTTCTCAATTTGAATTGATTTTTTTTTCAAATATTTCACGTTTCAAAAATACATTGATATATCTATATTAGTTTATTGAATAATATTAGAAATGTAGATTTATGGAATTCCATAGTGATTTCATGTATCGGTACAAGAGTTTTTGCCTATTGTTTAAATAAATAAACTTAGTAAATTTTTTTCTATAAATTGTTCCCAATGATGTCCATATAGAAAATTAGATGTACTACCTTCATTAATCAATTTTAAATAACTAAGCGATGGTATAAGTTTAAGAAATAATTTCAATACTTTGTGTTCATTGATCTTGCTGTTATTATTACAGGTGAAAATAAACAATTTCAATCGTGGAATACATCTTCATATTTGACATATATAATTAAAATCTATAGATTGATTAATTGTGACATGTTTAATTGTACAATGAGGAGGTCAAATCAGAGTTTTTAATCGTTGATTTTCAATATTTAAATCAAGTTTATGAGAATTCATTTATGAAAACAATTTTGTTAAAATTTTATTTGTTGTTTTCCATTGTTTACTACTGTCATATTTGTTAGTTTTAATAACAAACTTATTAAGGATACTCCCTCTTTTTTTTGTATACTCTAAAGATGGATTAGAGGCTAGTGTTTTGATCTTCGCATGAACTAGATCAATCCGATCTGCCATTAATAACTATTCTATTCAGAGGTAAGATCAGCCATTTTCATTTTTGACTTCTTCACCCTGATTTATAGAGTTCATAACGACTAGAACACTGATTTTGAACGAAAGCTTCAGATCTTTTTTTTACTTTCTGTTCATTCGGACAATGCTTGATGAGATTGTACTGTGAAAAACTAAGATCCTACGGAAAATCCTATAAAGATCTGCTGTAAAAATTTTTCTCTTGAACATATGTCTCATCATTCGATGTACTCTATCTAATTCTCAGGTTTCAGACATCTTTTCATTTTATGGCACAATATTTCTTAAATGACTTGAGTATTGTATATTCTAAATTGTCAGATTTTCAGATATTTAATTCGATTATAATGGTTTTCAAGTATATATTTCATCTTGGGGAATATTTTTTAATGGTAAAAAAAAGAAACAATTTTCTTTCTATTTTTTATTTTATTGATAAAGAAAAAGAAAAATTACCTTACGATTTGCCTCATCATTGATTTCACCTTGAATAATTATTTTTTTTTCCTTTAACATGTGCGCATCATATAGTCATATTTATATTATTTATCATGACTGATTACATACCTTATAAAAAATCAACATTAGAAATATTTCCAAATGAAATTTTCTTAGAATTATTTTCTTATATTAAACCAATTGATCTTTATCATGGTTTTATTAATCTTAATTCTCGTATAAATACTATATTACATAATGTAGAAATATATATTCAGATTATTAATAATTATCAATATGAACAATATAAAAATTGTATAGAATATTTTGCTAAACAAATTATTTATTTATCTATTGATTGTCATTGGTCATGTTTATCAAATAATATAAGTCTTCAATCATTTATTAATCTTCGATCACTTCATATACCTATGGCAAGTGATAAACAATGTGAAGAAATATTACCTGAATATTTACCATTATTAACAAATTTAACTATTCATGATAATGGTTTTAAAAAAATTTTATTTTATTTAAATAAATTTTCAAATCTTTCGAATTGTTATATTCCACATGTTTATTCATCAATTAAATATAAAATTGAATCAATAGAATTATGTTTAACATTAAAATCTCTTCATTTATATAATTGTTCAATAAATGATTTATATGATATTCTTCAATTTTTACCTAATTTAAAATATTTAGAAATTATTTTATTATCAATAGATGAAACAATATCTTATTTTAATATAAAACATAAAAATATTTCAAATTTAAAAGTAAAAGTTCGAAAACTTGAACCTGATTTAGATATTTTATTAGAATCAATGCCAAATATATTATATTTAGAATTTTTATGGAATGATTCATATGGATGGGATGAAAAATATAATTTTAATTTTGAAAAATTTTCTTATATTATTGAAAAAAATTTAAAATTATTAAAACATCTTGATATTAATCTTCGTTTATTTAAATTTGATTATGATATTGAAACAATACATTATTTAAATCCTGAATGGTTTTCATTATTATCTATTCAAAATATTTTACATGATGGTTCAATATTTATTACAACAAAACGTTTATCATCTAATACAGAAGATAATTTAATGAGAAATTTATTACAATCAACATATATTATACAAAGAAATAAACGTATTAATCAAGCTTATAGTTAAAAGAATTTTATTTTTTCTCTGACAAATTTTTAACTTTGATGAAATTTATTTAAAAATAATAATGATAAGCTTTTATTAAAAATTTCAATCAAGATTTATCAGTATTGCAATATGCGAAAATTAAAATATGGAGGTTCCTTTTTTTTCCCAACAGACGATTGCTGTATGAATTAACTGATAATATAATATTGTTTGACAAGACATTGAATTTCTTATACTTCCAGATGAATGAATGATGATCGAAAATAAATTGTTAAGAATTTACGATCGAATGAAAAACCCAAAACAGGTTTTTCTTGCACATTTTTATATGAGGCAATCGATCATACTTTCCGTTTACTATATAATAATGTTTATGTAGCATATAAAAACGCATGATGTAAACAAGTCAGATGGAACGTGGGGTACACTTAACTTTTTTTTTTCGTTTTGTCAAGAGGAATACATATATGGACAAAAAGAGCTTTTGATATTTATATCATTAGTTAGAAAATAGCCGCTTTTCTTATTTCTCGTTATTCACGTTCTATTTTATTATATTGGTAGTAATTGTTCTTCTATTTTTGTAAAATATTTAAATGTGTTTTATGAAGGTATATGTATGATGAAATCTCTGATATCAGATTTAATACAGTTAGGTAAAATATTCTCATTTTCTCTGGAAGACAATGCACTTCCTGAACTTAATTTGAATTTTTTCTCAAAACTGGCTTTTCACAAGAAACACTCGATTATACCATGTATGATCTTCTTCTAGCATTGTCTGATTAGACGGAAATTTTTATCAAGAGTACTTTGAAATATCCTCTAGAGGTTCAATCAACTGTTTTCATTTCTGATCTTTCTATCTGGATTTATACGATTTTGAAAGTTATTACATTGGTTCGAGTCAGAAACTTTAGAGTGTATTTTAAAAAAAAAAAGTGAGATGTTCGAAGAAACTTAGAAATACATCTGAGATATAGTCGTAGATATATTCAAATAAAAAATTTTAGCTCAATCGATCACATTCTAATATGGTCGGAAAAGGACGATTTGTCAAAATTTTTTATTTTATTTGTTTACACCGATTGGTTATTTAGGAGTTTATGCGGATGGTATCTACTACTGCACATATAAGCTATCTGTAGAGTAGTGTTTAAAAAATTCCTCGTTAGAGACGAAAACAAAACCAGTATTCTTTATGTTAACTTGGAACATTTTTGATCCACTTTACATTACCACAACGAAAGTATTTTATTTAAATCTAACCATACTGTTGTTATAGTTGACTCGACACGCCAGCTATGTAAGATTGATGCTAGAAGGTATAAGATTAATCGATAATTAAGATTAATAAGTGTTTTGAAAAATTGTATGATTACGATGACTTTTGAATTCTAAACTTTCGTATCTATTGAATCTTTTCTTTTTTGATTATTAAAACTTCTACATACCGAATTATCAAAGAAAACAGTCATCATTATAAAGAGAACTTTATTTTTAGAAATATAACTCATTCGCGAAATATATTATATCAAACTTAAATCTTTCTTTCACAACATTATGTATACATAAAGAAGATAGATACATATTCATTTTCCCTGATAATCATCTGTCAATGCAAAAATATTTTATCTTTAATATCAATGTCATATTGTATGTAACATATGCTTGTAAATATATTTTGACATGACGCTTTCTGTATGTATAGATAACATATTTTTTAATTTTCGAATTGATTTAAAAGACATACGCACATTAATATTGTATTCATATAAATCTACAGGTGAATAAATAAAGATATAAGTAAATAAATGTATAAAAGGTATTTTGTTTCATTATAGTTATTGTTTTATGTATTTTATTTTCAATAGACTACATGTAGACAATTAAATTTAGTTCGAATGATGATATTGCACAAAAAATTTTGATAAAAATCATTCAATCATAAATTGGAAACTTTTATTAGATTAACCATCATTCTTTTTACTAGTTATGATGTAATTAATAAATACGCATTTATTTATTTTTCGCTGATTTATTATTAATATCCTTATCCTTTCTCTCTTTTTATTCTATGTGTTTTTTTTTCATAATAATAATTAGTTTATATAACGATTAAAATAAAATGCAACAACAACAATTTTCTGATAATGAACAAAAATCAGTCGAAAAAGAAGAAATAACACCTAAACGAACTTCTGAAATTGAAAACATTTTACTAAAAGTACCATTGTATGTTTAATTAAAAAGAAAAAAAATTTAATTTTATATATTTTTTTAATATTATAGTACTCGACAACAAACAACAAAATCACCTTTAATATCAGAAATCAAACGATCTGATAGATTCAGGTATTTAAAAAAAAAATTTTAACAAATTATTTCTTTTTTTTTCTAGTGTTGTACCACTTAGACATAATGATAGTTTCTTAAATCTACGTCCAATTAAAAAACTTATAAAACCTAATAACAATAATAATGATAATGATCAATTACGTATAATAACAATAAATGTTGCTGGAAATCGTTTTCAAACATATTTATCAACATTACAATTATATCCAGATACATTATTAGGTGACGAAAATAAACGAAAAAAATATTGGAATTCAAATACACAAGAATATTTTTTTGATCGTCATCGTACTTGTTTTGAATCAATACTTTATTATTATCAATCACATGGTTGCCTACGCCGACCAGAATTTGTTCCATTAGATATATTTCTTGAAGAAATATCATTTTTTCAATTAGGTATTCAAGCATCTGCACAAGTTCATCAAACAGAAAATATAAAAATAGTAAAACAAATTCCAATGCCAAAGATGTTATGGCGTAGATATATATGGTTTTATTTAGAATTTCCTCAACATTCATCCTTAGCTCGTTTTGTTCATATAATATCAATGTTTTTTACTATTTTTTCTTGTTTATCGTTAGCTATTGAATCATTACCTGTATATGATCATCGTTGGGATAATGATTGTTCAAATCAAACAAATAATTCTTTTAATGCAACTTCTAATTCATCTTGCAGACGATATTTTTCATCACCTTTTTTTATTATTCAATCAATATGTGTAACATACTTTACAATTGAATTTATTTTTCGATTAATTAGTACACCATCATATTTTCGTTTTATGATATCATTTTTTAATTGGATCGATTTAGGTTCAATTGTACCTTATTTTGTATTTTTGGTTATTCAATTATATAATCAAAATATTGATTTAAATGCTAATGCAGTATCGGGAATTCGTTTATTAAGAGTTTTACGTTTTGCACGAATGTTTAAAATTTATTTAGTTTTTAGAAAATTAAAAGCATTAAGAGTTTTAAGTGCAACAATAAAAGAATCATTGATGGATTTTATTGTTATGATAACAATTTTAACATTAATGGCATTTTTATTTGGTGCAGCAACTTATTTTGCTGAACAAGATACAAATGGAGATGTATTCGATTCAATTCCAATTTCAACTTATTGGGGTATAATTACTATTACAGGAGTTGGGTATGATAAAATAATTTAATCTTCTATAATATTTTATTTTCATATTAGATACGGAGATATGCTTCCAACTACTATTATTGGTCGAATTCTTGCTTGTTTAAGTGCTTTTTTTGGTTCTGGTATTACAGGAATGCTTGTTTCGGTTCTTGTTGATCGTTATCAACGAGTTTATAATCGAAAAATGTATATACCTGAATCGGAAATATCAACAATAGAATTTGATCGACGATACTCTGGTCAAGATGATACAAAAACAAATTCTTCTTCACAAAAATCAATTCGAAAACAAAATTTATCATGCGCTTTATCTCGCCGTTTATCACCAATTCATATAAGACGAAAACATGAACAACGTCGATCATCTTCATTATCATCCAAAATTCGATTTTCCACTTCAAGTAATAATGAAAAACCTGATAGTAATCAACTGAATAATAAAATAACAACAATGAAAGAAACAATAATTGATTCTGTACTAAATAATGGTAATGGAATAAATTTAAAATTCATGGGAAATAAAAATAATAAATTATGGACAACAAGTACACCGGATTCACCACATGATTCAACTTCATATCATACAACAACAACAACAACAAATAATGATAATATTAAATCATCAAAATCTCATGCTTTTTAAAGAATTTTGTTATTGTCAATTATATTAATTTATTTTTTTTATTTAACTCATTCGCGATGGATGTCCCACATATGGGACAGTGAGGTTTTTCATTATATATGCCCGCATAAATATAACTCCAAATACAATTTGACATAAGTATTTGAGACCTTCTATCTATCATAAGGATAGAAAAACCAGTAGTGACGACGGTTTTATAGTAAATACGCATTTTCAAATGCGAAACTTTTAAACTCTTTGTTTAGTCTGTCTAGAAAAATAGAAAGCAATAGCTGGTTAAAAAGCTCAAATGACGGGCGAGAGTGTTGATTTATCTGCCGTCATACTGCTCGTGGTCCAAAGCACAATATAAAAGCTAGCTACAAATACAAAGAGTACAATGCTGGCTAATATGTAATTTTCACGAGCTTTTTAGCGATTGAGAAAGCTATTTTTCCTTCTAGACGCATCATCTTTTCACATACTGTAATAAAAACTATTTTCCTACTAGATATGAATATATTTCTCACTGAAAAAAACCCTGTCGCAAATGGATAAAAATATGTATATAATTTCTAACAGAAATAAAAGTTTAAAATTTGAATTAATTATTATTATTATCATCCAAAGAAGAAAACGAATTATTTCATTGATATTTTTTTTGATAAAAATCTTCTACAGAAATATTACTTATTTGAAGTTTTTATTAGAAAAAAAATCACACTATATTACTATTATAAATAAACCTCTTCAAACAACTTATCAAAAAAATTGTGTCACACAGTTTCTGCGGGATTAAAATTTAAAATACAATATAGGTACTAACACTAATTCTAGAGAGATAAAACTTGATTAAAGTTCATCGACTATATTAAAAGACCATGCAGCAATTAATGTTAAAAATTGATGGTTTTCTACTGTTCTTTTTTGTAATAAAATCGTTTTGTATTATGCTATATGTAGCAAACTTTTTTTTACAAAAAACAACCGTTTTTCAGTACCAACTATACAAAAAAAATTAATAAACGATATTAATTCATTTAATTAATACTGATCAATCAAATAGTCACGGTTATTTACACTATTATATCATTAAAATCAAAAATTTCTAATAGAAGTGAATTATATTATTGTGGAAAAACTAAAAATAAAATACAGATTAAAATATTCGAAGAATCTATTTTATTTAAATATATTTTTTAATAAAACATATGATTAATACGAAGATCAAATTGATATACGATAATTTCAAACCATTTGCTGTACTTTTTCGGCATCCTCTATGATATAACTGAACAATATTATTTTTTTATTTATTTAAAATAAATTTTACCCCCATGTTGAATTCTCACCACATTCTGAAAAACTAAAAACACAAGCATTTGCACAACGCTGAGCATCACATTCATCTGATGGTGTCACTAAAGTACCATATCCAATAAAATTTGTTTTAGTTGGACAATAACAATTGCATACATAATTACTATTCACTATACTTAAAACAGATAAAAATACAATGATTGTAAACATCGATGGCATGTTGAAAATAAAATTTTTGATATGAATATTTAATAATCAATAGTGTTCAACTTCTGACTGGCTTTTGTTACTTCAAAAGAAAAAGAAAAGAGTCTAATTTGAATTATCAGTACCAATATTTCAGACTTGCTAGTTTTACAAATATTGCATAAAATCATAATACATACTTACATGGTTGTATATAACGTGTTATCTCTTCTTTTTTTTGTTGTTGTGCTGGTAGATGAATACACCTTTGTGTTGACATTGTTAAATGATAAACAAAACTATAAAAAAAGATACTTTCTTTTTTTATCTTTTCTTGTCCACATAAACAGTTAATTATGTTTCAATTTTATCTTATTCGTATTATTTACAGATTTAAAAACAAACTGATTAAAAGCATCAATATTATTGTTAATAAACATAGAAAAGAAGCATGAAATTTGTATTTATCTATTGTATTCTAATAACTATTATTTTTTATAACATTACAGCTGAAAGTAAATGATTTTATAAGCTAAATTTTCATTGTTTTTGTAAATATAGATACACAACATGATGAAAGAATTGTGGCAATTAAACAAAATCAAATACATAAACAAGGTAAATATCGTAATATTGTATTAATATTTATGTTATTTATATTTTAATAGAACACTTGATAACTGATGATATTGTAGCAGCTAAATATGATCCACAAAGTCGAAAAGGTAAATTGTATGTTTATAAATTCAATAAGTTGTATTATTTATAGATAAAACCAAGCTTCAATTTGTGGTAAAAGCATAAAAAAACCAAAGAACCATGGGAAAATAATCGATAAACTATAATTCAACATATCGTTTTCATTTTTATCTTTTTTTCTTGTATCATGTATCAATGCAACTCTAATAGATGAAAATTTAAAATCTGAAATATTAAACAATTTTTATCAGATGATGTAGTCAAGAGATTGATAGATTACTTTAATTAATGTATACAAATGAAAATGAAGAGAATATATTTTGTATTTTGATTAAACTGTGTAGCTCATTATGAGTTAAATCACTATTTTCGAAATCATTTCGGTTCATAATTTATATGACATGAAAAGTTTCGTGAGAATTAAAAATTAAAAGTATAAATGCAGTATATTTTCTCAAGCATTTATATCTCAATATTTGATTATCAGAAAGAAAAGGAATAAATTATTGAAATCTATTTGGAGAATATGGTTCTGGATCAATATCTTCTATTTCTTTAATACTTGATTTTTGATTAATGACATTAGCCAATAAAGCAGCTGATCCAAATGCTAATGTCCATCCTTTACTACCATGACCACAATTAACAAAAAGATTATCAAAATCAGCACATTGTCCAATTATTGGTACATCATCTGGTGATACTGGACGAGAACAACTATGAAATGTTTTTTCATAAGATGCTAAATGTGGTAACCATCCTATTGTTTGTTCATATAAATATTGAGCTCGATCTGGTTCACTAAGAATACCAATATCCTATTAATAAGAATATATTATATAATTAATAATAAAATATATTGTATTTTCTTTATTTCACCTTCCATCCGGCAAATTCAGCTAGGCCACTAACTCGCACCATACCGTATTTATCATTTGGTTTTAATGGTGAAATATATAGTTTATTTCCATCATCAACTAAATTCATTAATGGTAATGGAATATTTGGTGGTGTAATGATTTCAATAACATAACCCTAAAATAAAATCGAATAAGAATTTAATTATATATAATTAAAAATTTAACTTTAACAGGATAAACAGGTATATAAATATTTAATTTTTTCATTAATGGCATAATATAATTTCCATTTGTTAAAATAATATTATCTATATTATTAATAATATTATTTTCATTTGTTAAAATTCCTGTTATATGACGTTGTTGATTTGTTTTATTAACAATAAAATCTTTTATTTCTTTATTAAATATAAATTGAACATTATATTTTTCAATTAAAATTTTTTTTAATTCACAACAAAATTCATATATATTTCCATTTGTATCTAATGAACTAAATATACCTCCATATAATCTATCTTTAACAGATTTTAATATTGGTTCATGTTTAATAACTTCATCTGATGTTGAATATATTTCAATATTTTTAATATGTTTCGTTTCTTCAATTAATTGTTCGAATATAATTGGATCTATAGCTAATTGTAATGAACCAATTGTATGACGAGAAAATGATATTGAAGTCTATCAAAAAAATAAATAAATAGATTTAATTTATTTATTTAAAATATACTTCATTAAGAATATCATCTAAACATTTTCGAGAATATATACTAAGTTTTAATAGATAATCAGCATTTTTAATTTGAGCTTTTATTGTACAATTTTTTAAATAATCATATATCCAATAATAAAAATCTCGAGAATAAAATGTACTTGGCCAAATTTTTGTAGATGTTCGTTTTGATGAAGAAGAAAATAAAGATTTAAAATATTTTTTTGGTACATCAGAATTAGCCCATGGTGTTAATAAAGATGGACAAATTAATGCACCATTTTTAAAACTAAAAATTACAAAAAAAAGATAAATTATTTTTTTAATATTTTCTTACCTAGTTTCTAAAGCTACATCTTCTCGTTTTTCAATACAAATAACTTTATGTCCATTTTTAGCTAAATAATATGCACTTGTTAAACCGATTATACCCGTACCAATTATAACACTTGTTGGATGATCAGGTAAAGTTCGTTTTATATGAAAATATTCTTTTTTCTTCTTTGAATTAATGTATTTATATAATCCCTATAAATATATCACTTTTGTTTTTTTTTAAATATGTAATACAAATAAAATCTTTTGATTATATTTATGTATATAATATACGTACGAAACTTGTGATCATACTACTTAATAAAATAATTTTTCCTGACATTTTTGTAATATGTAATATTGTATAAAAAAAAACTATGAATTCAGTAGTTAAGCCTGGATAAAATATAAAATAGGTATACAGATATTTATATGAAGTAAAATGTCATTGGAAAGATAAGAACAAAAACAAACGTGCTTTACGCTTGCGATATGATAAATACATAAAATAAAACACTTGTAAGAAGATTTTAAATTGTATTTTTATTTTGATATAAAATCATCTATGTCTTTTAAATGAAATAATCTTTACTAAAAATCAAAATTATTCTTAGTTTATTAAATTTTGAATATTTATTCTATCTATAGAAGATTATTGTAGTATCATTTTAATATATAGAAAAATATTACTATAATCATGGTTTGTTCTTAATCTATTTTACAATGATATAATGTGACATCTATCGTAATAAAACATACACCTTTCTTTTCATATTCATTCTTTTTTATCTAGTTGACGATATAATTGCATAACTTTCATGAATCATAAGAATAAATAATGTTAACATCTTGCATAAAGTATATAAAAACGATTATCAGAACTTTAAAGTGAATAAGAAAAACCTAAATGGCATCATCAACAAATCGTAATCGTGTATTACATGTAGGTTATATGGTACCATTAAATGAATTAATGTTTGAAAATGAAATATTAGAACGTGAACTTGGTCATCTTAATTTACGTTATAATGTTTATTCAGCTGTTTTATTTTATAAAGATACAAATCAAGATACACTTAATAGTTGGTATGATCAACGAAAACGTACTAATCGTAATGGATATTTACGAGCTTTTTATTCGAATAAAAAAGGTGATAGTATTATTGAAATGGATGTTGATGGTAAACAATTTTATCTTATTGCTTCATCAACGACATCAAAATCACCTATTGAAATGAAAAAAGATATTTCAAAAGGTTTATATGGTGAACGAAAACAATTTTCTGAACGTATTCAAGTACATTGTTTTCCTTATAAATGTGATACAGATAATGGATTTATTGAATGTGAAGCTTTTAGTAATTTTAAAAAAGAACAAGAACAGAAAAAAGAAAATATGAAAATTAAACAAGAAGAACAAACTAT
This sequence comes from Macrotrachela quadricornifera, assembly GCA_022393335.1. Lineage (NCBI taxonomy): Eukaryota > Metazoa > Rotifera > Eurotatoria > Philodinida > Philodinidae > Macrotrachela > Macrotrachela quadricornifera. The sequence continues at coordinate 349,896 of JAJEKB010021802.1, read as the reverse complement.
TGTTTCATGAATTCATGTTATATTTTTTAAAAAAAAGTAATGGAATGATTATAGAATTTAATGAAAAATTTTGCTTTTTAACATTTATTATGAATTGTTTTATTAGATTTCTTATTTCTGTATTAAAAATTGAAATATAATGTATATCTAATTAGAAAAAATCTTTTTTAATCCAATTCTCTTTGATCAATAATATGTTACAGATATTTAATATAAAATCAATTATTGTATTTGTATAGATAATATAAAACAATGTCGCAAATAGATCATCATGTACTTTTGTTATTAGTGCTTATTGTTATTGGATTTGCTCAAGTTCTAGAAATCAATGGAAGTGTTTTCTCAACTAAACGTGTTAATAACAAATGGTCTGATAAATCAGCTAGTGATGGAACACTTTGTCGACATTTTGGAATTAAAAGTCGATCATCAATGCATCGCTGTATTTTACAATTTCCTGATGAAGTCTATTGAAAAAAGTTGTACATAAAAATTTTCTTTTTCTGTAATATGTAATAAAAAATTCAATATGTATTATTTCAACATAGTGATACTTTGACATATAAGATAAATTCTTGAATATTGATCTGCTTATTTATTAATATTATAACATAAAAAAAATACTAAAATATAAATATCTTGCGTGGCCCATTATAAGGAGCATATCCAAGAATTAATCTGTTGTCAATAGTAAAATCCATACCAAACATGCAGTTTAATTTAATACGATTTACTATAACAGGTTCTTTAGGACTGTTTGTATCTATTATAACGATTTCGTCATGAGTCTTATCATTATCATCAGATATATATTTAATTATTAAAAATCCTTCATTGTCGATTATTGGATGATATAGTCGAGCTGTTTTTAAATCAGATTCATATTTAATAAAATCAAGTGAAATCGATTCAGACGGGTTTTTGTTCGGTTTTAATGAATTGTAAATTAATAAGTTATCTTCAGTAGATTCTGGTGTTTCACTATTCGAAGAACGAACGTCCTGAATTAAGAATCGATTGTTCGTACGAATCATACGCACAGGTTGTACATCATCATATTGAATTAATTCTAATCCTTGTAAATTGCAATCATTATTTAAAGAAAATGAGATACAAACTTTTTTCATATCATTACAAATCCAAATATAATCATCATCAAATGATGTTAATATATATTTCGGTTGATATGAAAGTTTTATTTTATTCTTTAAAATTCCTTTATGATTGTGTATCATAATGTTATCACTATTTTTTTCACATATAAGAAAATAATTCTTACTAACAGCAAAACATGAAACTGTGTAGAAAGGTTTTGTACTTTTTAGATTAACGGATTGTATTAAATTTAAATTCGTTGCCGATAAATATTGATATTTTTCAATTCTACCAGTAGGATCACAGATATATATAAATGATTGGTAAACACATATAAAACGAGGAAGAATATTAATATCGATGATATGATGAGGTGTACTTGTCAATTGAGTATAGTATTGCTTACGAGTTGTATACGCATTGTTATTCATAATCTCTTTATGAAGATTAGGTTTATTCAAAGTTATATTTGCATCTGGTATAAAAGTATACTATAATAAAAATAAATATTAATTAATGAGTTATATTTATTTATTTTTTCTTTTACTTCAATACAATTGACATTATTTTCCTCAGAAAGATAGGTCTCAATTTCTGTGAGAAGATTTTCAATATTTGAAGTATCATCTTGTAGTATATAACGTGAACTATATAAATATAGATTAACTATTATTTATTGAAATATTTTGACATTATAAATACCTATCATTTATTGCTGTCCATTTTTGAAATAATGTATCTGATTGAAGTTTATTCAATTGACTTTCTAATTGATTCAATTCACTATGAATATAATTGTTAAATATTTTTATAATTAAATAATAATCACATTTACTTGTTACATTGAGTTTTTGATAAGTTCAATTTTTGAGCAAATTCATTATATTCTTGATTCAGTTTTAAAAATTTATTAGGATATTCTTCAGAAAAACAATTTAATTGTTCATCTGCTGTTTTTTGTAAATCTATTAATAGATTTCGTCTAGTTTCTAAACAAATTAACAATTATAAATATCGAAACATACAATATCTTTACCTGTTTGTTGTTTAATATGTTGAAATTTAATTTCAAATGCCAACCATTTTCGTTTCAATTCTGCATGATAATTTGTCAAATGTTGTTGTGCACATTTATTACATTTAGCTTCTTCACAAATTTCACATGCTTGTAATGTAGTCTTAATTTTACATAAAGAACATTTGGCTATTAACATGATAATGATAAAATAGAATGAGAAAAAAAGATTATATAACTATCTAATATATTTATACTAGACAAATTTTATCAGTAGATAAAAAAGGAAAAATATACACATGTAACATTCAGGTAATAACTAAAACTAAAAGATTGACTGAAACTATATAAAATATTCAAAAATTTCTATTGTATTTTAGTTTTAGATTAGATGTTACGTACAATTCTATTTTTTTTATTTATTTATATAAAATTTTCATTTGAAAATGATAGTATTGTATTTACACGTGGTGAAAGTGGTTATTTTTGTATTAAAATTCCATCGATTTTAACAACAATTAAAGGTACTTTATTAGCATTTGGTGAAGCACGATTATATAGTTGTAGTGATTTTACTCAAACAGATATTGTTTATAAACGAAGTATAGATAATGGTCAAACATGGTCAAATATTCAAATATTATATCGAGCTAATTTTTCAAATGATAATTATACACGTGTTGGAAATATAGCACCAGTACAATTAATATATAATCAACGAATATTAATACCATTTTGTAAAAATAATCTTATTATAATGCAAACATATTCTGATGATGATGGTTTAACATTTTCTCTACCACAAATTATACCTAATATAACAAAATCAAATTGGAAATGGGTTGGTTTAGGTCCACCTGCTGGTTTATTATTACAATCAAATAGAATATTAATTCCATCTTATTATTCAATATATCCAAATGATGATGGATTATTTTCTATTGGTTATGTTATGTTAAATGATTATAATGGTCAATTAGATAAATGGTATTTAGGTGGAGAAATTTTCTATGAAACATATTTTCCAAATGAATGTCAAGCTGTTGAATTTTTACCAAATAATAATACAATATTTATAAATTCACGTTCATTGGGTACAAAAAGAATTGGTTCTTATAGTAATGATGGTGGTTTAACATTTAATAAAATAAAAATATTAAATACACTTATACAACCATTAACTGGATGTCAAGGTTCAACAATATATCATAAAAATACTCAACAATTATTTTATACTGGTTTAGGTGAATCATCATTTATTCGAAGTAATCTTTCATTATATATAAGTAAAGATTATGGAGAAAATTGGACATTTATTAAAACAATATATCAAGGTTCATCATCTTATTCATCATTAACAATAATGAATGATCAATCAATTGGTTTATTATATGAATGGTCCAAACAAAGTGATTTAATTTTTATACCTGATTATATAACATTTACTGTTATATATAATCAAACTAAAAAGAATTTTTTTTTTTTTGAATAAAAAATATAATAATAACGATATACAATAAAAATATTATATTTATACTTCTAAATCGAAATCATTTTTTGTTTTAATCATTAAATGAAGTGTACGTTTTGTATTTTCTGATAAATTACAATTATTTATATAAAGTGTTTTTAATGTATTATTTCGTTTAAGTAATTGAATAAAATAATCAATACTTGTATCATTTATTAATTTATTTGAATTAAGAAATAACCATTCAAGTGTTACATTATAATCAATAAGTATATTTGATAAAAATTCTATTCCTTGATTACTTATTTCATTATCAGTTAACCATAACCATGTTAATGTTTGATTAGTTTTAAGCATATTCGATAGATATTTTAATCCTTCATCTGTTATATCATTTTGACCAAGATAAAGATGTTGAAGAGTTGATTGATTACCTATAGATACCTACAATAATCAAATTTTTAAAGAGTTGTATTCAAAAAAAAAAAAAACAAATTCTTACTTCTTTATCTGATTGTTCACATAATACATTTGCTATTAATTGTACTCCTCGATCTCCTAAATGATTTTTTGATAAATATAATTCTGTTAATGTTCGATTATCTCTAAGCATTTGAGCTAAATATAATGCACCTTGTTCTGTAATATTATTTGATTCTAAATTAAGTGTTTTTATATTTGAATAAACAATAGCTAATGATAAAAATTGTAAACCTAAATCAAATAATTGATTATTACATAGATCTAATGATTCTAATATTGTATTATTAATTAAACTTTCCGATAATATTGAACTTCCATAAGCTGTTATATAATTATGACGTAAACGAATACGTTTACATGATTTTTTAATAATAGCATATTTAACAATAATTTTCATATCTTGATCAATTATATTTTGTTTATCTAAATTTATTATCCATGAATGTCCATTTTCAATAATACGATGTTCAAGTGATGGATTACGATAATGTTTAGTTGATATTAATGATTGATTTTTTGATTTTTTAAATAATAAACAAAATCTAAATAAATAAATAAAAAAAAATATATATATTATTATATTAATAATAATAAAACTAAATTAACCTTTGAAATATATTTAATGATATTTGTTTATTTAAAAAAAAAATTTTCTTATCATTAAATGAATGTAAAATAAATGATGATTCAATTTCTTTAAGTGTAATAATATATAAATCATCATTATCTTTATAATAACAATTAATAACTTGAAATTTTGTTGCTGGTAAATATAATAATAAATGATTTAATTGATAATAACAATGTTTTTGAATATTTTTTATTGTATTACATTTAATTATAAATATTGTATGAAGTTTACTTTTTTTTTCTAAATATTCAATTGAACTTGTACATAATGATAAATCCCACCAAAGTATTATATCATTAATATGATATTGTTTATTTAAATTTAATTTACAACCACGATATACAGTTAAATTATTTGATGGAAGATGTATAAGTGCTGTAAATAAAAGTTTTAAATAAAGTAACCATGGTTGAAGTTTATTTTCATCTAATGTTTGTAATATTGAATTTAATAATATATAAAGACATTCATTAAATGGTTTCCATATTATTGAATAAATCATAATTGATGCAGATTCATCACATGTTAAATTATCGGATGGATTAAGACATTTTTGTTTTATAATTTTAACATATGTTTCAATATGTGGTAAATATTTTATTAATGGTTTAACAGATTGTTCAAGTGAAACAATTGGAATTTTTTTATATTTTTCTGTTGATAATAAAGATTTATAATAATCTATATTTAAATTAGGTGATTTTTCATTGTATATATTCATATTTTGTAATAAATAGTTTAATTGATATAGAAATCTTACTTTTGACTATTAACAAAATCTTCGTATATATATATATATATATAAAAGAAAATGTTTATTTGTTTCGAAGAGATTAGAGATATGCCATTTGGATGTTTTTTATATTCTCTGTGGAAATAATAAACATAATATTCATTATGTTATTATTTTTTTTTGTGCTTGAATTATCTTTTGCCATTCTTGTATTTATTTTGTCTTTTTAGAATCAATGTAAATAAGAAATATAGATTATTTTGTCGTTTTGGTTTTTTAATCTATGTACTTGCCTTTTTAGTAAGTATACATTCTAGAATTGTCTAAAGGGTAACTGTCAACATTATTATCGGTCATGTGTTGTCATAAACGAAAATTAATTATCCATAGAAAATAATGTTGTTGACATATATATATATATTCTAAATGAAAGAAAAATCAATTATTATTATTTTAATAAGAATTGTTCTTTAGTAAATATATTTAGCTTAGATTTTATTGAATTTTTTAGAAGAAAAAATTTTTCCTATCAATCAAACTTGTCTCATGTCAAAATAAGTTTTATAGCTGTCATAATTATGATTGATTTTGGATTGATATATGACTTTTTAGACTGTTAATTAGATGAATTATTATAAACTTTGTTTTGTTTTCATATCTATTAATAATTATATTGTAAAATTTTTAAATAACAATAAAAAATAAACTGTATTTTTTTTAATTTTAAAATTCATTAACAAAATTCATCTGATTTTACACAAGTTAAACAATATTTTCATGCTATGATTAGAGAGCATTCATGCAGTATAATTAAAGTTTTTACAAGGTTTTCAATAGGATACATATTTTTTTTTACTCTGTTCTGTTCTATACTATAAAGCTTCGCGGAAAAAATGACGTTTTTTGTTGACGTATTATTTAAAATATTAAATTTCATTATTTTGTGTATACAAGCTGTTGTAATTGATTCGATGACGACAATTGTAAAACTATTTAGGAAAAAGAAAATAAGAAACGTCATTTTTATCAACAGAAGTGTAAGAGGAAATATTGACATGGAAATTAGCAGATGACGATTATAATCGTATAATTTTATTTTTATTTATTGTACTAGAGTAACAAAAGAGATTGACAAACAATATGTTTATTGTTATTATTTCATTAGTTTTTTTTGTTTCTCTTCTTTGTATTATTTCCATTGAATTTGACATACACATTATAAGTGATCAAAAAACAAAAATTAAGATCTCGAAACTTTAGAACATGCGAATATTGTTCGAGTCTATCATGTAGACACTTCGAGTTTCTAGTATATATATTTCTTTATCTATTTGATGTTATTATTATAAAAGAATTGCAGGATTGATACATAGAAAAAAAAATCTATCAACACAACATTTAATCGTATACATTAGTTTACAAAATATTGAAAAAGTTGTAGAATCAAAGAGATCTTAAAAGAAAATTCTATATAAAAAATGAAAAAAAATAAATATAAAATTTTAACTCATCTCAAAAATATTCTAATGGATATTCTTGAGGTGCAACAAGATGTTGAATTGTCGTTGTAGAATGTTTATATTTTTCTACTGCATTTTTTAATTCTTTCATACTTTGTTTTAATTGAGGATCTTTAAAATCATATGTAACAACATTTAAACCAGGAAAATTAAACATTAATAATTCTTTTAAATTAATTAATAAATCACTACTAGGAGCATATGTACCAGATCCATTATCAAATACTAATTCCCATTCATCATCCATTCTATCCCATCCATATTTTGGACGAGAATGAAATTCACCAGCATAACGTACATATTCAGAACCATTTGCTAATAAAGCATGTTTACTTGCCATATCTACAAAAAATTTAACATCAGTTTCACTAAATCTCCATGTATTATCATCAATAACATATGTATAAACACATGGTTTTATATTTTGTGCTGTTTGATCAGAAAAAACAAATTTCCAAAGATCATTTGCATCATTTAATTGACCATTTTTATTATGTTTTAATGTTCGACCATAAAGAATTTTATGTGCTAATTTAAGTGAAGCTTTTGCTGCACATGCAACAGGATGATCACCAAATATAGTTTGTGCTGCACGATATGCTTTATTCCAATGTTGTTTATCACGAGGATTAAAATAAACTGATATTCTTCTCATTTGAATTTTCCATGTTGAATAAACACAATCAGCATTAAGCATTGTTAAACGACCAACAGCAAATGAATCATGACGAGAATATCGACAAGGACCATCAAATGTATAACGTGGAAGTCGTTTTGTTTCTTCTGATGATACTATTGATTGAACAGATAAATGAAAATAACCATTACAATTATTAAATGGTCCAATTATTTCATGACCTTGAGGTGGTGCATGATAATTAATTAAATTAAGTATTTCAAAGCTACCAATATAATCATCAAGAATTTTTTCATCATCTTTATCATAAATTTTAACTGTAAGTTTAGCATCCAATGGAATATTTCGAACAATCCATTTTTCATTATCCCATACAGGTGATCCTGTATTAGACATAATAGTTGATCTAAAATTTAAGAATATAATAGTTTATTTTCATATATTCATATTTGAATATAGTAGAAATAATACATACGTTAATGATAATTGATCATCAATTGATGCTATAAAATATGGATCACCATGACCGACAATATCTGTCTTTGGTAACTTCTAAAATAGTAAAATGTATTTTTAATAAAAATAATTATTAACTAACATAAGCTGAAAGAAATTGAATAACAAAATCATAGCAATCTTCGGAATCATTCAAGCCAAAAAATGTTGTTTCTTCCAATAAAGTTTTAACACCAGAAGCAACAGAGTAAGACGACATTAGTAAAATAATTTGTATCTAAAGAAAAAAAAATCAAATAGTTTTAAAAAAAAAAATTAAAAATTTACACATCAATTGACTTACTATAAATCAATCAATAAGAATAAATCTCGACTAGCTGTCTTAATACATCTTCCCTTTTTTTTCTCTTTTTTACGTAAATATAAATCAGTTTGTCGACAATACAGAGTGACACGTTGTAAGTCATCCTTTCTCTTTCTCTTACTTTTTTTTTTCTATATAATACCAGTCCGTCTTGCTTACTATTACGTTGTAAAACAGACTGTGTTTTATAAGTGTCACTAACGTTACCCATTTTTAAAGGAGAAAAAAACGAGGAAAAGAACGACGGTTTAAAATATGTAAATATGTGATATTTTTTGTTATTCTACTAGATCATTATTCAATAATAATTATAAATAAAAACAAACATAAATCATTTTATATATGCATGATAATATATATTGAATACTGATATGATAAAATTAAAGACAGCATAAGTGTTATTAAGAGAATATCTTTGATAAATAATATCGATATATTCACAATACATCAAATAACTGATCAAAATTTAATCATTACCTTTTGCATTATGATGTTAACAAATATCGCAGTATTATATTGATTATTTTGAGAAATATTCAAAACTATTTTTTTTTTTTAAAATAGAATTCAATTTTTATTATAGAGTTGCTTCTTCAAAAACTGTATCAGTTAAATTTTTAACACGAAGTAAAAAGGTCCTTGAAACATTTTTATAATTTCAAATAGGATGGAAAATAGTACTAAAGTGTTTCCTTTTGAATATGAGGAAAATTATTCAAAAAATGTGGTTTGGAAAATCAATATTGAGCAAAAATTCTATTTCGATTAAATCAATAGATACTGATTAGGGCAGAACAAAATGATTGTTGCTGTCATCATCAAACCAAATAGACATCCAATAAACAATACAATTAGGATCTTATATATAATAAAATGATATATTTTCTACTTTTTATCAAATACTATTTGAATTTGATAATATCATTGATAAATGTAAATATGGCTGGTTATACATTTATCATTACAACGTTAAACATAATTAAATGAATCCGAAAAAGATTAAAATTAATAGTTGATAAGCATATCATGATTAATAAATTTTATTTTTTGTGTTCAAAATATCAATACAATTAAGATAACTGATTCTTACAAAAAAAAAACAGTTTACTGATGATAAAATTCTAATATAGAAGACAATAGAAAATTAATAATTCATATCAAGATATTTTTCTATGCTTCCATAAATAATTTTAATTGTTGTATACTTTGTTTTAATTGTGGATCTTTATAATCATATGTAACAACATTTAAATCAGGAAAATTAAATATTAATAATTCTTTTAAATTACTTAATAAATCACTACTAGGAGCATATGTACCAGATCCATTATCAAATACTAATTCCCATTCATCATTCATTCTATCCCATCCATATTTTGGACGAGGATGAAATTCACCAGCATAACGTACATATTCAGAACCATTTGCTAATAAAGCATGTTTACTTGCATAATCAGTAAAAAAATGAACACCTGTTTGACTAAATCTCCATGTATTATCATCAATAATATATGTATAAACACATGGTTTTATATTTTGTGTTGTCTGATCTGAAAAGATTAATTTCCAAAGATCATTTGCATCATTTAATTGACCATTTTTATTATTTTTTAATGTTCGACCATAAAGAACTTTATGTGCAAATTTAATTGTACTTTGTGATGCTAATGAAAGTGGATGATCACCAAATATAGTTTGTGCTGCACGATATTTTGTATTCCAATGTTGTTTATCACGAGGATTAAAATAAACTGATATTCTTCTCATTTGAATTTTCCATGTTGAATAAACACAATCAGCATTAAGCATTGTTAAACGACCAACAGAAAATGAATCATGACGAGAATATCGACAAGGACCATCAAATGTATAACGTGGAAATTGTTTTGTTTCTACTGATGATGGTACTGAGTGCATTGATAAATAAAAACGACCATTATTTTGACCAAATGATCCAATAATCTTATGACCCTTTAATGGTGGTATATAATCAATAAGATTGTCAATGTCAAATCGACCAATATAATGATGAATAATATTATCACGATCTTTATCATAAATTTTAACTGTAAGTTTAGCATTATATGGAATATTTCGAATAAACCATTCTTCATTAATCCATGTAGGTGTTGCTGTATTGGTTAATATAGTTGATCTATACAATAATAAATAGATAAAAAAAAAAAATTTCGAAATATTTTAATAAATACTTACGTATATGATATTTGATGATCAATTTTAGCCACAAAATATGGATTAGTATATCCAATAAGATTCATTTTTGGTAAATTCTGAAAAAATAACAAATATATGTTTTAAAAAAAGAATTTTTTTGAAAATAAACCTTTGCAGAATGAAACTTAATAATAATATCATAACCATCTGGTGGACTGCTATATGCTACTAATGTTGGTTGAAAATATGTTTGTTTAAGACCAAAACAGAGTGAATATGAACACATTATTATTGAGAAATTAATACCAGACAAATACAGACAATTCTTATAGAGAATATAAACCAATTTAAAATTGACTTTTCTTCTTCTTTTTTTTTTGAATAAAAATAATTAATTTTTTTAATGTTTTCTTTTAAAACCTGTTCCACACCCCCTTTTTGCGTCTTTTACAAATGAGAAAACCTGACTTCAAATAAAGAATAAAAATTAATATTTTCTGCCTCATCGTCAGTTTCATTTTGGTAATTAAAAATATTATTTATCACCACTACTATTGTACAGCTAAGATCATATCTTAAAGTTATGAGATTACAGTTGATGCATTGAAATAGAATCAAATATATGAATAGATTTGAAAAATATAATAGTAAATGTGTTCTAATTAATTCAATTGATACATATATATATATACATATCAGTACTATTGATGTGAAATTTTACGTTATGTGGTTTAAAATCTTGAATTATTCCAATTGATTAACTATAGTAACGTTAGACTTACATTTTTTAGAGTCATGTATTTCTTTACAATAAAAATTTAACCGTACGTACGTTTCAAGAGCAAATACTCGTTTTTATTTACATTTAATTCTTCAATTAAAAGGATGTATATATCTGCATATATTTGTTTTCAGTATAATCATCACTATAGATGACATTCAATATGATAAAAAAAGTTAGAGAAGAAAAAACTGAATTTCATGCTCTGATCTGACGCCTTGGTGTTAACATATGGTATATGCTAAGAAAACAGTTCTCAAAATAATATTATTAATAAAAAAAAATTATTATATAAAAACTTAGTGTCAAATAAATGTGACACTAAAAATTTTTATATGAAAATAAATTCAAATATAATTTTTTATAATACAAAAGATATTTCTTTAAAATACTTTTTCAAAAATGTATGTACATTAAAAAGATGATTAATATATAACTGAAAAAAAAACGCATATTATGAATAAAACGGAAATTAATCATTATGTTTATTCTAGTGTATTAATTACTCAAGCTTAAATTTTTAAATCGTGATATTTGTTTTCAGTCAAATGCAACATATAATCACTCTTCTTCAATTTGTTTCTATATAAATACATATATAAGTATAGATAATGTTATTGTTTTCATTTCATCAGTTTGTATATTTTTAATAAACTTTTTACCATATAACCCATGTGAAAATTTTTTGGATTTAAACGCGTTTGTAAGCGCATCCAAGCCAGAGACGTGCACCGCTCACGCGGCCGCCCTAGGTCAAGAAAACTTCAAAAATTATTTTAAACAAAAATCAACGTTTTTGTCTTCGAGACGATATCTGTGCATCGTTTATGTTAAATTAAAAGTAAAAAATGAGATGGCATTATTAGAATAATTACTGTTAAAAGAAAACCAAAATTCACCATTTCGGCTGCTAAAAATTATTTGCAATAAAATTTTATGAAATTTGATTTTCTTTTAACAGTAATTATAGTGACAATACCATCTCATTGTTTTTACTTTTAATTTAACATAAACGATACACAGATATCGTCCCAAAGACATAAAAGTTGATTTTTCTTTAAAATAATTTTTGGAGTTTTTTTTACATAGGGCGGTCGCGTAGGCGGTGCATGTTTCCGTGAGATTTCTCTTTTAATAAGATAGTCTTTGGAACTTATTTCAAATAAAATCAAATGTATAAAATATCATAAATTTTCTTCAATATTAGTTAATAATTTATATTTCTGATAATTTTCGGATGATAAAATGTACACTTTTTGATTGGAGAAAATAAGACAAATGAGAATAGAATATAGTTCTTCATGAAGGATAAAGTAGTTCGTTGAAAAAAAAAATTTTAATAAGCTAGCGGAAAATATTTTTATTTCTAAAACTAATAATTATAATTCTTCTTCTTAGTTTCATTTTTCTTGGTGAATTTTTAAATATTCTTATTTATTATTTTCTGAAACAATAATTTGAATCGGCTACTCTACTTTGACTCGTATTTGTGAATAATCATTATTTTTCGTTTTACTCCATGTCTAAAAATTTAATTTTTCAACTAGAATATCTTTGAGAGAAAAGCCTTGAATTGAACAGAACTAAAAGCTTATACTGTAATAAAAGATAATTTCTAATCTAGGAAATGTAATGGTTTCGCTTGGAAAGATTATTATTAAAATTATTATTATTTACCTGGAAACTTTATTACATTCAATAAAATGATTGAAAACCATTGTAAAAATACTTGAAAAAAATCAACTATAAGTTTTCTAAACTATGTAGTGATTAGGTGCATAATTATATTGAAATCTTTCAAGGTTTATGCTGAATTAATAAGTTTTGTCAAATTTGTTCGAGCGTTGCCAGAAGTTATTCGGAAACTCACAATTATTTTTATCTAAAAAAAGTGTGTGCACGCGTTTCCGACCGTGAGGGTGAGGAAAATACATTTAAACGCATTTGGTTTTTTTCAGAAATGAGATAAAATGAAACTGTAAGCGCGTTCAGCTATAGAAATGAGTGAAACGCGTTTCTCAGTTCAAACGCGTCTAAACACGTTTTCTTAATCGAAACGCTCCGAAACGCATTTGATGTGTTGCATAATCCAAACGCTTTCGTGTTATAAACACATCTCCGTACATCTCTTATTACAAACGGGCTCAAATGCAGTCATTGGATGCGTTTAGACGCGACACATTATATTTTGAAACATCTGACGCGCTTAAACGCAGACTAAACGCGTCTAGTCTACGTTTCAGAATTACATGGGAAAGATTGAGTTTTTTCAATATTGGAATCTATCTAGATGAATTTTTAGTTGGAAGTTAGTTTCCAATAGATGTATTCAAAATGTATTGCAAGAAAAAAAAATTACGTGGACCGTCTACGCAGTTTTAAAAATTAATTCGAAAATTACGTGGACAATTTAGAGATCTCATTTTGACTTGTTTTCATGGAGATGCCCATCTCTGATGGAGACTAAATTGCTTCATTATGTCTGGAGCTGCTTGTATTATTAGCTATTGGGTAGATGACAAAAGGTTCAGTGCCAATAAGCACATATGAAACTGTTCCTACGAAATCTCTTTTAAATCTGGCGTAAAAAGTTCAGCATGAAACCCTCTCTACGGAACTCTGTTTCGATTTTTTTGAAAAAGTTTAGTACCGAACCCTATGTACGAAACCTTTTTTATCGTTCGTTAAAAAGAAGTTTGTTACGAAACTTTCTTTTTAGGAAACCAGAAAAGGATCGGACCGTTTGCCCGCGCGCCAATATGGTTTTTGGTTCGGTAAAGATCCTTTTTTTTACAGTGTGGAGAGCTGCGTTAATTGCTCTAAATTAAGGATATATTTTACAGGAAGTTTCGAGAGACATATAAGATATTGTAGGCAGGTAGTTGGCTGCAATCACAAGAATCCAAAAAATATCGCTCCAGCTAGATCACAATTTTTTCTGACCATATGATGTTCTTGTCTCTATACTCTGCTTTCAGGATTGAACTAAGCGAGGCCAACAGGGTGACGTGTTACTTATACTTTATTTGAAGTGATATGAATGCTCTCTAATGATTGAGTAGATTTGCTTGTTATGATTATGTTAAGCATTTGTATTATTCAACGTTTAAAAATAGAGCTACGAAAGATGTAAAATTGAATTATAAAAAGAAAAACTTTGTAATATTTGATAAAAAGCATCCTTGAAATGATTGTTTCGCTTATTTACTGCAATAATTATAATTTATTGATGATCACTTCCAAAACTAGGATTGGTTGTAGATTTAACATAATAAAATATTAATTTTTTGTCGACCTGTTATGAAAGCGATTTTTTGTGCATATATTAAACAATATTCAATCATGCAAAAGCTTTCAACAATCTATAGAATACACCCTTCTCTCATTCTCCATATTGTTATTTTAAAAATGCCTGTCAAAACGTTGATGCTATTGATGTATTGCCATACCTCTTTTCATTTGCATATAATATTGATTTATGTTATTTTTATGTTAAAATACAGATATAGAACAATAGTTGACATTTCGTTCTTTCGTTAAACTGTGAAAGAGAATTCATTTCTATTATTTTGATCATAGACTGTCGCATTGATTCTTATAGAAATAAATAAATGAGAAAATTTTTGGTTTTCTATAATCGAATGTATTTCATATATTCTCTAAACATATATTTTCCTAGAGTATTAATTTATTACCAAGTCCAATATAAGAATGATATAAAATAATCGATTTCAAATATTTTTTTCTAGATATTGATTGTTTGTTCTATATATTAATCAATAGCAAGATTAATTTCGAAAAATACGCTTCATTTTTGAATGTTAATTTGGTTAGTGAAAAAACTTTAGTGACATGTTAGTTCGAGCAATTAATATTAGAATAAGTAATAAACTATTCTTTGTTTAGAGTAAAAGTCATGTATGATTCAATTTCCGTGATACATAACTTTTTCCCAAGTTGCATCGGAATTAAGACCTGTTGTAGCTCCACACCTATATCCACCGTTTGAATTTGTATGCCAACACAGACGATAGTTAGCGTTAGTTGATTCAGTATCACAAGTGCTGCGTGTCACTGTATCACCACCTTGTGCAAATCCCCATGAATATGAATCTGAAAAATACCATGCAACACCATTAGCCAAATGTGTGCAACTCGATGTTGAGCTACAGTTGTACAGAACATCAGCACGATCACCCATCGCAGCTACAGTCAAAATCGTAGTACCAACTGGTCGACAACCAAGCAATAAATTATTTTTATTACATGAAGCCAACATTGTTGCAACAACAGACATATCCATGTTTGTCGCATATGTTGTTGTGTAGCAAAGGGACCATCCACCAGGTAATGAAGAAGGATTGAGATTAAGTAAAACTCCATAAAATGGGAGCGCGGCTAAATGAAAATAAATTTAAAATAAAATAAAATCACATGCATAAAAATATTAGGACTGGTCAAAAGATCGAAGAATCGTGTTAAAAGAATCTTATTAAATAAGGCAACGTATTCACAAGTGAAAAAACAAATATACTTTGTCGTAGAGTTTCTTGAGGCGCGTTCAATGATAATCTAATAAATGTTGTTTTCACAAGATTTTGAAAGAAATAGAGTCAATATACTAATAGACGACTACATATCGACACCTACACGATCGTCTAACTATGTATGGTAAACTATGGAATATTGTGAACCTTGGTATTAGTCGAAAGTAATTGGAAAATATTATTTTTCATATATGATTTTATAGAGTTTTTGACAGGCTGCAACCTCATATACATCGCATCTCCGATGATCTTATCGGTGTGAATGTGGGTAATTGTAGTTGCAGCTACTCAGTCATCTATCAATAAATTAACTCTATTTCTCTTAAAGTCTTATGAAAATATGGTCTATTACACACCATTAGACATGTCTCAAAGAATTCTACAACATGGTATACTTGGTTTTTCACTTTTGAGTATGTTACCTGATCTAATAAGGTCTTTTCAACGCCGTTATACAAAATTTTGGTCAACCCTAAGTATTTTACCTACAACTACTGACGTTATAGTTGGAAAAGTCATTGTTTTATCCTTAAGTATGTCAAGGAAACCTATTACTTACTTGTAGTTGTTGTGCTACTGGTTGACGTCGTTGTGCTAGTAGTTGATGTTGTTGTACTGGTTGCTATGTTCAAAAAGGAAACATTAGTGTATGCAACAAAAATGTCAATGACCAAGAAGAATGTTATGCTTACTAGTTGTTGTGGTCGTCGTTGTCGTTGTTGTTGTAGTAGTTGTTGTTGTTGTCGTTGTTGTTGTCGTTGTTGTTGTCGTTATTTGATTCTGATTGACCAGAATAGGAATGATGATGGCTAAACTAATTGAAGTGATGATAATTACTACCAACAGTGTGAGGACCATTGACAATAAAAATCTGCTACGTCTACAGATAGAGATAGTTGTTTCTTTATTCAACTAATAATTTATAAATCTTGGATGAAAATACTTTTCACTCGGTGCTTCGGGAAGATCTTTTATAGAAATATTAACATCGCGAAATGTGTGTGGCTTCATATGAGGCCACGATAGTAATTTATGAAATTGATTGTTCTTCGTCGGTTCATTGATTTTAATTGGTCTAGTTGTATTATCCTAAAAATATGCATTCTTAGAAATTGCACATTAGTTGAATCACACTAAAAACTAACTTCTTACGAAATAGATATTCAATAATTTAATACATTTGAAAACTTTAAAATTATAGCTCCTTAGATACGAAACTATTCAGACCATATATAATCACCTGTTTTTTTCGATTTTATAATTATCACTTATTCTTTGGAGTCATTTTAGGAAAATGTACCTTTCTTGGGTTCAAAATAGTATAAAATAAAAGTACTATGACAGTACATAACTACTCTGATATCGGTTTGTCATAATTTTATCTGTTATATGGGCAAAAACTTGAGAAAAAAATCCACCAGAAGTCCCTCCAGCCTTGCAAAGGAGCATCCATCGCTAAATTTTCTTTTAGATGTTTTTTATTAGTTCAATTGAAAGATCGTATTGAGAAACTTATAAATTCAAAATACCAAGGTTTTTCTGATTTTCTTGAGAAAAATACTGAAGATCCTACTCATTCATTAAGAATGAATAAACTAGAAAAACTGGCTTTTTCATATTTAGGTTGTCTTTTGAGCTTTTTTATTACGTCTGTTTGTTGCTGTGACTCGAAAAAAGTCTCAAAAGATAGAAAATAGAGTTCATTACACAACAGACTATGTTTATGAAAATTAGAATAGCTTTTAGTGATCGATACTATCGTCAAAAAACAAGATGGATCTATGATTTCAAAAGAATATTTAACAGTTTAGTATGTTTAAGGAATAAAATAAGTGTGTAGCTCTAAACTATTACTTACAATATGAGAAATGAATATCCGTTCTAGTTTTGTGGCCATGGAATTCTTACTCGTTGTCAACGTACTATTACAATAAACTTATTGACAATGACATGATGATTTTATTTTTTTATATGTATATAGTATTTATTTATATAGTTGTATTGATGAAAAGCTAACTAAAAATTGTATGATTGAATAATAAATGCATTGGTAGAAGAAAAAAAAATATGACAAAAGCTGATGCTTTTGTTTTATTGAATTTAGAAAGAAAAACATGTCATTCAAGCATATTCATGAATAATACAACCTATGACATTTTTCTTGTGTCTTGATGATTGACAATGTAGATTACGCTTTAAACAAATATAAGTAGTGCACTTATTATAAATCTTATTCATTTATTATCTTTCTTTCAATTGTGAATAATATATTTATGTATAGTTGTAGAAGAAGAAACAATTCAGCTTTGAATATATTTGATTAGAAAAATTTATTGTCTAATGAATTATTAATATTGCATTCAATTTTGTTTCATTATAGATAACAGAGAATATGATGTAAAGTATAGTCTGTTAAATGAACTTTTCTTTTGTGTTTTTTGTTAATAAAAGTGAAAATTTGCACAGTACAAACCGAAACAAGTCATGAGATTTATCTGTCACTTTCTCTTTAATTTTTTTTGGCGATTTTATTTAATAAATTGATTTTGTAACTGAAAATGAGTAAACTATCTTCTACTATTTCTAATAATTGAAGTCATGATGGCTGATCACTTAAGTATTCTTCAAATTATCAAGAGAAACATATACAAATAGAAGTAAATAGATCGAAAGCATAGACAGATCTTTTTTGACAAAATTCATGCTATACAAGCAGCTAATTGGTAAACAATCAAAGTGAGATAAAAAATAGCATAAACTTTATAGAAACTGATTATGTTTGCAAAAGTTTTTCATTCGTTCAATTATTTCTATGAATTTGTACTGATCTACTGTTTTTTTAGTTCTAATAAACGTAATCAATGGCTGGAAAACTAAAGTTATCTGTCTGCTCAGGATTCTTATAAATTTATATATATATAGGAAAAAAGTATTTCTATTATTAATTTATCGAAATGTTTAATAAAAATACAGGTATAATTCTTCGATTTATACGAAAGAATCACTCGCTGTCTTCAATGATTAATTTAGTCTCACAAGGAGAGAAACACTGCGTGCCACAATATTATTTATTATATTATTTTCTTCTGTCAATGTTCAAACAACCAATTGTTCAATTGTATCTCATGTCCAAATATCCTATCAAGTAAATCCATAATTGATGTTCTCAATCATCACATTTTGAATAGCTACAGTGGTGTTCGATGCATTTGGATAATTGTTTTTATCGATAGCAAATGTAGCTTGAAATGCTGTCAAACGAGAATTTTAAATTTATTTTTAAAGATCTTTAAAAAATCAGACTTTTGCAACAGATTGTTCTGCATGAAAGATAATAATATTTTTGCCTGTGACACTGGAAGGTATAGAATAAAAATTTATAATTGACCCTAGTCGAATTATTTTAGCAAGCGCGTGACATTCTTGAGTTTCTTGAGTCTGAATGTCATGCGCTATGGATAAATCTTGAGTCAAAATTTGAAGGCACTAAAAACAAGTAAAGCGCTTGTGTTTCTTGATCAAGCAAGTACTTAGGGTGTACTAAGAGTTCTGACCGCCACGTTTAATCCTTTGAGCTGCAGTAGGAAGTATACTTTCCACCTAAAGAATTTTTAAGAATCTTCAAGAAATTTTGGAAGCTAATAGAACCTCGTGGAAAGCTGCACGGATGATAGAGTGTATAGAAAACAGTAAGAAGTGTACCGTGACATTTTAGACATCACTCTCAAAAACCGTCAGGAAAAATTTCCTGAATATAAAATCATCATCATATGAAAACCTACTACTGTAGTTATGTACAAACAGTAATAGAAGTATATCTTTTGTCTTTTTTTATTCTTTTGTTCGTTATGGATGACGGATTTTGTATTTTTTTCCCACTGTGTAGCGATAATTTTAAAAATCACAAAAAAATAAAAATATGCATTTCTATTCATGCAGCAGTTATTTTTTCATCCTATCGGTTAGACGACTTTACACTTTATAAAAAAGACTTAACAAACAAAACAAATTCTATATTGGTTTACAAGAATTTTAACTCGATTAGAAATATTTTGATGGTAAAATTGAATCACTTTCACTTTGAAAAAAAATCCTAATCCAATTGAGTAATATTCTCTTTTGAATCTGTTAAGTTATTGTTTTTTTTTTATTTCGATTACATAGCTATAATAATCGATTACTCATTGTTTTTTGTTATATACAATAAAATAACATGATTACTTATTCTTTGTCATATAGGGTCAGAAATTAAAACAGCATGTAATAATTCTTCGTGGTAACACTTTGACATTTGGAATTAAGGTGGAAAAGAAGCCAAAGAATCTGTGTGGATGCCGTTTTTATTAAATAATTTCAAAGTACCAGAAGTGAGTCAAATATACAATCATGTATAATGTTGTGCAGAATGATATTTTAATTGAACATAGCTCTCGAACCATGATTATTATGAGATTATATGAACAAATAAGAGCCAAAAGTTTCAATAAATTGAACACTTTCATAGTTCTGATGATTATTTACACCAGCTAATAGTAGTCGTTAACATAGCTATAGACAGTGACAAAGTACATGTCCTGAATTTCCGGATTTAATCAATATAGTAAAATTGCATTGTAGATTGTCATAAATAATATAAATCGAAGCATCCTAATGATACAAAAGTTCTAATTGGTAGGACAAATTTTCTTATCGAAACTATGGTCCGCTTAAAGCCTCAATTAGTGATATATGTCTCTAAATTATCACAGTAATGTTATAAAAATTCTTTATCATTATTTATTTATATGGATTTTTTTGTCTTGGTATCTACCAGTGAAATGAAAATGTCATTGAACTGTAGATTTTATAGAACACTCGTATAAGTCACGGAAGCATATGTAAAAAGAATTCTAAATGATGACGAAAAAAAACAAGAATTTGGAAAATCTAGTAAGAAGAATATTAATTATTGTGATTATATAGCTTAACTTTCAATAATTGGAAACACCATAAGAACATCATTGTTTATTTATCAATATCGATCTAATAGAGAGTAAACTTGACACTGTTATTTTTCTTTAAAAATATTTTTTTTCGAAGGTTTGACAACTACATATCGTATACCCACACCAGTAATTCGTGCTTGTGATGGACATTGAAATTTAATAACAACTTGATAATTCGAATCTGATTTAAGAATGATTGTACTGGCTGATGTTGTTACATCAATCTCTTTATTATCAATTATTTGATAAACATGTAACACTGTTGTCATCAAGGTTCGGATATTCAAAGAAATATTGTAAGCTTGACGTGCTTGAGTGAATGGGGTTTCAAGGATCATTGTTAGATTATTAGCTGGATGTCCCCAAAAAAAATTAATTCTCTCACATTTTGCAGAAGCAGTATTGGTAAAATTAATAAATGCTGACGTACACCAATCCACCGATGTCACTGTGGCTGTACATGGAGAGTACCAATCCATCTCAGCATTACATGAATTTTTGTTCTCAACATCTATAGCTAGTGCACTATGCGCAGTTGTTACCAATAATAGAACGAACAAAGAAAAAATAAATACCATTCCTCTTGTTTTTTAAATAAAATATTCATCAATATTTTTATTATTTTTATAGAAGAATTAACGAGAATAGATAAGTAAAGCATGTGATGTAAAAAAAAACATGAAAGATAACAGATACAGATGGTTACTATTGTTTTCATTCGTCAGTATTACTTGACATGACAAAAGTAAAGCGAATTATTTTAAGAACTTCTACTTTCTATCATAAAAATGACTTACTCAATTGTAACCTAAAATTTATCATCAAAAGATAGTCTTTTTTCTCTAAATTTTGATTTTCTTTGAATAAATAAGAAAGATTAATAATACATTATAATATTGATTATACATGATCTAAAATATTCCTAAAAAGCAAATAGAAAAAAAAAAGAAATAATATAATTTTCAATGTGTAAACATGTTAATCAAATTTGTGATTAATGATAAATAAATTCATCTTTAGTCTTATAAAATCTGAACAGTTTCAATTGTTAAATGCATAGAAAAGAATATCTGGTCCATTATTCTGACCAAGAATCAGGATATTAGCCATTTTTGATATTTTTTTAGTCATACGTCACCACATATTTTACTTAATTTAAGGCAAATATAATTTATTATCGGGAAAGTTACGATGAAACTGTTTAATGATAAGGAACTAAAGGGATTTTTGTAGCCAGATCTATTAATTACATGTTCATCAAATACAAAAATTAATCAGAAAGGAAAAGATATAACAAGTTAATCAATAAAAAAATGAACATTCATTTGATTGAAAGATCATGTATTATCATCAAGAAGATAAATGTAAATTTTGTTTTGTTTATATCAGATAAACAATCTTTATAATTAATGAAAAATAGCAGAGAACATTATGTTTTTCTTATTCTCCATTATATTCATATATTTACCATCATCAAATTTCAAAATGAATATTTTATCATATTTTTCTACCATTTGACAATAACCTAATAGTTCGTACTCGAATTGAGAGTTAATGTACTAGCATGTGTTTTGTGCTGAAAAAGTATTAGTAAAATGAACAATTGCCGAGGTACATTTATCAATAAACTCTACTTGAGCTGTACAAGTACTATATATCAATCAGTATGAGCAATACATGATTTGTTAATGATAATGTCTTTGGTTGGTACACTATGTACACTTATCATCAAAGACAAAGTATAAAAAAAATGATAAATAACAATGTACTTTTTTTTAAAATGAGATATTAGATAAAATCAGAGCCGTTTTAAAGGAGTATTGATAAGAATAGACATGCAGGAAATGTAATGTGAAGAGATAAGAGATGTAGAACTTAAAGTACTGTTTTAATTTGTCAGCATTACTGAGTATGATGAACATAAAACTAACCATTTTTTTACTGCAACGATAAATCAAATAAGAAAATAATAACAAAAATAAAAACTTTTTTCAATGAAAAACGTGTCAACTTTAACTATATCAGACTTATCTATGTCTTAAAGACCATTGTATAGTATTTGACATATCAATGAGAGAATCAAAAAAAAGAAGTCAGTCAAATTATGAGTTATGTATCAATAGAAAATCTTCAAAGTCATCAATAATAAGCTATAGAAAGTTTTCGTCGATTTATTTCTTTTTGATAAAAAGAAAATAAATAAAAAAACAATATTCACTGATTAATTAAAGTTAATAATATAGGAGAATTCTGTAATTAACAAACATGAGAGTACATTATTTGTTTTAATTGATTTATAAATCGTTTTTAATGATAAACATAATCCAACTTCTGTAAATCTGAAAACTTCGTGGAATATATTCATAGTAAACTTGAATTTTATGACAGACTGTTATTTTTAGTTGACGATAAACTGGGACATAAAAAAAATGCATATTTATTCATCTGTCATAACTTTCTTCTTCATAATGTAAAAAAAAATGCTCTTATTTTTCTTTGTAAATGCATGAATTCAATTAATTAATAATATTTGTGTTTCCTAAAAACTACATTCATTTAATAAATAAGAAAAAAAAAAACCATCATTGATATCATGCCACTTGTCATCTGTTGTATTTAATAGTTCTACGGATGAAAATAATGATTATAGTTAGAGAAAATTTTAAGTTTTGTATTATTTCTTCATGAAATTTGACTTATCACATAATATTAATTAAAAAAAAACAAAGTTCTTTAGAATTTTTTAGTGAAAAAATATTTCTTTTTCGTAAGCTTTTTTGTAACTAGATACTTTACTTACAAGAGTATTTTAACAATGTTTAAGATCGACGAAATCTAAATTATGGAACACAATACAAATGTATGTAATATAAATTATTATGAAAAATATCAAATAAATCTTTTTTTTTTGATTATTTTAGTCTGGATCAGTAATCATTAGTACAATTAGAAGAGTATTTGCTATCCCAACGACAACCTCGTATGTGTGTACTGTGTATATTTATAATTAATAAAAAAAAGAAAAAAAATATTTTAGATGCGCAGTTACTGGAAGAAGTAAAATGATATGGATTGTTAGTACTATTCTTGTTGTATTGATCCTATCGGCTATCATTATTCCAACAACTATCATTTTGACGAAAAAGACTACCTCGACAACAGCTACAACACTTAAAACAACAACAATAGAATTAATAGATACTTCAGAAATAGCCACAACAATACAAAATACACTTTTACAGTTAAGAAAAAACGAGAGAAGGTAAGTTAAAAATTTAATATTCTTATTTATTTGTAATAGATGAATTGATCATTAAAAAAAGAAAGAACATGATACATTTATGGTTCAGTCTTTTGTACATTTCGAGATAGTTTTCAATGAATAAATAGATACAAATTCTGTAAAAAGCATTTTACTATGTCTTCTCAGAAATATTCAGATACTTACTAATTTTGCTTTAAGATATTAAAACAATTTTGTATATTATTATTATATTTGCCATAAAGATAATCGAAAAAAGAGTTCTTGATTATTGAATACATCATTCAATACGAATGTTGACTTTTTAATTAATGCATAAATTGTCATTTTTTTATTTCATAGGAATGGATAAATATTATCAAAATTCATTTGAAGAACATGTTATCATCATCCAACTTATTTACTACATATTCAATAAAGACAAATTTTAAATCTTTTGAATAAATAATTTTCATAATATTTTATTGAGATAAAACTAAATAAACGTGATATTCAATTAAATTTTAGCTAAATATATTACAAACCACGTGAAACAATCAAACGAAGGTGAATAATACCTCCAATATGTCCCATACGATAAAAGTTTCATTTGATTTAGTTCTTTCGTCTTGTAGTACGATCAATACTGTACAATATCCTTCATGATTTCCAAATGTCAAGTTATTGATACTTACTTAGTACCTATGATCAGATTTGATGTCAGTTACGATTGATAAGTGTGTGCTATTGCCATAGTTTGATCAATAATATTGAGATTAGATAATGGTTGATCCCAATGTTGATACTTTTTTCTTCTTTGAAACAGATTTGTCAGGATTAACTCGATCGATTTTTGTATGGATATTCCAATTATATAAAGACATTACAAATCTTCTTATACACCAAGCGAAGCCTAATTTCTAACGTATTTTTGTACGTGAATCAAATGTTATGTCAAAGAGAAAATAACTACAGATGTTTAATTAGAATATTCGCTCATTGTGTATCGCTTTACATACATACGTATCATTTATAGAATCGAATATAAAACTCAATGGCTGATGGTAATTGTGCTCTTGTAACAGAGTTTAATAGCGTTGGTAACTATGTCATTGGAGAGTCACTAAACAAATATGTGATAGAGCATATGAATGTGGTACAAATAACGGGTGGCGCATAAAGAATTGCGTTGTTAGTTTTTTTGAAATATCTTCTCTATTATCCTCTTGATTAGAAACACGTTTTTACCAAACGATAGCGCTTGAAATTTTCTATAAAATCATATATGATCTGATGCAGAAATTGTTCAGATAAATACCAAAAGAAGCAGCATGAAAATCTCTACAATCTACATGAAGCCGTTTATTTTATCGTTGCACGTTCTGTTCTCAAAAGGAACAAAATTTTGAGCGATCAAATTTCGACTGTAAGAAAATAACATTTTTTTAATCAAAGATAAATTTATTTTTTCTATTTCATCCTTCTATATAAATGTTTCTTGTAAATATATAAATCTTTTCACGGTGCATCTTGTGGTGTGTTTCTTTTCAAATAAAATCTATTAGGTAACAACAACATGATGAAATAATAAAAAAGTAAATTCATCTTCGACTAAAAAAAATCTTATTCTCTTACAGTCGAAATTTGATCACTTAAAACTTTGTCCCTTTTGAAAACAAAACGTGCAACTGTAGAATAAACGGTCCCATCTATATTGAAGAGCTTTTCATGCTGCATCTTTTGGTAATAAGTGTTTCTAATCGAGAGGATAACAGAGGAGAAACTTCGAAAATACTAACAGCGCAATTCTTTATATGCCAGTTGTTATAAAATTTTATCAGACATTAAACAGAGCTTCATTGATGTCTTTATAGTATTACTAAATTTTAGAATGGTATAGATCGATCTGCTCAAGGACCAATGATTCTCTTTCTAACCAATTCAATACCATATTGGATCTATCAACTACTGTTCAATACATTGATGTAAAACTTTATTATTACTAACTTTGTTTTCTACTGGTATATATTTGTTTGACCACTTATAAATAAAACATAGTGATTCATTTTATATCAATATGTCTTATTGCATTGTTTTATTTGTGCTTAACGTGTATGTATATATTGCGATTGTTGCTTGTCATTTATTTCTATTCTTTTCATTTGTTTATAAATGTATATGTATTTTTCTTACTTACAACAAGTAATCATTATTTTGTTATTGTCTATTCACCCATGTCAATTATTGTGTAAGATTTGAGAAATAAGTATTATTTTCAAAAGATAAATTTGATTTCAATGGTAACAACTTTTTCATTTAGGAAAAATGCATATATTTACTCTTTTTTGTTTTTCGCTTAATCATCTTTTATTATTTGTTCTTCACAGACCATGTGAGTTTCTTTATATAAACTGAATACAATAGAGTGCAGAATAAACTTTTTTTACACTTGAAATATGTTTTTATATTATTTATTGATAAAGATACGAAAAACAAAATCACTATGAGATTTTTGTACAAACTAGAAATTAGTTTAATCTTCTAGATATTTTAATATGGCTTCAAACAATTTCAACATGGATGCATTATCGAAAAAGATTGCCAAAATCACACTTAAACAAGATTCTAATCTAAATATATCGCAAACAAGTAATTATTATGAAACACGTCAAGGTTCAAAAAAAGTGAATTTTGCACGATTGGAAAAAGGTCTTCTTTTATTTATCTATGTTCACGAAACAACAAAGAATATTCTTGCATCAGAATTAGCATTATGGAATCATCGTTTATGTATACAAATGATCAAAGATGGTGATTGTCCTAAATCACGTAAAGATTGTCGCTGGGAACATGAAACTAACGAGGGAACCGCCCGAGATGATTCGCCGTTTTAAAGCTCATAGTTTGGGCATAGGTGGGGGACCCCGACACTAGAATAGCCCTAAGAGGATTTGGGCCCATGCACTTGTGGGGCTGAGTTATAACTGTTTTACTCGATTTCTACCCTAGGGCACTGGTTCACCTGAAAAACCAAATCGACGAATTTCAACCTGAAATTTTGTCATTGAAGAGATCTAATAGCCACTAGAACACCCTGAAAGTTTTAGACAAAACGAATGTATACTTCTTAAGATATTGAATTTTCAAAAATCGACTGTTTTTCGAAAAGAATTAGCAGATCGAGAATTTATTGTGAAGTCAATATCTTAAGAAGTATACATTCGTTTTGTCTAAAACTTTCAGGGTGTTCTAGTGGCTATTAGATCTCTTCAATGACAAAATTTCAGGTTGAAATTCGTCGATTTGGTTTTTCAGGTGAACCAGTGCCCTAGGGTAGAAATCGAGTAAAACAGTTATAACTCAGCCCCACAAGTGCATGGGCCCAAATCCTCTTAGGGCTATTCTAGTGTCGGGGTCCCCCACCTATGCCCAAACTATGAGCTTTAAAACGGCGAATCATCTCGGGCGGTTCCCTCGTAAGTATCGTCAATCAAATATTTGCCCTTTTTGGTATACTCATTCGTGTACTTATGGTACTAAATGTCGATTTTCTCATGATTTTATTTCGATATCTGACTATCATCATTATATTCTTACTAATACTGATAGTATTGTATGCAAACTTATTCGTTTTGTTCGAAATTTTGCTGGACATTATATTGATTCATCTATTAACGATGAAAATGATTTACAAGAATTACATAAAGAAATGGTTGTTTTAATGGTACATCTCGTGCATACTTTAAGTCCTAAACGATCTAATTCAATGGACCATCTTAATTTGTTTCTCGAAGCAACCACTATAAAACAATTAATTCCACAAAATAGTCTACTTCAAGAACTCGAAAAACCATGTGATATACCGGAAGTATTTTTTGAATCTACCGTAAATTTTAACACTCATTGGTATCGACATGGATCAAGTAAATGTGTTGTCGATTTTCGTCAGGTATCTCCTGAATTTGTACAATATTTTAACAATGTTTTTATCAGCTTTTACGAAGGACGTCTCAAATCACGTGGTGCTCTACCTGCATGGTCTTAAAACTCATGTATATTCAGCTATTTCTGATGCTTAACATCCATAATATATAACATTTGTATGCGAAATGTATATCACTCTTCTACACAAGGAAACCTTTTCGTATCTGCATCTAGTCAGTTGCCGCTAATATTTGGCGATTTTTTTCTAGTCAAATCAAAACTTTGCCTGTACACGGCTGATTGGGGAATATTTTCTCATAAATACTAATGATGAGACTTTTACATCGGTAGATATTGAAGTTCTCAATGAACTGGGTTGATTCAATTTTGTAATGAGCATCGATAAAGAAGATCATAAATACGACACACAATTTTCATTGTAAGTTTTTCCGAAATAAATCATTGACTTCTGCCATTAGCTTAGGTATGTCAGTACTGAACAGTAAATATAAAAGAGGTAAATCTTAAAATGTTATACAATTGGACGAGAGATTCAAATTTCATTGAATCCCATGTCATAAAGCTATTTGTAAATATGTCATGAATAATAAAGAAAGTAGTCAAAAGAAGTGCCTTTCTCATTCTGTCCTTATTTCATCAATATTTGGAACATAAAAGCAAAGATAAGAAAATAATCACTTTACATTGCCTTCGTCAACAGTTTATATGGACACATGTCTGATGATATTTCATACGAAACTTCATCACCAAATACATAAAATCCGAAGACAGAAAAAGATAAAAACCAAGCAAAGTCAAATACATGAAAGAACAGAAACCTGTAACGAGATATAATATTGTCAGCCATTTCGCTGTTTTTCGTTTTCAATTTAAAAGTAAACCAATTTTCGTTCAAAAGAGGCACTTATCAAATTACAAATAGGCTTCAAAAACAAGATTAAATGGGATTGATTCATACATCTTTCAGAAGCTTTCATAAAACTAGACGGTAACCAGAGTCCACCGGGCCTAATCCGACAGATTCCATCAATGGCTTATCTACAAACATCGTAGATAACAACAAACAAGTTAATAAGACGGTATTGTGCTCGTAAAACTGTCGTACACGAACACATTCTATTAATGACAATGGTCACTTTTATGCTTTTATCTTCTTGCCAGTGTGCAGATCTAAGATTGCTTTGGTAGAGGACACTTCAGTGAAGATAATGACAATCCAAGTAAAAAAACGTGTTTTGAAGTTCGTTATAGATCGTATCGGCCCATTTTTTAGCCTTTTCTGCTGAGAAAAACTGAAAATGCTTTTGGAATAAAAGTACTCGCAAGAGATCGAAATTTTGGTTCAGAGAATTTTCGACACGAACTGACGATGAAGATAAGGGTGAAAGGCTTGGTTCGAAAACTTTTTGAATTAGAATTCATGTGATCCATGACAGCCCTCCACATCGTTTCTTTATCTACGACTACTTTCTGTACATCGGTCTGCTACTTACAATGGAAAAGTCTATGTCATAAGTTAAAATGACTGGTCATATTCGAGTCAAATAATCATCCTCACCAAAGGACCAACGAATTAAATTGTGAGCTGCTGTTGTTTTGTCTAGAGGAAGATATCTAAATTTGAAGATATGTGAAATTGAGGTATAAAAATGAATCAGAGAAGATTTTTTCCACTATGATAGAGACAAAATCTAATGTTGTTCCGACCAATTACGAGGTTTTGAGGGAGCCTCTTTCATATGGCTTTGGTGACACTATGTTTTATGCCTATAATAGTAAAGTAAATTTTTCGTGTAGTTGATGGAAACAACGTTCTCTATCAGTCACTGTAGAAAATTTAACTCTAATATTATAAAAACAAAACATGGTATCGTTGGGGATATATGAAAGAGATTCTCTTTAAATCTCAACCAATTTAAACAAGATTAGGTTTTGCCTTTGTCATAGTGAAAGAAATCTTCTCTGGCTCATTTTTATATCTAAATTTCACATATCTTAAAGTTTAGATATCTTTCTTTGGACAAGTCAACAGCAACTCACATATTAAAATCGTTGGTTCCTTGGTGAGGGTGATTATTTAATCCAAATATGGCCATTCAATTAAACTTACAATACATGCTCCTTCATTATTCGTTGCAAATTTATTCATTCATTATTTTTCATTCAACCGTTTTGTTACCGTCTCCAAGACATTCATTCCTCAACTACTACAGGCTATACAACATAGAAAACAATATAATTTGGGAAAGGTGAGTGGCCATGAAACTGACGTTGCGACACGGTATTTTGTTATCTTTCGAACAAGTATAAAATTCCGGCGTGGAATTTGATCAATTTTTTAACTGTAAACTATATCGTGAACATAGTAACTTCATTACAGCAAATGTTCTTGTAATTCTGGACATTCTAAGAAATTTCTGGTTTTGAGAGCATTCGATTAATACCAATTTGGTCTCTTATGTTGAATAATGATCAAATACCTGGAATCAGGAGGAACTGATTCTGCAATGTTCTATATTTGAGAATATGACAGCTGCTTTCTTCGCCATATCTATTACAGTTTGAAGAAGCAGAACCCTTCTAACAGATGGACCACAAAGAATAAAGGGCTTCTTATTTTGACTATGACTTTTTTCTTTTTGATCTTTAGAGTTGATTATTTTTCCAAAAGATGCGCCGTTAAATTCTTTACAAAACCATAATCAAACATACTCCTATAGTAAATTAAGGAAAAAAAATTAAACGAATATTATCCAACACACAAAAAGTGCCCAACTTTCAAAGTCAACAAGCCTTCTATAAGGAATGGCCGATGTTTGTACCTCTTTTTTTAGCATATATTACGTTTATTTTAAAAGCAAACTATACGATAAGATGCAACGTGAAAAGCTCTACAATTTATACTAAAAATTTTGTTTTATATACACGCTCTTTCTTTTTAAGATTGACAAAATTTTGCTCGACCAATTTTCCACGCTGTGAATAAGATCATTTTTTGGTACGATACGAATCCATTTTTTCATATTTCGCCTTTTTAATCACCTAATGTGTTTTATTAAAAGAAAACAAAATATTCTACAAGATACAACTTGCAAAGCTTTACAATTTACAGCGAACAGTTTATTTTGTGTATATGCACCTTTTGTTTTTAAAGTAAACAGAATTCTATGCGACCAAAAAATGATCTTGTTCATAACGTTGAAATTTGATCGCACAAAATTTTGTCCATTTTGGAAACAAAAAGCGCGTATACAAAGCAAGATTTTCAATGTAAATTGTAGAGCTATTCACGCTGCATCTTATCGTATAATTTGCTTTTAAAATAAACGATCTTTACGAAAAACAAAGAGACAGCAATATTGGCCACTCATGAGACATCTGCTAGTTTTGAAAGTTGAGTACTTCTTATGTGTTGGATAATATTCGTTTGTTTTTTTCCTTAATTTACTGTAGAAGTATGTTTAATCATGGTTTTGTAAAGAATTTAACGGCGCATCTTTTGGAAAAAGAATCAACTCTAAAGATCAAAAAGAAAAAAAGTTATAGTCAAAATACGAAGACCTTTATTCTTTATGGCCCACTCGTTAGATGTATACTTCAAGATTTCTCACTAATATTGTTTCACAGAAATTCGAAAGAACGAAATAGACAAATTACAATATCAATACGACATTGAGGTATTGGTATTAAATGGTATTAGTATTGGCTTTTTTGTTTTCGCCTAAAATTGATAAAAGGTTCTGTATCATAAATGACGTCAATGTCAGCAGAAAAGAAAAAGCACACTTCTCATTTGTTGTGCGTAATTATTTGATTTACGACACTATTCTTTCTTTATCAGTATGAGAATATTGAAATTATTTCATGTATACAGTAAGATTTGCGCGAAGCATATATATTTTGATGTCTTTAAATAGACAATTTATTAGTCGCAAATACCATAAAAATGCAATAGAAACACTATTTCGAACAGTACTCGTAAGTAACTACTGCCGACCTACTCTCTTTCAGAGGACGTCCCCTATAGTTTTTAGATTTTTATAGAAAACTACAGAAAATACTTTGCAATGTTGAGAAAAGACAGACTTTAATTAGCAAAACAATAAATGTATTATGCTTAAAAAAGATTACACACTGTCGCCTTTATGATATAGGAAGTTGATAAGGAAGTAAGTGCTGCCCCACAGCATCAAACAGTATATGATGATGCTGAAAAGGTACCATGGTGCTTATGGAGATTCTGAAAATATGATACAAATTAAGGTAATAACTGAAACTCATAGTGACACTATTTTAATTACTTTCTTTCGCTAAAGATTGTACTCTGAGAATAATGATATATTACAAGATTTGCCCAAAGGTTTTTCGTCAATAGAGCCCGTCGGATTGATCTCGAACCTGGTCCGATTTGAAATCGGCTCTAGGGATACTACTCTGAGAGAAAGATCTTATTATGATTTGATTATTATGACAACACCATCAGTACTTCTTGAGAAACATAGAGGATGTGTCTTAAAGCAACTATCAGATGCAAATTGAAAATTTTCTTTGAGTATCAAGAGTAGGACTGGATTTGAGTTCGGTAAAAGGGCAACCACTGGTATGCAATGCCCCTTTCCTCTGTAACTTTTTGATTGAGACATGGCAAAATCTTGTACATTTTCATTATGAGATGGTATAGTGATGCAGACTTTCGGAGTTACTTTTTGAGATCTTCATGAAACCCGAGTTGGTTTACAAGCATTAGTCTCGTAAAAATAAAAATGACCATGTTTCAACACGGCACAGCTGGGCCGGTACGGAAACGACTGTAAACGATGGTCATATACGATATATCGTGCCATATTCGCTCCGTACTTATACCGTATCGCGACAGTGTTTCATACGGTCGCTATATCCATCTCGTATATGCATCGTATCTAAAAGATGCCTTAAATCTATGTTCAATTTATATCTGATACTATAAAATAGTAAGTGTAGTTGTTGCGAATTTTGAGTGAAAAATTTGTTTTCTGTTTTTACACCATTTGATAAAGCTTGATTTACTGATCATGATAGACTGCTTTTTAGTCTCAACAAATATTTTCTTCCGCTTGAAAATTCGAAGTACTCGAAAGAAGTCGTTTTTCAAATTGTGCAAATTTTTCTATTTCATTCTTTTTTCCAGTTTCTGAAAATGTTTCCTAGATTGAGCATCAAAAATTGAATATAAAACAGTTGTTGAATTGATTTTAGATTCAAAATTCTATCGATGGTGCACCTCAAATCGCATCAGGTTTCCTCTATAAAGGTTGATTTTGTAGGTGTATCTAATTTTTCTACGTCAATGATAAAGCCAAATATTTTATTTCATTCGATTTATCTCATGACTATGCAAAAACATATGCATCGCTTATTTCTCCTTTCTTTTTCTTTGTCACCTACGCAGTAAAAATCGATAAAGTAGCGCGTCATAACGCGTTAAAATGTGCGCTTATTACGTTATTGGACAAATCATTTTTTGTGTAGAAAATTGCGAATCTAAAGATGATAATGCTTGCAAACTTGTTTTTCTCAGAAAACAAAAATTGGTGTTTTAGCGTTAAAATATACGCTTTTAACGCGTTATGACGCGTTATTTTATCGATTTTTACTGCGTAGGTGATATAGAAAAGAAAAGGAAAAATAACAGATACATACGTTTTTGCATAGTCATGTGATAAATCGAATGAAATAAAATATTTGGCTTTATCATTGACGTAGAAAAATTAGATACGCCTACGAAATCAACCTTTACAGAGGAAACCTGACACAATTCGAGGCGTCACCATCGATAGAATTTTGAATCTTTAGTCAATTCCAGAACCTTTTTACATTCAGTTTCGGGTGCTCAATCGAAAAAAAATATTCTTAGAAAGTGGAAAAAAAGAATGAAATAGAAAAATTTGCACATTTTGAAAAACGGCTTCTTTCGAGTACTTTGAATTTTCAAGCGGAAGAAAATGTTTGTTGAGACTAAAAAGCAGTCTATCATGATCAGTAAATCAAGCTTTATCAAACGGTATAAAAAAGAAAACAAATTTTTCACTCAAAATTCGCATTGACGAACCTTTTAAAACAGTTTTTTATTTATTTTAAATTCATCATATCGGTTTGCGCGAATACGATGGAAAACGGTGTCGTTTATGATTGTAAACAATCGTTTACGATGACAAGGTAATGTGGTATATGGTACAAGAGAGTGTACGTCACTAGCACATACGATAAAAAACGGTGCATTAACAGCCGTTTATAGCGTAAGTACAGCGCCATGCAGCCATCGGATTGCAGCCGTAAGTGTGCCATATAAGATATGGTGTTAATATGATCGAAAATCCTCCACACAGGTTTCGATGAGATATGCGTGTACACTAGAAGTGTCAAGATTTCTCGTTCCCTAGAATCCCATTCCCAATGAGCCCGAAACTTGTCGAAAAGTCGTTGTTATGCATTTTAAGACACGTCAATGACTGAGCATAACTTAACTAACATTTCAGAAGAAGTCACTATGAGTTGCCGAGTTTCTAGGAACGGGGAACCTGCTCTGATTTGAATCCCCTGATAGGCAGAAGATCAGTTTCCTGAAACCAGAAATCCGTTCGAGTTCTGAGTTCTGGAAAACGACGTTGGGATTCAATCATCCCTGGAAACTGAGTTCTCGGCTAAAGGAAACTAGATTTTTATTACGCATATTCGACAAGTAACTTCAGCAACTCTACAAAATCGGTATCTCGGCTATTTTATTTTGTAAAAGTATGCTTTTTCTATAAGATTGCGACTGAATTAGTTGCTAAAGTATTTCCTGTTTGTGAAAAGCTTCATTTTTGGAATATCGTTGCTAGTTTCGTCGCCATTCGGTACAAAAAAGTATTGAAAAGTTTTGTCTGTTTCATATGACAACAGTTCCCTCCAAAACTTATGGAGACATAAATCTCGGCAGCGCATGAATTTTATGAATAAATGAATCATACAATTCGAGTTTCCCGTCGGGATTGGTTTTTGACGAAATTTTTGCAGAAAATAGCTATTTACAATGTCATTTTTATACGATATTCACGAATCCTTTTTTCTAAAATACCAGAATCAGTGAGAAAATACCAACGAAATCTGTTGTTTTGGCTGTAAGTTGCATCAAACCAACGATCAACAAAAGATTTGAATCGTTTGGCACTTTTTTCATAGAATTCGTGCCTTTTCGAGATCCTAGCTTGCCTAGACAGATTTAAAAAAACAATAGAAATTCTACCCTGATCCTGCAAAACTTTTATTGTCTAGAAGAAATCCTTTTCAATACTCAAATTAAAGTATATAAAGAATATGTAAAATGAGAAAGAAGTTTTTGATAAATTCAGCCATGGTCAATGGATCCACTTAGGAAAATATTATAATGCCTACGAAACCTATCTGCGTCGAGGATACATAGTGATTTCCAATCATTTTCGTTCGAATCTCGTATCGTTCCGATAATGATCTTACTAAATACTGGATGATTCTTTTTTTTTCGGTGTCTGGAAGCAATCAGATATCTTTGATCCCGATACGGATAAATTCGGTTGCAAAGCTGCTTTCATATTCCATGTAGATTTTCCACCGGTTTTGTAATTCTAGTATTTGCAAACGACGAGAATTCACTGGTATATATAAGTCATTCCTTGTGAGCCACGACTGAAAGTGCTCAATCGACATCCTTTGATTTAGCTGATTCTCACAAATGTGATAGAGGCAAGTTTTGATGATTTTTGGTGAATGTCGATTCAAAATATATTGAATCTTTCGCTTTTTATATAAAAAACATCAACTGACTGAACTGAAATTTCTTGTAAATAAAATCCTAACTAAGTTCTACACGTACTATAAATTTCAGCTTAAATGATTGAGTAGTTGATATGTTATTGATTTCACGATTTGAGGAAAAATCAATTTTTTGAACAACTTTGCTCCTCAAATCTCCCACTTAGAGAATGATAGAGATCTAAAGTTTTGAGCACCAGCACATCTCTCTAGAGCAACGTACTCATGCAGGGCAAATGAAACTTAAAGTCATTTTTTGATTTCAATTTTCTCCACAGAAATCACCTAGTTTTTTTTATGGAAATATTCAGTTTTAAAGACTCACACTTTGGTCTACAACCTGGCATAAAAATAAACTTGAAACGCACACAAGCCGTTCCGCAATGGCCCGATCTTTTATACAACAAATAGCGCTCGCCGCTGTGACTCGCTCAACCGTCGACTGAAGGATTAGAAGTACTTATATGCTAGCCCACTTTATCGAAACAACTACTGACAATACCACATACTGGTACCTGTATCAGTTTCTGTACTGTTATCATTCTCATAATTAAGTATAAAAAGAAAACAATCAAACTCTTAAAATGAGGGAATCTCTTTATCTGAGGTCACCACCAAAAGCGTCCACATCTCCGACTTAAATCCAACCATTATGTGTATCTTAGGAGGCAAAACTAAGTAACCACAGATTGATGCTCATAAAACTGTTTAGAAACCAATAACGTGCATGCAGATGATCAACTAGGTCACACCACTGTACCGAGTTTTCTACACTTTAGATACGTATTTCTCAATCACAGAATCTGAGTTGAGGCAATCCATTCTTCAATATGTCCTAATATGCTCCACTAAAATGTTTCCATCATTTTTCATAATGTCGGAACTCAGTGCGTACAGTTTTACCTACGATACTGGATTTCAGCATGCAGTGGTGTTCCCATCATATAAGACTTAAATACGTAAAGGTACTCCAACGATATACATCGAGCGGACCTATGTACCTCTACACCACATAGTACATCAATATCCATCAACAAAATCACCGTGTAGGACTTCACGACCTAAGAGCACCCTCATATAATAGTACTTGAGAACTCAAGAGAACTTCCGTATAGTAAGAGTGGAGGGTCTACAGGCACTATTAGCATGTAGCGGAAGATTTGACGACGTATTTAAAACTTCCAACGTAAGTGTTTTTTTGACCTTTGATCCTGACACAAATCCACAAACTATATTTTTCATATGACTCTCACTACAGTCGAGGGAAAAATTGTTCCTGATAAAATGAGTTCTATAGTGTTTTTTGGTGTTTTCAGTAAAACTCGAATAAAAAGCAAAGGATTCAATATATTTTGAATTGGCCTTCACCAAAACTCATCAAACACTTGCCTCTATCACATTTGTGAGAATCAGCCTAATCGAAGGATGTCAGTTGAGTATCTCCGGTCGTGACTGACATGGAATGGCTCATATCTCGTTTCCTCAAGGTTCCAGCATGATTTGTAAGATGAAATGATTGACCTAGGTAATACCATTCTAGTGGATATGTTTGGTTTAGACCAGAACCATGTCTCTTCCTTCAGTAGATTTCTAGTATCTGAAATTTATCGACAAAAACGAATTTTGTAAATTATTGGAACTTTTATTAATTTTGACTAGACGTGATCGAATGCCGATCAGTTCTCATATTAAAACCAAACTTTTTTATCCATTTACACTTAGATGTATGACGTATTGGTTCGTCTCTATTTGGACGTTGAGCAGTTCATTTTTTGTTGTACCAGCGAGCAACCTGGTCATTAAAACTACTGTGAATTTGATCCATTGGTCTTAGATTTTCAGTACTATAATCCATGATAGTACTCATCTTAAATACTATTACAACATTTGATGTAGGTAACCACTCATTGTATAAAACACATGCTCACTAATATTAAATAGAAAGAGAGCAGGAAGAAGTAACGGATGTATTTACTCTATTCATTCTAGATAATGTCGAGTTCGACACTCGAAATACCAGCTAATAATAAAACAAGTCAAAAAAACATTATTTTGAAATCTTCAGGACTCGAAATAGATGGTACAACAAATTTAATGAAGTCTTCTACAGAAGCAGTCTTATTTCCTTTACCAGCAAAAACTGAAAAGCCGACAAAAGTATTGGAATGTGATCAAAAGACTCGAGATGCGCATGTTCCCAGAGATAGTCGATTAATTAGGCTAACTGGAATTCATCCATTCAATTGCGAAGCACCGTTGAGTGCTTTATATGATAGTGGATTTCTTACGCCTACTGAATTATGGTTTGTACGAAACCATGGGGCCGTACCAGAAGTATTTGATTCTGATGTTTTGCAATGGGAATTTAGTATTGAAGGAATGGTCGAAAATCCGATAACACTGACATTTTCCGAAATTTTGACGTTTAATCAAGTAACAATTCCTGTAACTATGGTTTGCGCAGGTAATCGACGAAAAGAGCAAAATATAGTACGAAAAGGAAATGGATTTGATTGGGGAAGTGCAGGAGTTAGTACAGCTTTGTTCACTGGAGTCCTGATCAATGAAGTACTTAAACTTGCAAAACCGAAGCGTGAAGCAAGATACATGTGCATGGAAGGTGCTGATAAGCTTCCGAATGGTTATTATGGAACAAGTATTCGACTCTCAACTGCGATGAATCCCGCTATGGGAGTTATGCTAGCTCATAAAATGAATGGCGAACCATTGACACCCGATCATGGCCGTCCTTTACGAGTTGTTATACCAGGACAAATTGGTGGACGAAGTGTTAAATGGTTAAAACGGCTAATTATTACTGAAAAGCCAAGCGATAATTGGTACCATATATATGATAATCGAGTTTTACCAACTATGATAACACCCGAAATAACTGCTGAAGATAAATCCTGGTATAAAGACGAACGATATGCTTTGCATAATCTCAATGTGCAGAGTGTTATATGTTATCCGGCCCATGATGAAGTTGTTAAAGTGGAAAAAGATAACGTTTATACTGTTCGAGGATATGCTTATAATGGTGGAGGAGTACGAATTGGAAGAGTCGAAATTTCTTTTAACCAAGGTCAAACATGGAAATTGGCTAAGATTGATTATCCTGAAGATCGCTATAGAGAAGCTAAACATTATCCTGAGCTCTTCGGTGGAAAATTAGATATGGCAGACAGAGAACATTCCTTTTGTTGGTGTTTCTGGAATATTGAAATTCCTATAATTGAACTGTCTCAAGCCAAGGATATTGTTGTTCGAGCCATGGATGAAAGCATGAATGTTCAGCCTCGAAATATGTACTGGAATGTTCTTAGCATGTTGAATAATTGTTGGCATAGAGTAACTATTACTCATCTGCAAGATACCAACAGTCTAAAATTTGATCATCCGACTATACCAGTTTTGACCAAACGTGGCTGGATGGAAAAAGTGAAGGCTGAGGGTGGTGATCTTTTGGATGGATTCTGGGGCTCCGGCATAGTATCGACAAGTCGATCCGAAAATAAGTCATTACCTACTATAAAGATGATTAATGACACTATCACACGTATTATTACTGAAGAAGAATTATCAAAACATAATGAAGATGGTGATACTTGGTTTGCCGTTAATGGTCATGTGTATAACGCTTCTGATTTTCTGTCAGAACATCCTGGCGGTAAAGATTCGATCATTTTAGCAAGTGGAGCGGATGCTTCTGATGATTTTATGGCTATTCATAGCGAAGATGCCAAAGCTATGTTAGTCAAGTATCATATTGGTGTACTTGAAACAAATCCGAATAAGAGCACCGTTATGATGGATAAGGAAACTACAAATGCTCCACGAGACATTTTTCTTCGACAAAAACAATGGACGTCAGCTGCTTTAAAGAGAAAAACAATACTAAATCATGATAGTGTGCGATTAACGTTTGCATTAGAACATTCTAATCAAAAACTTGGAGTGCCAACTGGTAAACATATGTTTGTGAGATGCATCTCTCCGTCAGGTGAAAAAGTCATAAGATCATTTACACCTGTTTCCGAAGCAAATAAGCTTGGAGAATTCGATTTAGTTGTGAAAATATACAGGGCTTGTGGTGATCGATCTGCCGGTAAAATGTCAACATGTCTCGATTTGCTCAAGGAAGGTGATACTGTTGACTTCAAAGGACCATTTGGAGACGTCGAATACAAAGGTGATGGTGTCTTTTTGATCAAGGGCGTTACTTATGAAGTTGAAAAGCTGACCATGATTGCAGGCGGGAGCGGTATTACTCCAATTTATCAAATTTTTCAAAATGCACATAGTGATGGCATCGATTGCGATGTGATATATTGTAACAAGACAGAAGAAGACATTCTTCTACGTAAAGAACTGGATGATTTAGATCGATTACGCCATTGCCTTTCACGACCGATAAATGGATGGACCGGTCTTTGTGGACATATTTCTCAACCTGATGTCGGACATGCACATGATGGTTTGCTGTTATGTTGTGGACCCCCGGGAATGGTGGATGCCGTGTATAAAATTGCAAAGAGTACTGGATGGGATGTGGATAATCAATTTGTTTCTTTTTAAATGTCTCTATGTATCACATGATCTTAACAAAACACTTTTTTATGTATGAACTCGAGTGAACTATTCTTTCTACTACCATAACTTGTTACTAACCTATTTTTCAGAAGGTATAAATGAACAACCGATTAATTTATAAAGTTAATAAAAGTCGAGTCCGTATTTCTCAATTCTAACCTTTTGGTTTTTCAATTTGTCCAAAGATATATTTCATGATTACTTATATATTGAGGTCAATGAAGAAACCTTACATTTGTAGAGTATCATGTAACAATATTTTATTTCGAATACTATGTCTAACTAATTAGTTGATGCAAAATTCTAAGTGAAATCTAATTTTCTACCGTGTTGATTAAGCCATTTTTAAGATTTTTTTATTATACATATTCAGTTTGATTGTTCCAATTTTATTTGTCGTTGTCATCAATTTCAATTTCATGTATAGATAGAAATTCTCAAGAAACTTCTAACGCATTATAAATCAATAGGCGTTTACACTAAAATGTATGAAATGTCTGAGTTATTTCCATCGACTATCCCACATATGTTACCTTCTGAACAACATAATCACAATTTTGTGTGCGACAAATTTGGCTGAATCAAATTTGCCTTTGAGCTCAGCTAAGAATATGATATCACTGTCATTAGAATACCCAATAGTGATAAGTTCTATTATCAATTGTTTTGAGTAATCAATTGTATTTTAATAAATTATAGTGATTAATTACAATTTTATGTTTTTGAATCCCTTTTGCAATCTTAAACCACAATATCAGCATAATTTTTAGATCATCATTTCAAAAATTTATTTAGAAAAAATTCATTTATTTCTGACTATACATCAGATCCATAACATGTTTTAATTTGTCTCACTTTTAACTTTGTCGAACCAAATACTGAAAAACATATTATCATGCCTATATGTTGATTTGTTTCTTTCTTCCATAAGCCATGTTAAAAATTCCGTTGATAGAAATTTTGAATCATAAAAAACTTCAAATGTAATACTCGACAAATGCTTCAATTGTTCAATAATCAATTTTATATCATTCGTGTATTTAACTGATACTTGTAAATGTTTTATATGATTAGGTACTAATGAACAAATATTTTCTGCATTTGCTGATGAACTATCAATTGTCAGAGAATGTAAATTAAACGTTTGTTTAAGTAAATTAGTAATATTCGTAAGTTTATTTGAAATAGATTTTGGATCAAAATCAATACTAATTGATAATTCGACAATACATGGTAAGTTAATAAATATTGAAAGACATTCGATTGAACCAATAGGCCATTCATTATCAATACAAAGCAAGAGTTTGTTTAATTTGCGGAAGAAAGGATAAATTAACGATGTACTCTATATAAAGAATTGATTAATTTTAAAGATTTAGATATGGAAACGATAATCTCTTTTATTTTCGAATCTGAAAATTACTATTTTATTGTGTTTTAAGCTTTACTCACTACGTTTAATCTAAAGAATTCTTGCTGTTTTTCTCTCAAATCTATTTACATTAGATTACAATTAATTTTTATTCATTATTCTTCTATTTTATTCGATTTTTCTTTCGCTTTCAATACCTACAATAGATGGACGTTCGTAGTCATAATGTATTCTGAATTGTTGAGTCTCAACTGTTTTAGGATTAGCAATGAACAAAGAAAAAGAAAAGGCTATTACTACCCATTAAGATAAATTAATATTACAAATGTATATAGATACCTTTGAATTTTCATCAATATTAGCCATTAAATTAGTTAAATTTAATTGCATTTCATGTACATTATCCGTCATTGTTACATCAATATTTAGATCATGATAAGTTGAACATGAAATTTTATCTTGTGGAGGACAAAATCTTACATTTGATTTACATATAGGTAATGAATAAAGACTAAAAGTAGTTGAATCTTTAAAATAATAACAAACAACAAACCAATGTTTAATTTCAAGCCAAAATGGTGTTTGAAAATTACTTATCAAAGAATCAATTTGACTTGAATCTTTCAATAAAATATCAGTGTTACCACAAAAAGCAAATTGAAATTTATTTAATTTTAATAATTTTGTTCGAATAAATTGTTCCCATCGAGAACCATCATATAAATTTTTTCCTCCAACTATATAAAAATGTTCTAATGAAGGTATTAAAGATAATATTAATTCACATTGATCCAAATCTAATTCACTATCCTCTAAAGTAAATGAAATTAATTGTGGATAAGAAATTAAAGAATTATTATCAGTTGAATCTTCTATAATACAATCTTGTAAAACAAATTTTTTTAATTGTAATGAATAAGAAAGTATTGTACAAAATTGCTCGTAACTTATACGATTATATATTATTAAAGATTGAAGTGAACAATAATTAGGCCATGATAAATCATTGATTTTACTTGGTAATAAAGCAAAGTCGAAATGTCGAAGATTTATATTAGAAATTATTGAAGACACTAATGGTAATGTTTTCGAATCATTAACATAATTATTTCGAAAAATAATTGATAATGAATGAAGTGAAGATGTAATATTATTACACTCGAAAATAGTATGAAAATGTTCTTCTTCTATTTGAATAAGTGTTAATGAATGTAAATTAATAAATTGTTCAATATGATAAATAGAAAGAAACCATTTAATTTGTTCTGGTGTTTTATTATCATTTGATAGTGTTAATGAAACAATATTTTTTGGATGTATTAAATGACAAATTGAATGAAAACATGGTTTTGATATAGATTGAAAATTTAATTTATATCCATTAAATGTTTTACTAATTGTATGAAATCGTTTACAAACATTAGAAAATGAAAATAGAATAGTTTCGTTATCAAGAATATCTAAAATACGATAGATAAGTTCGGTTGGAAGTGTATAAAGTGTTGGAGTAATAATATTGGCAGCCATTTGAATAACTTTTCTTCACGTGTCTTTTTATTTATGAAATTTGATGTTGGAAAGAAGAAAAAAACCACCTCTTGTTTCGTTCGGTCAAAGAGAATAACGAAAAAAAAAATTGTTTGAGAAAAAAATAACGTTAAACAGATTATTAAGAATGAATCATAAATAAAATTCCCATTTGATAATGAAACTTTGATTTATGATGGTTCACATATACTTGAATTATTATCTTTTTT
This sequence comes from Macrotrachela quadricornifera, assembly GCA_022393335.1. Lineage (NCBI taxonomy): Eukaryota > Metazoa > Rotifera > Eurotatoria > Philodinida > Philodinidae > Macrotrachela > Macrotrachela quadricornifera. Next base: position 306,286 of record JAJEKB010021802.1, on the reverse strand, counting down.
TTTGCTTCGAACCAAGGTCATTTTATAAAATAAAAATAGAAAGCAAGAAAATGATAAAAAGTACCTCTCTACAAAATAAGTTATTATTTCATGTCTTACCTTATCAAATAATTCGACATTCTAAAGAGTAATGCGTCGTCAAATAACGTTTCAAAGAAATGGTTTTTTTTCTGATTATTTACTATAACAAAAAAAAGTGATTTGAAAGAACCAATGAAATTCATATATAGGCATGTCATGGGTTTCTCAGCTGATTGTATGTTAAGAAACTTGATATAGCTATTTCAAGACAATCAATAAGAGCAATTAAGTAAATTACTATGATTTAGTACTTTGATGAAATAATTTCTCATGAGGAAAGGTCTCTAAATGTTGATCCAAGATTGAGACTAAAAAATGCGTGGATTAGCTACACTTGGTGTCTATATATCGTCTATGAATTAATTATTGGATGACACTGATTCAATAAAAAATTATAATCAAAATACTTTTTCACTAACCAAGTCATTGACATAGCTACACACTTTACCTAAAGTATCATATTCGTTTCTAGAAATACTCTCTGGCGACAGATATAGTACAGACATATATACAGTGAAGTTCTTTTCTACTAGGATTATTTTCTGAAAATTGCTTGCTGCTATTCGATTCTTGGTCTAGTAAAATAGATTCCAATACATATGATGATATCTTTAACGAAGATATCATATATGAACGAATGCAAAATGCCGGCAAAAATAACTGATGATATTTAACTACTAGATCATTATTTTCTCTCATAATGGAAATATTTTAAACAATAAAATATTTGACCACATAGGCCTTAATATTACTTGTCGAAATAACATGTTTCAAAATACATTCTTCGATATACAATCAACGATCCATTATGCTTATTATCCAACAGACTATTTATTAAAAGATCCTGAGAGTTTTGAGAACGTGTAGGGCACATTTTTCGTTCAATGAAAACTTTTATTCTTTGACCACGTATAGTAATTCTTCTTTTTTTCTTCTTGTAATTGTTGCGATTATGTACTCTGTTTCAATCACTTTTTCGTTGACGATCATAAATATTAAAACTAATGATTTTTCTTATTGCACTACCAGATTTATCGTTCATGCACACATGGAGTGCTATCATATTATAATATTAGCAGGAAACAACTTCACTATATATACGTCTTTGCTACGTATGTTATCCGATAATATTTCAAGAAAAAAATATGATACTTTAGGAAAAGTATGTAGCTTTATGTATGCTCAAGGAGTGAAAAAGTGTTTTGATTATAATTCTTTATTGAATCAATTTCACCCGATAATTATTTCTTAGATAACATATAGACACTTAGTGTAGCTAATCCATATAATTCCGGCCCCAATCTCGGGTCGATACTTGGGGACTTTCCCTTGCAAGATTTAAATAATGTCTCTTATTATATACTCAGGTCGACTGTTACGATTAGTTGTCGCATGTATACGATCGTAAATGGTCGTATATCGACCAATTGTCTCTGTTCACTACCCATTCCTTTTCATCAGGTGCTCCTATTAAAAAGAATAGAAAACGGACGATTTGTCGCAGAATACTTCGTTGATGTTTACACGTAATAATACAAAATAAAAGAAAATAAATTAAGTAAAAAACATACTTATTTAATGTATATTACTTAGTTTTTTTTCTCTTATTAATTATAGAAAGCTAGTCAACCATGACTTTTCATAATGATATGTGATGCTTTAGAAAATAAAATATATACTTGATTATTCGTTCGTACCACTGACATGCAATGAAATTAAAACCTTTTACCAACGGTGATAGATGGTATGAAAAAGAGAAACAAATAATCCTTATTAATATAAAATTCAAATTCATAGAAAACTAGTATTTTTTACCAATATCATCTGAATCGTCTAAGTTTGAACAATTAATCGCAACTGATCAATGATTTTCTTAATGATGGCGGTGTAATGTGATTAGATCAGCGATTTGTTTAAGTTGATAGTTTTTGACAGAAGAAAGGAAACCACCACAATTCTAAATAATTTCTGACTTGAAAATCCATTTAAGAATATGCATAGCATGCTATATCCTCGAAGTTTGTAGTCTCTCCAAGATCCGAGTAGTCTCACATCTATAGTGTCGGTTTTATCTTTTATTGCTTGATTAGTTCTGAGTAACCATGCAAACGTGTCTACGTCATCAACGTTGTTTCAACGTGTTCATAGAGAGAAATACCGAAAAAAAAACCGTTTTATCGCTGGATCAAGTGATATATTGAAAAATTGGACTAGTTAAAACATTTTCCTTCGTGTATAGACAGGTTTTAATACATTTAAAGGAAATAAAAACATAATTTAGTTCTTTTAACAGAGACATTAATTCCTTTTTGTGTATTCACAAATATGAAGTAGAATCTACAACTTTATTGTGAATTAAAACTAATTTTATTCTGAAAAAGTCACTCCTAAATTATCATTGATCCTCAAGTAATAATGGTTGAGCTTACCGTTTGTTTAAAAACGATTGTATAGTTATTAGATTGAATCAGATCGCATACAATAATATAGTAGTTAAGTATTTTAGTTTTCCTTGATTATAACTATCAATGATCATGTTAATTGATATTTTTCGTACGCATAACTCACTTATGTAGTCTCGCTATTTTTTTTGAGAAAATTCTTTGTTTCTATAGAAATTGGTATATGTATCTCCTCGTTCTCATTGACGAATTTACATTATTCTTGAATTTTCAAAGTATACCAATTATATTTCGCATCCATTAATGAACTTGAACTTTCTGATGAAGATTTTTCTATGTCTAATGAGGAGTTGAAATTAATGAATGAAGATTATGTCACAGATGATGGCCATACCTCAATCTTCCTCAAAGAAAGAACTCCAGTTCCAGTCTTTAGAAGTTTTTTTTTTATTAAAAAAATCATAAATCTCATTACTGATCATACAAACGTTTATGGAAGAGGAAAGAAATCAAGTAATAATCAGAGAAAAAGTAGTAATTGAACGGATGTCAGCAAGAAAGAGATTGAGTCATTTCTCGGGTTGATTGTTCTAATGAGTATTAACGACTTGCCGAATATGAAACTGTATTGGAGTAAAGTTATGGTATTTTATAATACATTTAATTCCTCGATTATGTCAAGAAAACGTTTTCTACATACTTTTTATAGTTTAAATTTGGCGGATAATTCATTGGAACCCAAACAAGAATCTAAAAGTTATAGTAAAATTTACAAAGCTCAGAGTTTTATTGCAATTTTCCGAAGAAATTTCTAGAAAAATGATAACTTTGATCGCTATAGTACAATCGACGAAAGCATGGTAAAAATTTAAGGGAAGACCCAATCTTCAAGCAATATTTCCTCCCTAAAACCAATAAAAAGAGGCCGTTAAGTTTGGTGTTTATGCGATTCAGTCACTGATTACTTACTCAATTACCAAATATATTTAGGAAAAGAAGAAGCTAGTGAAAAAGAAATATTTTTAAGTGAATGTGTTGTTTTCAATCTTACTTCTGATCATAATTTTGATGCAAAACATCTATATTTTGATAACTTTTTCACTTCTTTGAGATTATTAGAAAAGCTAAAGTTACAGAGCATGAAGACCATTGGAACTATTAGATCAAATCGGGCAGATATTCCGTTGGATTTTGCCAGGAAAAATAAAAGAGAACGAGAAGATTACATGGCAATTATTACACCGAACAGCATTGTCTTCAATTTCGATGGATACCAAATATGTTTTTTGACCTTCAAACTATCGTAAAGATCAAGACGTTATTCCTATTTCGCGTTGGATGAAAAATGGTCAACGAGTTACAATCAACTGTTCGCAAGTAATAAAAGATTATAATCAGTTTGCGCATGAAGTTGATCGTCTCAATCAAAGAATATACTGCTACAGTCTCGATCGGAAGTCTAAAACAAACTGGCTTCGAATTTTCATTTATTTTCTAAATGCACGTATTTCTAAATCATTTATGTGCCATAATCAGTTAGCTCAAGATAAAATAACATATCTAAATTATATGATTTCCGTGGCGAAGTCTCTCTGCTCCGGTAGTGAACAAAGAAGTCTAAAGTAGTATCACCAAAAATTATCCTTAATTTTGACAATGAAATGAATTTGTTTGTGAAAACTACAAGAAGATGTGCTTATTGTAACGTTAAGGAAGCAGAAGTTCGATACGACATCGAATGTTTTACTTGCAAATTGCCATTTTGTTTCAAAGAAGAAAAAAAATTGTTTTTTTTGATTATTATACGATTTCTATGTAGCCATTATGACTTTGGACGCAATAAAACGGTTGAAAAATGCGTTTTCAATCAAAAAAAAATTCGATCTTCAGAAGGTTAATCTACAGTGTTCATATCTATTGGGTCACCCTTTAGTAGAAAACAGCTTTTAGTTGACAATCTTGTTTTGATTTTTAGAGAACTTCCTAGTGCTTTAATCCAACACAATCTTATCTGAGAAGATACGTCTTTCAATACTTTATAAGATATTCAAAATTTACGAGGAAAGGATACCAACTGTCGCATCGCTTTTCCCTTAAAGTTTAGTGGAAAGTAGGTAATCGAGTATGCTGAATCCGAATATGACAATGGTTTGGGCCATTAGGCCTTCCTTGGTTCAGTTTTTGAAAAAACTGGTTTCGAAGTCAAAAAAAATGTTTTGCATGGAAATATTTTTTTGATTGTTCACATGTAAGAGCACATCGTGGGCCCTACCAGAAAACCGTTTTCGAAAAGTATTGAGGGTTTCTGAGGCAAATTTTTGAATCTAATGGAAAAACGGTCTTTTGATTGTCTACAGATTTCAAGCGAAAATTACCAGTGTATAGGTAACTAACCATGCTCACATTCCAAATTTCGACAGTAGAGTACTCATTGTGGTTTAATGAACTTCAGTTTGACTGCTTTGCTGAAATCAAGAAGCTTTTAGAGGAGATGAGGAAGACGAAAGCTTTTTGGCTTTAGTAAGCTAATGTTTGGAGAGATCTATTCAATTGTCTAGAAACTACAAAGTTTCAACAAAAGACTTTGCAAAGTAGAAAACCGTTTCTTGCCTAATATTAAAGTATTTACCTGAGAAAGCCGCCGAAGACATCTTAGAAAAGTGGAAAAAGTAATTTCTGTTAAAATTCGTGACTTGGAAACCAGTTTTTTCAGAAATTGAACCAAAGAAGGCTTAAGAGCCCAAACCATTCTCATATTCGTATTCAGCATACTCGATTACCTATTATCCACAAGTTTTAGAAGAAAAGCTATGGAACAGTTAGTGCCCTTTTCTTGTTAGATGAAATGCTCATAAAAAGTGAAATCGAAAATGATAAAAATATGCTTTGAACAATCATGAGATTGTTGATTGTTTATGCTATGACGATTGTTAGAGCTACTTAGTAACACGAAAATATTTTGATAAATGTAGAGTTTTGTGAAACAAACCTTGTCCTTTTTATTTGTATAAAACAGTAGCAGTGTTAATGAAGCTTTTCTAGCGAAGTAGTTTGATGAACAAAGAATAATCATTTGTTGATAAGCACTAAAACTTATTGCACACCTAAGATTGACCTCTTAAAAGTGTACTTTTCGAAAATCAATAAGATTTATATCGAAAGTGCAAAAAATGTCAGATTATTGAGAGTTTGTGTTTATACTCTTTTAAGCTAGCTATATTGTTCTAAAGTGAAAATGTTTTTCAGCAACCGATGTAGGTCAAAATTTTATGGTCTCTATATTAAAGAGAAAGTTTTTCGTATTGTGTAATTAAAGTAAGTTTTGACGAAAGTCTTTCGATAGCGAAGTAAAATTTAAGGGTAATATGTCCATATACGGCTGCTTGGTATATGCTATAATATGTTATAGTCACCTAAAAAGCAAAGTAATGTTAATGTTATTATAGAGAATGATATCTGCAGTTTTTGTTTAGGTGGCACAGTAAAAATTGGCAGGATCATCAATACTACCCGTACCATGATAGCGCGCTTTTTGTGGAAAAGGGCAAAGAGGTCGTTGACGTAAAACACCTTGTGCAGGATCGCTATTAACATATAGTGTAGCGATAATTTGATCAGGAGCTTTTCCATTTTCAACCCATTCAACTAAAGCCAACAATGCATCATGTTGACTATCATTGAATCCAGGTACACCAAAGTATTGACTACCTAGTTTTATCTCTTGGCCATTTCCACCAAAAACACATGGTCCAGTTTCTGAAGTATCACAATGTCCCATTCCTGGTACATAAAATAAACGATAATATTGGTCGAGATTCATATCGGAAAGATTTTGGAAGACATGATCGTAATAATATTGAGAATGTTTCGGTGGTAGAAGACCGTCAGCTAATCCTTGATAGTGGATAACTTTACCACCAAGTGAAAAAAATGGACGTAAATTATAATTATTAGCGTTTGCATTGCCAGGATCTAATTGATCAGCTTTCTGGACGATCGAATAATCAAAGCTTGTATATTGCCAGTTTGGATCATTTAATACAAAATAACGAACAAAATCCACAGCTAATTGGTTTGGTGCATCCTGACCAAGTAATACACCCCATAATGGTTCACTACTATATGGCTGATGTGCCATAACATATGTTTGATTTGTATCAACATAGTCACTATATAAACGAGTTAAAGCCTCTAACTGATCATTTGTTAAACAATTCTTTGTCTTTTTATTCATTGTACCACATAATAATGTATTTAAATTCAAATTACATGCATATGGATCACTTACAAGTTGATCTTGAACACCATCTTGTCCATCACATTGTCTCACAACTTCATTATGTATTACAGGAAAGAGACTAGATGGAATAAATCTTGAACTGCTACTTGGTAAAAAGTGCAAAGCGATTCTTATTAAAAACGGCCATAAATGTGAAGTATACCATGCTGGTGCACCAATTAAAATACCATTAAACTCACTTGGATAATCTTGAATTTCTTTTAGACCTTGTCTTCCACCAGTTGAACAACCTTGAAAATATGAACCAATTATTGATGCATCATAATATTGTTGAATGATTTGTTTTGATAAAACAACTGTCATATGCACTGCACGATAACCCCAATCATTTACTGTTTCTTTATTATTATTTGCCCATGTGCCATCGAACACTGATGAGTTATGTCCAGTATCAGTTGTGGCAGATGCAAAACCACGTTTAATGCCGGCACCAATATCTGGATAGTTTAGTCCACCACCAAAAGCTCCATTGCCAACCATGAGAAAACGTCGATTCCATGTATTATCTGGTAACCAAATCATAGAGTTGAAAGATGAGGTTGGTGACGTAACAACATTAATTAGAACAGAACAATAGGCAGGTAAATTTGATGTAGTTAGAGTACCAAATGGTAGACTTGATGCATTTATATAACTTGAATTATTTTGACTGAATGTCACTGACATAACTGTCGTATTTGATGTTGGTAAAATGCTGGCAAATGTGGAGACAGTGCATCGTGGATTTGCATTTTGTGTTACCACTCCGTTGTTGGTTAATATAAGAAAAGTGATTATCTTCAGCACAATTATTCCCGACTTGATAAAAGTCATGACCTGTAAATGTTCAATTTTTTCTACAATTAGAAGAAGATATGAAATTAATTATAATCTAGTGTTTCTCCAAGTATTTTTATAGACAAAATGAAATGATCTACTTTCTAAAAGAAGTTATCATAATCAGATATAAAAGGTTGTACCGAAAGTCTAAAACGTATTATAGTTCTAGGTTTAGGTGCCATTTCTAGAAGTTTTTTTAAGTTTCTAGGAAAATAGTCTAGAACCTTTTGTGATTCGTTATTTCTGTCTAAAACTATAGAAAGTTCTAGATTTTTTGGCTTGAACTTAATAGATGCTCTGTCAATGGTGTCAATTAGAGGTTCAGTATGATATTTTTTTTATACAGAGTAATCTTCTCAATTTGGCTGTAATCTCACTACAGTGAAAAATGTTCGCAGAAGAAAAAAGGAAAAAAACCTACAATTATTGAATCAAACAAAATACCGTCTCTTCGGTTCTTTGCTTAGTCAAACTATCTTTTTGTTTCAGAATCTCTCTCACTCTCTCTCTCTCTATATATATATATAATGTTCAATGTCTGTCTGTCTGTGCCACATTAAAGGTTGAAGGTCAAATAGAGTTATACCATGCAGATATTCCTAAGTGCTCAAGCACTATTATATGAGAGCATCCAAGGATCCTTAAGGGTTGTCCGATAGGATAACTATAGGCCAAGAAAAGTGTAAGACACGAAAGGAATAAGACTACAGAAGGTGTAAGGAATATACGGACATCAAGCTATGTGGACTATAAAAATAAGTATGAGGTCGTAAGACTTCGATTCATACACATAATATCGAGTATGTATATCTATTATTGGATAAAAAGTTAAACATCTAAAGTCATACGTTAAAGGAAAAACCAGTCGTGCAGCACAATTGGAAGCTAGACGAACATATGAGAAAACGTTTTTTTTCCATAATCTTTGCGCAAATACATATATATATATATATATATATGCACCTATCACTTCCAAAAATATCGCTTCTCTCAGTTTTATAGAGCTTTGGAAAAGAGATGAATAAGACTTGGGTCCAGCAATTTGTATAAATGAAGAAAGTCAAGGTGTTCGGTGATATAACAATATTACGTCTTCAAATAATATTGCAAAAAACTTGCTCATCTATGGACTTTATGGTGGAAAAAAAATAGTCTTAATCCAGTTGAAAATACAGTAGAAAACAAAGGATTTCGAGCCCTAAAATTTATCTAAGAACATACTGTTTCGTATATTGCAGACGCTACAGAAAAATAACATCCAATCGAACGCGCATTTTTACTACGTGCAATTACATATGTATCCTATTTATGGTAAGAGAGATAACTCATGAAACCTTTGCTAGACTATTTTACAGGGTGGCCCAAAATTCCATTGCCTCTGACATACAATCCGACTTTAAACACTCATGTTACACTCTGAAGAAAAAACAAGGGGATATTCGGAATCTACTCGACGACTTGCATCGAACCATATATATGTAATAACTTTTTAAGAAATTTTTGGTATTCTTTTTACCGATAGAGAGAGTTCGAAACCAGACCGTTTGGTATATTCTAAACGCTACAAAGGAATTAAATCCGATCGAGCTCGATTTTTTACCAAACACTGCTAGGTACATATCGTACATATGGTAGTAGCGAAAACTCATGAAATCATTCCTCAGCTATTTTACATTTACAGGATGTTCAAAAATCCAAGATTTCTGGGCGAAAATTCAGTCTTATATGTCTACGTTACGTTTTGAAGAAAAACTAACGTTATACTTGGAACCAACTACGGATGCAACGGTGATGATAACCGGTCTACCGGTATAGAGCGATGTTCGCAAGAGTGAAACACCGAATTATGTACTCCCGGAACTCCCATGACACTGCGTCAATTTTAGAAGTTGAGTATACAATTAACTAATCTACCTTTTATAAAATCATCGGTAGTTTCGAGTCACTTACACATCTTTAAGGGCTAAATTATGCGAGTATCCATACGTACTGAAACACCATTATATAGAGATACGCTTAGGTCCTCAAGAACTGTTATATACAGGCACCCTTAGGACCTCAAGTCCATTGTATCAAGGTACTTTTGGGTCTTGCAGCATTATATATAGCGGGTACCCTTATGTCCTCAAGTGTCATCTATTGGCGATACCCTTGGATTCCCAAGTGCTATATATTGGGAATACCTTTAAGTCCTCAAGTGCTATTTTATGGAAATGCCATCACGTCTTCAGATCTTACTATATGAAAGTATTCGTGAATCCTCAACAGCTATTGTCTCCATGTACCTTTAGGTCCCATCTCCTATTATATAAGGGTACCCATAGATCACCAGAAAGATGCAACGATCCTAATACTTTTAACACAATGCCATTCGGTATTAGCTGTGATTATAGTTTGCAAAGAAGCATGAAAATCAAAATCTTCGCAAAACTAATTCTAGATTTGAATTCTTTGACGCTGCAGTGTGTAAAAAAACACTTATTCTAAAAAGAAAGATCTTTGAGTCAGAAAAAATTTAAGAACAAAAAACTAGTAGTTCCAAATTTTAAGTGCTTGATTTTTGCATCAAGGACCGGTTCTTTTTGTCTACACTAGTGCTATAGAAAGTTTGAATAACGGGTTGCGAAATAAAGGATTTGTAATCTGAAATTAGATTTTCGAAAGTTTCGCATTCCATGGCTCTTTACAATTTATCAATTCAGTTACGACAAGATGCTATTCGTATTGAAAGTATTAGGATTGTTACATCCCTCCGGTGACCTATGAGTACCCTTCTATAATAGGAGATCATGATCTAAGTATACTTCCATACAAAAGCTGTTGAGGACTACGAATATCTTCCTATAATAGGACATGAGAACCTAACGGGATCGCCATACAATAGCTCTTTAGGACCCAAGGGTACCCATTGAAAAAAAGTAAGATTATGTAAGATTTTATCAGATTTCAATCGGATTTTTCGGCACCAAAATCAAAAATAATTCTCAAAATCTGGTATAATTTTAATTTTAATCAAAAAATATGTGATTTTAATCGAAATTTTACTTGATTTAGAAGGGGTACTTTTGATTAAAAAATAATCTTCTAAATCAAGTAGAATTTTGATTAAAATCACATATTTTTTGATTAAAATTAAAATTATACCAGATTTTGAGTATTTTTTTTGATTAAAAATCAAATTATTGTTGATTTGGAAAGATTTCAATCAATTATAATTTTGATTTTGGTGCCGAAAAATCCGATTGAAATCTTATAAAATCTTACATAATCTTACTTTTTTTCAATGGGTACTCCAAATATATAGTAGCTGAAGACTCAAGAGTACCTCAATATATAGTGCTTGACGATCTCAGATACCTCCATATGATAGTCCCCAGGATCTTTGAATCTCCTAAACTACTGATGGTTTAATAAATCGTAGATTAGTTACATAAATATCCAGTCGGACTGGCCCCCACTCTGTAGTCCTGAACTGGCATTGGTCCACACCCAGTATCGGTGAATAACAGTGGATAACTGTGAGTATCAGTGAGTAGTGGTGTGTGCCAATGAATACTGGTAGGTAATGATGGATCTCGATGTTTATCGCTAAAGCTGGGAAATGTGTATACTGATAACCGAAGAAACGGTTACCGGTCCATACTGATAACTGGTGGAACGGTGAATGATCTTCATCATTACATCCCTATAACCAACGCCTTAAAATATGCTGACTAATATGAGTTGCAACATGTTTTGAAAAAAATGCTTTTTAAATACGACTGGGCTTTAGACCGGAAGTTCCCGGCCAAATTTGTTTTTGGAGAGAGTATTTTATTATCTGAGCGGTGATTTTTGAGAAGTATATGTCTATTTCTAGGGAAAAAAAACTATATGCACACCTACTTATGCTAAAGTTCTCCACTGTGTGCAGTATGTTATCCAGTCTTTAGCTCATTTTTTGAAAAAAACATATGGATAAACGATACGTTGTTTATTTCAATTACTGCAAGTTATTTTTTATTTTTCTTTGGGCTGAGATTTGTTGTAACAAGTATAGCTAACTATACAACTTGCTAGCTGTTTATTCACTAGATAACCTATCTAATTATACGTGTGCGCGTAAATTGGAGCACCAAATCGAAGTCTTTGTAGATGTTGATCGTTCTACGTCAAACTTTTACTATGAATAGAGCTCATAAAATCTGATTATCAGACACCAATCTAATCTCGATTAACTTTAGAAGCAAGGCAAGCGAGCTTCAAATTAGTGTTCTAGTTTATTGATTCGTAAAATAATGAAATACTAAACTATAATATCTTACGTTGAAGAATGGATTAATCGAAAGATTTCTTCAAAGGCTTAAGCAATCTTGAAAAGTCGAAACTGATTTTGACTATATTATACAGGCGCAAAAAGATGTCTAATACTTTACACTGTCGTTTCGTGCGAAGCTGCCAATTTATTTATACATTGCGATATGCAATGGAAGAAAAAGCGAAAAATATGCTTTCACATTACTTTACACAGTTATGGTTCAGTGATTTTATTTCTTCTCGTTACCATATCTAATATGAATTTGTTATCAACACAGTAGCCCACATTAAAAATATGATATTTACATGTTATACTATGAAATATTGCTATCTTGTATTTTTTTTCATTAACGTAACACATTAAGATGAAATGTTTTGCATATATTGCAAAGTGCGATATATTCAAGGATGACACGAGGTGCTCGTTACGATACCTGCAGCATACTCTGAAAACATGATTTGAATCTACCATGCAGCGCATTTTTAATTTTCTCTTACGAGGGAACTATCCCAAGTGTTAATCACGGATTGAAACGGGAACTATACCATTCGATAGAGCTCGACGAGCTGATCACGGTGGTTATAATCGTTTTTCCCCATAGGCCTTTTTTATATAATTTCTCTGATCATATTTCTCTAAGGAAATGTAATATATGGCCGTCCAATCGATCATTTCGTATAAACATATCTCCTTTGAACTCTTCGCAGTGTTCAAACTTGATTTTTTACTTCTTTCCTATACGTTAAACATTGGTATTTATGTCATATGAACGTTAAGAACAGTATAGATGATAGTGCTGATTCCTCTTTGTTCATAGGTTATTCTACAGGGTGTCCCAAAAGTTACTCGGCAGTCTTTGATTAGTAATAGCTTTTGATAGAAAAGGGCTAGAGAATTGCGGCTTTTACCATTCGAATGGACGCGTTTAGCTCCATATTTTTACGTATTATATAGTAACGTGGATTGATCGCATAATAATCAGTCGATAATCTTCAAAATAATCTCCCTTCCTTCAAATGAAATTTTGCTAACTTTTAACAGTAGCTATCGACTGTGCACCTCTAGTGGATTAACAATCGCTAGATATTGTTGTTCGTATATTCTTTCAGCACGTATTGTGTTCTGCGTGCTTTTTCTCTTTCTATTCTGTGGTCGCCTCCTATCTCAATGCATTCCTCTTCATGAATGTGAAACGTTAATTTTTGAATAATAGTTTTCTATATATTCTACAATTAGAACACTATCATTCGTTTTTTGAAGATTATCGACTGATTATTATGCGATCAATCCACGTTACTAAATAATACGTAAAAATATGGAGCTAAACGCGTCCATTCGAATGGTAAAAGCCGCAATTCTCTAGCCCTTTTCTATCAAAAGCTATTACTAATCAAAGACTGCCGAGTAACTTTTGGGACACCCTGTAGAATAACCTATGAACAAAGAGGAATCAGCACTATCATCTATACTGTTCTTAACGTTCATATGACATAAATACCAATGTTTAACGTATAGGAAAGAAGTAAAAAATCAAGTTTGAACACTGCGAAGAGTTCAAAGGAGATATGTTTATACGAAATGATCGATTGGACGGCCATATATTACATTTCCTTAGAGAAATATGATCAGAGAAATTATATAAAAAAGGCCTATGGGGAAAAACGATTATAACCACCGTGATCAGCTCGTCGAGCTCTATCGAATGGTATAGTTCCCGTTTCAATCCGTGATTAACACTTGGGATAGTTCCCTCGTTAGAGTTATATTTTTATTGACTTCGAGCACATTTGATTAATTCAGGCTCATTTTGTACGAATGAAAAAAAATCATTACATTTCATTTGACAATTCAATCTTATTTGCAATTCAGCAGCAACAGCTTCGACTGACATTAAATTTCGACTAGGTATCCATAAATGCTTCATATGATTAAATACACCTTCTGTAAAAGCATTAGAACAAGGAATAGAATAAATAAATGAAACTAATTTTGTTATTTCTGGACACTTTGTTGTTGTTTTTGAGATCAAATAAGCCCAAAGTTGATCTGGTCGAATTCTATGATGATTATGTTGATGATTTGGTGTTGATGACTTATGAACAAATTCTTCTTCATCTGTTTCTTGAATTTCATCGCAATTACGACCACCAACATGTTTTTGTATTTGAACAAATAGTGATTCACGATAAGAAACAATCTCTTTAAATGTAGATTGTAAATTAATCATTTCCTCAAATAATTTATCATGATCGAGTTGAAGTTCAAGAATAGCTACACATTGTTCGATTTGATCGAATGTAATTTGATCAATTTCGATGATTCCTAAAATCAAAGGAATACTTTTTATCTCTTCGTGCTTAGTCATAAAAAATATACCGAAAATAGATAATGTTTCAGCTAATACAGCATGTTCTACATAATATTTATTTATATATTTAATGATACTTGATAAATATTTTGTAAACGAAGAAGTTGCTTCTTCTTGTTCGTCTTTTGACATTGAATTTAATAATAAACGTGTATTATAACCAAAATATTTTTGTTCAAGTCGATCATTTAATTTTTTGAGTAAACTTGTGATAATTCTATGTAAATCAGCAATTGATGTACTGTATAGCTGTAATTCCAAATTTTTAGTTTGAATATCAAATAAGATTTGTTGTAAAAAGTATAACGTACATTTGGACATATTTGACAACAAAAAGGTTTTGATCATTGATGGACATGTTGTATCTTCATTTTCATCATTAGTATCACGAAAATACGAAGATAATGGTTCATAAACTTTTAATAATCGATCAATTGAATTGTACAAACTAAGCCAACGAACTTTAATATGCTGAAGTAAACGCTAAACAAATGGCATTTTTTTATCTATATAAAAGTATTAAGAGTTCACCATACTTATTAAATAATCTTCTTCAACAAACTCGAAATACTCTTTTAATTCAACAACACGTTTAGCTGATGAACTAAAATGGCTATATAGTTGAGATAAATACGACTCAACATCAACTGGTAAGTGTCGATGAGAAGCTTTGACCGAATTGGATAGAACATGACAATAACAATTTCCTAAGAAAAGAAAGATATATATATATGGGTCTAGGACAGTTGCTCGCATGGACAATTGCGCGTGGACAGTTGCGCGCGGACATTTGCTCGCTCGGACACTTACGCGCTAGGACTATTGCTCGCTAGGACATTTGATCGTTAGGACAGTTGCTCACTCGGACACTTACTCGCAAAGTATAAATTAGAGAGAATATGTGGCCCGAAGAAAGAAATAAACAATACTGATATTATTGTGGAATATTAAACAGAGAATAGCAAACGAAATTTGAACAATATTACAACAAAAATTATCAAAGAGTTATTAATGATATGTAAAGAAAAAGATTATTGATTTTATAGAGACAACAAACGTCCAATGCATGTTATTTGATCATAAAGGTTTGGATGTGGATTTTCTACAAGTTGTCGAAGTCGTCGATTGAATTGTTCGTGTTTTCCTGCAGGTGGTTGTCTTCCTGTCATTGCATTAATAATGTCCACATGTACGTTATTTTCTTCTTTAATTAATTTGTCTAAGAATGTTCATAAAGTTGGATGGCAACATTGAAAAGCACAATTTAATTTTCGATGCCATCCTTCGACATGGTTGTTAGTACGATGCATATCAAGTTTTACACGAGCTACCATGTTCCAAAATTCAATCGGATAACATGGTTGTCGTCTTGTGCGACCACGTATTCGACCGATATAGTTGTCTTCTATATAATCTAATATTTGTTGATAATCATCATCAAGCTTGGAACATAATAATTCAAAACCATCAATAACCATAGTTGGTTCAATAAATGCTAATGCAATTATTTTGTGTACATTATCAGCAAATGTTACATCTGTTTCATAAGTTTGCTTGAATCCATGTGTCTAAAATAATAATATTATGGATTCAAATTAATAAAAACTTTAGTTATGAGAATAATTTACTTGTAAAAAACGAAGAACATTCTGGCATAAGTGGAAATAACAACCACTAAGTTCAATTGCTGGAAATGTACGTTCGAAAACATTTTGTGTGGCTTTTTCGAAATCCATCATGATTCGCTGTGGCTGCCATGCTGGAATCAATTGGCGAATTTCGTCTACCATTTTTTGATAAATTTCTTCTTTTTTCGATGGTAAAAGAACAAATGCTACTGGTAGAACATGATCACGATAACTTGCATGTATAGCGAACAATTGAAAAAAAATCTCTGGTACAACTTTAAAGATTCCATCGATGAAAAAATCCTGAAAAATATTTAATTAGTTGAAAGTAAATCTCAAAGAACGTACTGTGGCGTTTTCCATAATGGTTTGTTGTTCATCGGTAAAAAAGAGCAACAATCGATTTGAACTTGGACCAGTATCCTTTTGAAAAAAAGAAGTGTTACGTGTTGTATAATGATATTTTGCTGGAACAACAGGAAAGTCAATGTTTGTCGGTGTTGGTTCAGTAGTATGTTCTTGACGCCAACGACGAATATTTCGTTTTAAATTATGATTACTTGGTAAACAAATAAGCACCTCATCTGGTACGCCAATATTTGTCTGTGTTAAAACATTATGTGGATTCGTTTGATTTTGTTCAGATTCCTGTCGTAGTTGTTCATAATATTTACGAGTTGCTTCACATCGTGAATTACCAATATGGTTTTCGTGTTGGCCAACTGTTTTAATGAATTCATAGTTTAATTTTGTATGTAATCGTCCGTGACAGGCATATTTTTTGGCATAACTACATTTCCATAAAATCTTTGTTTCACTTTTCCGATCAATTGTATATGAATAACCATTACGTATTAATAAAGGTGCGTTTTTAGAAGTTTTTGTTATACTAACTGACATTATATCTTTTCGCGAAATGATTCTCTTAACGTGTGCGACTTCTATATATATACTCTATTCAATTTAGTCTATCATTATAGTCAAATCATCAATCAAAAGAAATATCCCAACAATTAAGTCAATTTGTTTCTGACGATAATCATTCTTAAACTGATTATTAATTTTCTTTATTAGTCTCTGTTCCGTTATTTCATTCACATTTCTTGTAATAGCTTGTACAGCGAGTAAATGTCCGAGTGAGCAACTGTCCTAACGATCAAGTGTCCTAGCGAGCAATAGTCCTAGCGCGTAAGTGTCCGAGCGAGCAAATGTCCGCACGCAACTGTCCGCGCGCAACTGTCCATGCGAGCAACTGTCCGTTTCCCATATATATATAGAAGTATTGTTTATTGAATTATATTATCACCTTTAAACAAATTTAAAACTTCACGTTTTATAAAACTAAAAACCGAGTGGTGTCGACCATAATTTGTATTTGTGTTATCAGCACCAATAGATGTCAATTTTTGAATATCAAGATTGTGTTTTTTTAATACATCACGTAATGTATCAACAATATTTTCAGCTGCTTCACGTGGTTGTTCAACAACTTCTAATACAGATCTTACAATACCAGATTGAACTGTAAAGTAATTAATGATGAATGGAAACATCTTTATGTTCCCCTTGGTAGAACCATCAAAAGACAAAGAATAAAAAAACGATTGATTAACTTGTTCAATAATTTTCGAAGTAAAAAATGGAGCTAAAATTATAGTATATTTTATAAAGAAGTCAAGTTAAAATTGAGCATAAATGTCTTTTAAACGAAAATATTAAATAATTCTCGTATTTTTCTTTTAATAGATAATTTTTTTTTCTTGGAAGTGATAGAGATAGAATTAACTCACCAAGAACATTTACTGTTAATTCACGTGCTTTTGTTTTACCACAGGTGATATTTTGTCCAATATGAGATTCATCAAAAATCTTTTTGAGAAGATCAATTGTACATGATTGACTGACATAACTGTATCCATGACGAACACCGTGGTAAACAAGACTTAGTTCAACTGCAGTTAATTTAGTTAATTTTGATGATGGTGGAATAAAATCGTGTATTGATCGTGCTTAATAAAAAAAATAATTTATTCAACAAAATATACTGCGTATCAATGTTGTACATTACATTTTTCTTTTGCTTGAGTTTCAGCTAAACGTTTATGACTAGCTTGTTCAATGTGACGATTTATCAAATAGACACCACCATTAGCAATAGAAAAATCTGATTTACATATAGAACAATGAGCAAAATGTTTATTAACGCGACATTCCCTGAGAAACTCTGTATATGTAGGATCTTTTAACCGTTGTTGGTTGAAGATACAACGTCTTTTTGACTTTGATGAATTGATTTTTTTTTCTTTAATATTGGTACTTGATTTGTTTCGAAAACCAGAAGACTCTTCACTTGTTGTTGTTATTGAATCTTCAGAAATTTCAATTTCATCATTCTTGTTCAACTCCATACGAAGATTGTATCAAAATCATTGAAAATCTAAAACTAAATGCATTTCTGAGACAATATGTATCTGTTAAATATAATAAGAAAAAATGATGAAACAATGAGACATTAAAAAAGAAGAAAAATTCATTAAAATTTATTTCATTGTTCATAGTAAAAATAGTCTGTATAACCGAATAATTTAAGACGAAATTAAACAAAATATATGCTAATATCTATTGATCAGTTCTTTACCAATACATTTTATTATAGATGTCTCTATGAAAATGACAAAACTTTACTACAAAACATAACTTATTTTCATTAGAAGATTAGTTAATCGCGTCGCAGACATAAAACCCCGAATGGGGTACAAAATATGTACCCCAGGGGTACAAAATTTTCTGGAGTACAGAATCGCGAAATGGGGTACTGTACCCCGAAATGGGGTACAATTGGCAACCCTGGCAAGTACACCCAAACTTGATTGGTCTATTTGTTGATCAATCGAATTTTAACACAGTTCAATAATCAGTAATATTTTTTTAGTCAATTTTTCAATAAGAATGTTTGGAAACAAGAACGACGGTTTACGAAGACATTTTTTTCCTTTAAATTAATGTAAAAATGATTGCGATAGAGATAAATAACGTATAAAGTCTCGGAATCCAAGTTTCTTGCAAGAATTTGAACGGAACTGGGATGAGGACCAGCTTTTTCACCAGCATACCAGCCAACATTTTTTGTTAGGAATAATTATTTATACATTATTCTAAGGTTTCTGTCGAATGTCAAATTGTTATAGATCATGTCATAAGTTTTTTTTTAAACAGTGGAAAGATCACATTATGTAGAGATAGTCAAAGTGCATGTAGGATCTAAAATGAGACCAAGTTAGTTTTTTGATTGAAGCAGAAGTAGAATCAGGACAGCATCGGGATCGAGACAGAACTACGATAGTAGCGAAACAGGATTAAGAGTGAGATGAAAGTGAAGTAGGATTAGAACGAAGATAGATTCACAACAAAATTACGAGAAAGATAGAGTTATAAGCGGGTTTTAAAATCTTTCTTTGGCCAGGATCGGGATCGGAAAAGAGTGGTCTTACGCTTGTCTCGATTCAGAATGCTCATCCAAAGGATTTTTCACAGTGGTAATACCAAAATGCTAAAACATAAAATAGATGATCAGGGAATAAAATCTGATCGCACTTTACGCTATCCGAAGTTGATAACTCATAGAGAATCATAAGATCATTGTTTTCTAATATCTTAAACATAAAATATGTCATTTTCGTGGCCAACATCGAGTACCTTCACTAGTGAATGATAAATGAAAAAAAAACATTTTATCTTTTGGTTTAACTTATACTAGAATCATTAGCATTTGTCGTATTTATAATAAATAAGAAGTCGCTAGAGAAGTTTTATTCTTTGGTAGAAATAGATGTTGCGAGTGTTTTTGAACTATATTTATATTATAAGTGGACTTAGCTAGCTACTCCATGTAATTTTAGAAAAAAAAGGAAAATAGAACGTTTTTATAAACTATAAACTCTATAAATTTCTAAATAAGGGGAGGTTGTGCTGTCATTGCTAGCAGAATAACGAAAATTAAAATGTTTTGGATCTACAAATTTTATTAACTTTTCCGAACGGAATCCGTGAGTATACATGATGACCTTGTAGCATCTTGTAATTCATTTTTAAGTGTCTCGTATAATATTTCTATAGACTGTTACAAATGGATGATCATGAATCAGCATTGTTCTCAATGGTTTCCATTTTATCTCTATACTTGTGAGAATTGTGATCCTATTTTGTATTTCAAAATTCATGTGAGTGTCATTGTATAGCAAAAACAACAATAAGAAATAAAAGACATTGAAAATTACTATAAAGATGGATGTATATACGCTTTGTGTTTATAATTAGAAATAAATAAAAAATGAATTTGAAGTTTGAGAATGTGAAGACGTTTTTAGCCTTCATATGGTTTTGTTTATATACAAAATGAGTATTTGTAACGCATTAAAAAAAAATATAATATGTAAAGAATAAACGAAGCTTGATCAATTTTTTTGTTATTCAAACATCTTTAGAACAAATCAACTAATATTGATTATTAACAAAACTTCTTTTAATTGCAGAACAATTATATATTCCAAATACTACAGCCAATGCTAAATGGACACAAAATGGTATCATTCTAGCTGGAGGAAAAGGACAAGGTAATGGATTAAATCAACTCTACCATCCATGGGGTTTATATGTTGATGATGATCAAACACTTTATATAGCTGACTGTGCAAACCATCGGATTGTAGAATGGAAATATGGTGCAACCAGTGGTCGAGTAGTGGCTGGTGGAAATGGATCTGGAAATCAAAATAATCAACTGACAAATCCAAGAGATGTAATTGTCGATAAAACGGATGATTGTTTGATCATCTCTGATCAAGGAAACAAACGAATCGTACGATGGCCTCGCCAAAATAGCAAAAATGGAGAAACAATTATCTCAAATGTTAATTCTCACGGCTTAACAATGGACAACAATGGTTATCTTTATGTTTCTGACTACGAAAAGCGTGAAGTGAAGCGATGGAAAATTGGAGATGCAGACGGAAATGTTGTAGCAGGTGGCAATGGGAGTGGAAGTCGTCTTGATCAGCTTAATTGTCCAAGCTATATATTCGTCGATCAAGACTATTCGGTTTATGTGTCAGATTATTCCAATCATCGTATAATGAAGTGGATTAAAGATGCCAAAGCAGGACTTGTGGTTGCTGGTGGTCAAGGACAAGGAAATAGCCTGGCACAATTGTCAAATCCGTATGGAGTAATTGTCGATCGGTTAGGCACTGTCTATGTGGCGGATTGTAGCAATAACCGAATAATGCGTTGGCCGAAAGGAGCAACACAAGGTAATGTCATTTGCGGTGGAAATAACTCAAATGGAGAAGCAAACCAGTTGCAAAGTCCTGTTGGTTTATCATTTGATCGACAGAATAATCTTTATATTGCTGAGAATGGCAATGATAGAGTACAAAAATTTAATATTGAATGAAGTTCGAACGTTTAATTGTTGAAATAATTGTCATGATAATGTTTTATTTTTTATTAAAAAATAAATTATGCGAAATTCTAATAATTATCAAATAAGAAGTAAGTTCTTATTTAGATTAATAATACGATTTCCGTTAAATTAAAAATAGATATTTGAATTAAAGAACCCCATCCTTCAAAAAGTTCGGAATTAAGACAAACATATGAGAAAATAACTGGTCTTCTGCTCTTACAGAAGCGCCATTTTTTCCTTCAGCACCTCAGTTTTAGTCAGAATTTTCGATGATTATCATCAATCTTTTTCTTGAAAAATGTTTTTCGTTTTTTCTCGCGAGGGAGCATATTTAGGTATTCAAGCCGTTAAGTAGAAAATTTCTTAAGTTTCGTGCACTCCTCCTGTAGGCTCTTCCAAATTAAAAGTCAGATTACATCTTATCAGTAATACTTCTACTCGTTGTTTATCAGTCAATAGAGTACTCAAAATTCTTCATCTTATATTTGATATAATTATAAATCGCAGAAGTTTATACGAAAGAAAATAAATGCTACTGATAAGATGCGATCTAATTCTTAATTCAGAATAGGTTGCAGAAGCAGTGGATGAAACTTAAAAAATTTTCTACTCTAATACTCTAGTGTTTTTTCAAAAACAATCATTTTTCATTTCATTCTCTTCTTTCATATATATCTTAAAAATTCAATATCTCGAGAATAGAGATGCGAGGGTACAAATCCTTTCGGAGTTTTTTATATCTCATCGACATCTATTTATTGCCAAAAGATAGGATCTAAACGGCTTGATTACCTACATATGTTCCCTCGCTAATGATATTCTTTGATAAAGATAAACATTTCAACTAATTGTTCCTGTTTAATAAAATATGAATGTTATTTCATTAGGACATATGTTTTTATGAGATGATAGAGCAAAATATTATTTTTATTATTATCCACTACGTGGCACAGGAACGAGTAGCAAGCAATGAATGAGAAATACTGAAAATTTGTCTTATATATTTTTATATTGTCGTAATAAAACTTTATAGTTTTTCTTGTCAGTTTCAATGTACCTTTTTTTCTTTGTTCACATTCAAGTTTAGGAAACGCGTGAAATTTTGTTACATTTTGAAATTATTTCAAAAAAGTTGGTAAAAGTCCAAGAATTAAAAAGTTATTTGGTAGGTAATCAATAACGTTTTTAAATGATATTATATAGATTTTTCTGTTACGTTGTCGTAGATGCCTTTAAGCAAAAATTCAGTTATTCAGTAAATGATATAGCAATGATTTGGCCGATTGTTCATGATTCTATACTTAATAAACGATGCAATCAAAGACGAAGATTAAAATTAAAAGCAATAATGGATTAGATAAAATAAAAAAAGGTTTATCTTTCTAAAGACAGTTCTTTATTAATATTATTTGTTTTAAAAGCAAATTCTATAAAAAAAGATGAGATAAAACTTTTGAGACATAATTTTACATGATTAGAAGTTTATTTTTTAGAAAAAAATCTGTTAACTGATGTAAAGAAATGAGAAACTGTATATTTATATTTAGTTAATGAATTACGACGTTTCGATAATTTTTCTCGTTGATTAATCCAAATTTGTATACAATATGATTTTTCTGGATTTATACTAATTCTATATGTTGATGGAATTTGTTTTTGTAACCAATAAATAAATTCATATTCTACTGATGAGCGTTTATTTGAATCCCATTTATCATTTTTATATCGAACATTTAATACACGAAGATATGGCATTCTTTGAATAAGATCAATAATACTAAATCGGTCTTCTATTTCAATTGAAAGAACTTCACATTGACGTCCTAATAGAGAATTCGTAAATGCAATACAATTATCTTTGGTAAATTGATTCCAAAAATTAAGTTGTTTACCTAAAAAATCAATTTGACGAATTGATTTATGTTTTAATTGAAATAATTCAATGGATAATTTTTGTACAAATATAATTCGTATTGAATGTAAACGAGGTGCTCCATCAAATAATTTTTGTAATTGATAATAAACAGAAGGAGTTAATATTGTTATACTTAACGAAGTTAAATTATTTAATGTTATATTATGTGTATAAAGATAATCATAAAATGGAAGTACAATATCAAGTGAAGAAATATTAGGATATTGAGTACAAACAAGATTAAAATTATGAAATATAAATCTTCTTTGAGAATTATTTTCAAAAGTTTGAACATTTTTACATGATAAATATTCTTCTTGATTAATATATGTTGATTTAATTTGACAATCATTTAAATAATGAATTGTATTGAAAGCAAATGGAAGTGTATAAAGAATAATACATGTACTAATTTCTGATGATTCCCAATGACATTGTACATACCATTGATGTTCTTCAATCCAAAACGGTGTTTGAAATGTAGCAAGTAATTGATTAACACCTTGTTCAACATTATTATCAATTTCTCCAACATCAAATTTCATTTTTAATTGAAAAATTTTTAATTTAGGTAAATAATCATTAATAATATCTTCCCATCCATATCCATCTAAATATATATCAAGTGTATCGATTATTAAACGATGTAAATTTGACATAATTAAAAAAATAGCTTTCATCGAATTAATTGATCCTTGAAAAGATATTTTCAATGATGTTATTGTTGGAAAATGATATATTAAATCTATATTATCAAGATAGGAATAAACTGTTATAGAAAGTTCTTCTATATATGGTGTATATTTAAATAAATTATATAAACAATTTAAATCACTTGGAATATTTTCAATAAAAAGATGTTTAATTGATGTTGAAGTTATAGATATTTCACATAATGTTTTAAGTTTTAAATGAATATCATTTAAATTACAATGAGTAAGTTCTTTCATATTCCATATATTAATAAATAAATCATATATACATTTAGATTTGTGTTCAATATTACATTTATTTATATTAAGATGAGTAAGATATGGAAGATCAAGACATTGATATGTTATTCGAATTAATACATCAATTGAATGAATAGAATATAATGAAAGTATTTGTAAATTAATAAATTGATTAAGTAAAAACCCACGAGAAAGAATAAATTCAGTTAAATCAATAATTTCTTCATTTGAAAGACGTAATACAATAATATGATTAATATATGATGGAAGATATTCTTTACATATAATATCAAAATTATCTTTTGATATTGATTGAAAATTAAATCTATATGTTCGAAAATGATTATAAATAAGTTGATTTAAACGAAAATTAAGTCCAAGAAAAGCCCGAAGAAGATCAGTTGTATTGAAAAATTCAAATAAATTAAATAAAAGTTCATTTGGCAATAATTCAAAGTGCATTATTACCTATTACCTGAGTATATTTGTACTGAAGAAAAAAACAAGTAACAACGTATCTTATTCTCAGTTTGATTAGTTTTTTTTATTATTTCGCATTTATATCGTCATTTTTTTTCTTTTCTATAAAAATGATAGGCGTCAGACAGAAAAAAAAAAATTTTTGTTTTTTGTTTGCATTATTTTCACATAGAAAACGATAATGAATGACCTTCATTCAATATTAAGTATAGGTTACATACATAAAATCGCGTCATAAAAAGATATTTATTATAATGAAAAAAAATACATTGTTTACAGAGTAAATCATATTTTTCTAGTATTTCTTCTGTATTCATCTTTAAAAATTTTACGAAAAAAATTGTCGAAATGATGTTAACATTCGATTTAATCCATATTTATGTTTTAATGTTGTATTATAATTATCTACTGTTAATGTTTTTTTTATTTCTCGACTAATCCATATATGAATATAGGAAAATTTTATTGGATCTCTATTAATTGAATATGTTGATGGTAAATAATATTGTAACCATTGAATAAGATCTTTTTTATCATCTTCACATTCAATAATTAATATTCTAAGATTTAATATTTTTTCAATAAGATAAAGAATATCTATACGATATTTAAGACGTATTAAAAGTACTTCACATCGTTGACCAAGTGATGAATTAATTAAAAATTCACAAGTTTCTCTTGTAAAATATATTGAACGATCAAATAATATATCAATTAAATCAATTCGTCGTATAGATTTACTTTTTAATTCAAATATTTTATTTAAATAACCAATAAAATATTTTATTTTTAATGAATATAAATTTAATGCTTGATTAAATAATGTTTGTAATTGATAATAACTTGAATAATTATAAAGAGATATATTAAGTGATGTTAAATAATTTAATGATGGAAAACGTAACCAAAATTGATCATCTAATGGAAGATTTATTTGAAGATATTGAATATTAGGAAAACGAGCACGTATAATACCAAAATTATCAAATAATGTATTTTCAGCATCACCATAATCAAATATTTTAACATGATTATATAACCAATATATTCCTTGATCATAACAAGTTGATTTTGAACAACATTTATTTGAATAATCAAATGTATTAAATACATATGGTAATGTATAAAGTGTTATCCATTTATATGGATTTGATGGATTCCAATGACATCTTATATACCAATGATGTTCTTCAATCCAAAAATGTGTTTGATATGATATTAATAATTTATCAATAATATCATCTATATCATTATTTGTTTCACGAAATTCAAGTTCCATTTTTAAATGAAAGTTTTTTATATTAGGTATATAATTTGATATAAGTTCTTCCCATATTTGTCCATCCCAATAAACTTGTGATGTCATTATCATTAAATAAGATAGATTAGGTAGATTTTTTAATAAATTTATCATTGAATCTAAACAACCTCCAAAAAATAATTTTAAAGATTTTATTGATGGAATAATATATGTCATATAATTATCTATTGAATATGAATATAAAGTTGTAGAAATTCGTGTAAGATTAGGTGTATATTTAAATAAATGATATAAACAATTTAAATTACATGAAATATTTTCAATAGATATATATTCAATAGATGATGAGATTTTGGAAATTTTTGATAATGGTCTTTCATTTGATTGTATACCATTTAAATTACAATGTGTAAGTTTTGATAAAGACCAAATATTATTTAATAAATCAATAATATTTTTTTGATTTTCATTTGTATCACATTTAATTATATTAAGATGAGTAAAATAAAGAAGTGATTGACATTGATATATAATATTATATAATGTATCGAGAGAATGTATATTATATAATGAAAGTGATTGTAAATGAATAAAACGATCGAAAGTAAAACCATGATAAAGAAGAAGTTCAGATAAATTTGGTGTTTCATCATTTGAAAGATGAAATGAAATAATTTTATTAATAATTATAGGAAGATGTTGATCAAATATATTTTTAAGATTTTCTTTTGATAAAGATTGTAAACTAAATTGATGAGTTTGAAAATGATAATAAAGTAATTGATTAAAACGAAAATTTAATCCAATAAATGATTGAAGAAGATGAATACTATTAAAATATTCAAATAAATCAAGTAATAATTCATTTGCTAATGATTCAAGTTGTTTCATTTCTTCGTAAAATGTATGTTTTGTTTTCTTTTTTTTTTCAAACACGTTTTATGCGACTATTCATCTGTGACGTGACTCTTTTTTTTCTTCTACTTTAACAATGACGCTTGCTACAGAGAGAAAAGAACAATTTAGTAGTTCGTTATTTTTTTTTGTGTAATGAATGAAATTTACTATAATTGATGAAAATAATAAGAAAAACGAGTCATAACTAAATAATCAATACCAGTTGGATATATCATAAAATATCATTTCGAAACATATCTTTGTGAATAAGAAAATGTCTTTATAATTACATAACAAGATCATCGATTTTTAATAGTAATTCTTCATTATATCATATACTATCTCTGCAATACGATTGCCCGATTTTCATCATGAATTAAAAGAACTTCGTATTGTAAAAAACAAGAGATGAAATACTAAAGTAATCAAGACATGATCCTAAGTAAGAGATCAAAAGAACATCCAGTCGGTACTTCTGAGGGAGAGTACGGAAAATTCGAAAGAAACCAGTTATTACGTTTCACGTAGGACTATGTTCTGATTACGTTTATCTAGAAATCTTTGAAAATTCTAACTGGGGGCAAAAAAGTTGGCCTTATGCAGGCATGTCCTTTCGGGTATTAAAGATTTCTAATCAACTATCTAGCAATGAATAAATATTCTTAATAAGCAGTACATGATTTATAGTTGTAGAATAAAATAGTGAATTATTTATCACAGCAATTGAAATCTACTCAAAATCTAGAACACATATTACATAATGACAAGATGATTTTGTAGAAATTTTCAACTATTATTGATTTTGTGTTATTCATCAAATATTCCATATGTTGATCAATATGAATTATGTGTTAACTAAATTCAATTAGAATTTTATCGTCAAAAAGCAAATTAATTAATTAAAAAAAGAATCATTTAAAGTTGACTTATAATATATCATCAGCAATCTATATAGAAATTAATTGCAAAATATTCAAATGGCATATAGTTCCCTTCCATATTGCTAACATATTGATAGATAGAAGCAAAAGGATGATAAGTTTTGTCTTTTTATATTCATAATATAATCTTTAATAAAGTAAGAAGAATTTTAATATACAATTTGTTATTAGTAATACCTTTAACTATCAGGTATATTAGTTCAGCAATAGAAAGTAATATTTTTTAAATGAATTATTTGTTACGTAGGTGTCAGAACTGTAAAGCTTATTGAAACTGCACGTGTCTGTGTAGTGAAACCCGATGAAGCTTGATAGCTTACTAAATATGTTTGATTGGCACCGCCATATCCATTTGTATAAGAACTATTGCCTGTTATTACTCGACATGGACTACCACCTGTTGTTTTACCAAAGCCAATACCGACATATTCACTGGCAGTTATATTCAACTGATAATAAGGTATTGTATAATGTTGAATTGTATCGTTTAGACTGATTTGGTTGAAGGGTACAGGATACATTAAACGTGAAATAAAGTAGGGTTCTGTACCGGTAAATGTAACAATGTATATCCAAAGAACTGGAGCGGTAGATATTGGTAATGAACAAAATTTAATGGAAACATTGCTTACAAAGCCAGACAAACTTACAGGTTCATTTCTATTGAAAATGAGATAGTTATTACGGTTATCATTAACACCATTATCATTTAGATTTCCATAAGTATTAGCAACTGTAAGAAAAAGATTTTAATAAATATTTGACAATAAATAAATTTTTTTATGTATAGCTTACTGAAATGAGGTTCTTGTGTAGTAATTGATGCTGTTACAGTTTGTTGTGTACTAATCACTAAAATGATAATAAATAAATATTTTTATCAAAGACTATTAAAATTATATTGTATATATCTTCTATACCTTCATCTGTAGAATTACGTTGAAAATCGAAAACAGTATTATTGATAGAATTAATAAGATTCATAGGTATTAATATCTCAGTAAATAGTAAACATTGAGAATTGATTGAATACTCAAATATAGCTATATTACAACTAGGAAATAACCGTGCACATTGATCAACACAATGTAATTTTGATTGTATAAAGAATTGAGTAAGTAAAGAACCAGTTGGAATATAATTCATTTGTTTATATTCCTTACTAATCATTTGATAGATTGTACTAAAAACTCCAGTATTCGTAAAATAAATCATCCAAAGAATAAAAATATAAAGATACGTCATCAACATTATTTAAAAATAAATGAAAATATTTTACATTATATATGAGTAGAATTTATGCACCAAAATACTTAGACTCTATGTATATATATATTTTTAAAAAAAAGAAAAAAAAGTATGTTAATGGTACACATTTCATCCGAAAATATTGTAAAATACTTACAATTCAATTAAAATACACAATAAGTAAGTCTAAGTACTATTAATGCAATAAATAAAAATGAAATTATACTTTTTTTTTTTAGTGTTAGAAAATTGTTAAAAGAAGTAAAAGCAAGATAATAAGTACATCTTTTTTTTTCATATATTGAAAAGTAAAATGTAAAGTTCTTTACAGTTTAACCAGTTCTTTGTTCAGATATCTATCATAAAAAAAGAAGACAATTTATTAATTAAATCATATATATGTAATACATGACAGTTGGAATATTAATTATTGCTTAGAAAGCATTATAAAACTTCTGAATGATTTTTTTTCTCTATATGTAAATGTAATTTTAAAGATAAAATTTCATTTATTAATTTAAAAACTAACGACTAATCTTGTTTTGGCATTTTGTCGGCGAATTATTATCATCTTTATGTATTTACAGTCGTCAAATAATGACAACGTTAAAAGGAACAGAATAAGACAAAAAAAAACAAACCATTTTTCTCTTCCTCTTTCTAATGTCAGCCATCATCATGACAAGGTAAAAAAGGAATAGTATATAAAGGATCTGTAATCCTTGGTTTTCTTTGCCAAATAGTCGGACAAAAACAATCGAATAGAATCATCTATTAAGGTAAAATTCAGATGTACAGACTAGTTTCTTCATCTAATATTTCTATACACTATAATTCATGTTTTTTTTTATTTGGTTTTGTTCGACACATGTTTCATATTGAGAAGAGTATGTGTGTGTGTACATGAAAATAACAAACGAATAGAGAGAACGAACAAAAATAACACTTATTCAGTAGCTTTGATAAAAAAAATAGATAACATAAAATAGTAAAGAGCGCATATTGTATTAAAGTAAAAATAAAGAACTCATTTTCAATTATTTTTTTTTTTTAATTATAAATAGAAATGTCATCCTCTGTTTTCGTAATCGGTGCCAGTGGTTATATTGGTTTAGGTGTAGCATTAGGTCTTCGTCGTGCTGGATATCGTGTTTATGGGTTGATTCGTAATGAAAAACATTCAAGTACTTTGATAAAAAATGAAATCGAACCACTTGTTGCACAAACATTCGATGATCTTCAACCATTTGCTAATATACTATCTTCATGTTCGATTATTATTGATGCTGTTGGTTATACTCCAAAATTATCGCCTAATATACTTGAAGAAGCTATTAAAGTTGGAAAGGCAAGAACTCAAGATGGTAAATTACCTCATTATGCTCCACTTTTTATTTTTACTTCGGGTATTATGACATGTAAGTTTTAAAAAAAAATTTTTAAATGAAATATTTATTATATGAGATATACTTTGCTTTAGATGGTGATACAACTCCAACAGGTCGTCGTCCAGTTGATGAAACAGTTAAACCTCGACCTCAACCTGCTGCACAACGAGCTAGTGGATCATCATCAGCAGATGTAACAGCTATGAAAGATCGAGAAGATTTTGAAGATAAAATTTTAACTACTTCATGTGCAGCATTAAAAACAACAGTTGTTCGTCCAGGATTTGTTTATGGTGGACAAGGTGGATTTGTTGCTAATCTATTTTATTCTGAACCATTAGTTATTCAAGGAAGAAGAGATATGCGTTGGAGTTGGGTTCATGTTGATGATCTTGCTGAAGGTTATGTTGCTATAGCAAGAGCTCCACGAGTTGTTGTCGATAAACAACGTAAAATATTTCTTTCATACATATATATATATTCATTTTTATAAACTAATATATACAATTTTTAGTTTATAATTTGGCAGCTCCAAATGATAATCCAACATATGAAGAATTAAGAACTGCAATGGCTAAGGCTCAAGGTCGAAAAGAAAAAATTGAATACAAAGAAGCTGATAAAGATGTTCCAACAAGATGGAATACTGATTCGTAAGTTTGTTTTTTTTTACTTTGATAATAAACATTTAAAATCATTCTATTATTTAGTATTATCAACCCGGCTAAAGCTATGAATGAATTAGGATGGCAACCTAGACATGTAGGTTTTGTTGAAGAAATTGATACTTATTATAAAGCATGGGCTGCTCATCAATCTTCTGGAGAAACTACACCATCTTCACATACTTAATAGTTTTTTTTTTTTATAAAATTCACATAGAAGATTAAAATATAATTGAAATAAAAAACAAAGCAATGAATATTTATTTCTCTTTCTCACCTATAAATGAAATAAAAGTACATAATATAACATTCAAATAATGTTCTAAAATAGCTTGTATTTACTAAAGATGATATGAATCATTTTAGTCAACAATTATTAAATAATAAATGTCCTTAATTTTTTTCTTCGTTATATTCTTATCTATCATATAATCTTCAGTTTCTTTATCGATTTTTTTTTTGTCATTATAATTGTGTCGAGATAGAAAAGATGTCCAATGTTGATAATGAAGTTAATACTATAATAAAAAATTCTTCATTTACTAGTTCAACAAGTGAAAATCGATCACGAACAGATTCTCATACTGAAATTTTAGCTGTTGATTTTCATACATCTATATCATCTGTTGTTCCTTCAATTATTGATGAAGATGATCCTGATAATGAAAACGAAATTCCATTATTTTCAATTGGAAAAATCTATAAAAATTTAATTATACTTTCATTAGCTTTAGTACTAATGTTTACAGCATATAGTGGTATAACAGCACTTCAATCAAGTTTAAATGCAGAAGGTAATGTTGGTGTTAATTCACTTATTGTAACTAATGCTTTTGTATTAGTATGTATATATTAAATATTATTTTATTTTAATAAAAATATAAATTTTTTTATTATTTCATAGTTTAGTTCAATTTTTCTTACAATTATTTTAATGGATATTTTTGGACTTAAATGGACAATAATTATTGGTGAAATTGCATATATTTTATATATTTGTGCTAATATTCGACCTGTACCAGCACTTATGTATATTAGTTAGTATTAAAAATTGATGAATATAATATAAATTTAGTTTTGTTTTTCTTAGGTGCAGCATTAGTTGGTTTAGTTTCTGCACCATTATGGACATCTCAAGCAACTTATATAAGTCGTATTGCACATTATTATACATATCATAAACAGAGTAAAACTGAAGTAGTTATTAGTTCATTTTTTGGAATGTTTTTTGCAATATTTGGTACAAATACAATATGGGGAAATTTAATTTCATATTTTATACTTAATGAATCAAGTATACCACAAAAATTTAATTGTGGGATTCATTTTGATCCATTAGCAAAAATAAAAATTGAAGAATCTAATCATGTTGATCAATCAACAGTAATTAATTATATATATATATTTATTTATTATTATTATGTTTTTTGTTTTTGTTAATAAAAGCGTTATATATTGTGTGGAGTATTTGCTGGAATGGGTATTATGTCAATGATTCTTTTATTTTTTTTACTTGATCAAATTCGATTAGCTAAACGACGTAAATAATTCTATTAAATTAATATAAAATAAAATTTTATAAAATTTTTTTAGAACCTGTTAAAAAATCCTTAAAAAAAAGTCTTGAAGTTTTACAATCTTTATTTCGATGGAAACATATTGATCAATTTTTTCTTGTTCCATTAACAATGTGGACTATGGTTGAACATGCTTTTTTTAGTGCACAATTTACTCGAGTAAGAAAAATAATATTGAATATAAAAAAAAATCGAATTTGAAATATTCTATTTTAGGCATTTGTTACATGTCTTGTAGGAATTCGGTAAGAATTTTTTTTTTTGAAGAGAAATTATTTGAATATTTAAACTATTTTATACTTGTGAATAGATATATTGGTCTTATATTGATTTGTAATGGTGTATGTCATGCAATAAGTTGTTATATATTTGGTGCTCTTGTAAAATGTATTGGTCGATCTGGATGTTTTATAATTGCTGCTGGACTTAATTATGCAATGATATTTCTTATGTATTATTGGGAACCAATTGAAGAACAAATGTACGTTCTTTTTATTATTTCTGGTTTTTGGGGTATGTCTGCTGCTTCGTGGCAATCACAAGTTGTTGGTAAAATTTATTTTCGTTAAATATTGATTTATTATCTATTTTTTTTAAAGCTACTTATACAATTCTTTATTCAGAAACTGATTCAAGTGCTATAGCCAAATATCGTCTATGGAAATCAGTTGGTTCTCTTCTTACTTATAGTGTAAAAAATTTGTATTTTTCAAAATATTATGTCTTTTTTGTTCCTGTTCTATTTAGTATGGTAGTTATGTAACTATTCAACTTTCATTGATCATTCTTTTGATCATTTTAACAGTAAGCATGATTTTTTATGGTATAGTCGAAATTCGTATTCGATGGAAAAATCGTGTAAAAAATCAAATGTGACAAATAATCATTGTTGATAATATTTATTTTTTTTATTTGTTATATTTTAATGAATAGTTATTTTTTTATTGACCTATAAAAAATTCATATGTAATATGCTTGTTAGGTAATTGTTGTCTTGGACCAGGTTTTAGCTTCTCGGTTGGCATGTCAAGCAGTAACGACCGGACAAGACTTTCACGAAATTTGCTTTCCGTGTAGTTTTCTTGTTATCAGTAATTTCCTCGTCAGAACTGGCAGATTCAATGTACATTGTATCAAAATCCTCATCGAGAGAACTTATTTCACTAAGTGAACTAGCGCTACCTTCTGTGTCGGTTTCTCCAAACGACATGTGAACTGTTCTAAAATTTCGATCGTATTTCTATACAAGACTATAGAGAGAAAATAATAAGGAAGAAAAAACTGGAAACTTTCTTGATTTTTGTTTTGCACATGCTTCGTATAATATGAAAAAGGACGAAAAGTATTCATTTTTCAATCAACTTGAGCAGGTAAAAAGTAGTTAGTTAGAATTAGAAACTAATGCTCTTTCTAAATATATCTTGCTGACTCACTGCTACGACGTAGTTAGCTATAAACAAATCTGTAAATCAATAAAAAATATCTTTTGTACGATGTATGGAACATTCTGTTTTTAACTGTTCAAGTTAATCGAAGAATGAATAAATATTTTGTACCAAGACTTTTATTAACATAGATTGAGAATTTCATGAAACAATTGACATGACGATAAATGAATATATTACTCATTCTGTAATTTACTAAATTGATTGCCATATTTTGTTCTATAATAGAGTTGCTCAATTCTATTATAATAACATGAGTAATCATATTAAAATCCCTGAAGAGGGTGGCATAATATTGATGTAAATATAGAAAAACACGTTCATCAAACTGATGACTTATGTACATAAAAAATAGTCATTTTATCAATATATTTTATTAATAAATGAGATTAGAGATGATGATAATAAGATAATAAATATATTGTGGAAAATTCTTTTTTTTATTATTAAACTAATATTTACTAAAATATCATGGAAAGTATTGAGAAAAAAATGAATGTAGGTACCCTAGTGCTCTATGATTATGATAAAATGTGTATTTATTATTCATGAGAGAAAAACAATAAATCCTAGCGTTTTATATAAATACTCATTGCATCTAGAAGAAATCATATTCTTGTTATATTTTATTCAACGATCAAAAATAATCAACATAATAATGTACATTATGTACACTGTTATAGGTATGACATAATAAAATGATAGATAAATTCATAAAAATTTAATTATAGCTTTATTTTTTATACTAAATTTCTGTAATTGTGAGAACGATTCTTCTTCAACTGATATGGATAATTTTGATTTATCATCTATTTCTACAAAACTTTCCGAATCAAATACAACTGATGTTAAAGAATTTGAATCAATTTCAAATGATACCACTACAAATACACTTATTACGAATACATTTGAAACATCTTCGATTATTAATATGATGTTTACAAATGATATAACCACAAATGAACTTCCTCCTTCATCATCACGTGAGTTATCAATTAGATAAATATGTAATTTAACATGTAATATTTTTTTTATGTATTTTTAGCAAAGTATAATTTACATCTTATTCTTGGTTTTTCTCTAGGTTTTGGTATACCTATCCTTCTTTGGATTATCATTGTTATTATCTATTATTATAAAAGACGAAAATCAAGAATAACTATTGACCAGAATACTATTTTTTGATATTCCAATGAAATACAATTATATTAATAACATTCAAACCATTTTTCTACTTGTGTGAAAATTTGTTTTTCTATGAAACTATTTTATCAAATAAATAAGAGAAACTTTTTTTTTTTAAAATATACTAATAAATATATTTTTAAAAAATATTAATTTTCGAATATATTGACCATTAAAATAAAGAATAATCGAATCGCACTATTACCTTGTCGGATATTTATCTAGTCTAAAAACTTCACTAATTAGAATAATATGAATGCAAATATTTTGCAATTATTAGTTAAAATAAACGAATTTAATGCACACATATCAACAGTACGTTTGACTTAAATATTCATTCATAGATACAATTACATATAACATACATTTATCATTCATAATAAAATTCTACAAATTATGAAAGAATAGTCACAATATTATTCACATATTTCTTGTACATAATGTATAGAAATAAATATCTTCTATAGTTTATTTTGACTTTCTCTAAAAACATTTCAAGTGCTAAACGATAGGAAGAAGGAAAAAAAACGTCATAGTATACTACAATTAATCAAAATAACCATTTCCTGTTCGAAATTTAAAAGATAGAAGTACCACTTTACTTTTTAAGTATTCTAACGTTAGTTAATCTATTATTTTATCGTCTTTGAAAATAACATTCACTATTAATGACTAAAAAGTAGTCAATATTGTATGGAAATATTGAAAAATTTTGTCTATTAATGTTATAAAGTGTTGAAATATATGTTTCCATAGTATAGAAAAAAAGAAAAATATTTTCACAAATTTTCCTGAACTCAATGAAGTGACAATGCCGACAAGTAGTGAAAGTCTTACTGCATCAAAACCATTCCGAATATTTTTTTATAAAACTGTAAGTAATAATAATCAATATCTCATAAAAAGTTATCTTACCATGAATAAATAAAAAAATTTTCTGTATATTTTAATATTTCCAGCCTAAAAATCCTGCACCATCCCGAACTATTGAAGTAGTAAGAACTAATCGATCGGATTCATTTCGAAGTCAACCATCACGTTCTGTAACACCTCGAAATATTTATACATCACCAGATGATCTAGAAGAAATACCAACTAAAGATAGGTATATATCATAATTTGAAAAAAAATATCAATTTTTATTTTATTTCTCATTAGATGGAAGAGATATTTATGGTTAGCATTACTTATGTTAATTCTTTTACTTGCTATTGCTATATTTGCAATGTTAATTGCTGCTCTTGTTTTATTGACTAGATCAACTACAAGTGAATAATATAAATGAAATATTATATAATATACGTTTTTTTATACTATTAAATACTTTTAGCAACAACAACGACGACAACAACAAGCACTACAACTAAAAGTAAGAAAGATTTATTATATAATAATGTAATTATTGATTTTTATTTTACATATTTTAGCTACTACACGTATGATTGTTCTAATAATCTACTTTTTGGTTTTTTTTCTAATATAAATCTATTTAGCTAAATGTGTTTCACCTTTCGTTCAAGCATCTTCGGGAAAATGTATTAATATATTAATTGATATTAATAATTGTGGCAAGCTTAATAACGTATGTCCATCGAGTTATACAAGTTGTTCTGCTGGTCTATGTAGTAATTTAGCAAGTATCATTCTGCTTAATGGAACATATCTTTGGACAGCTTCTGTCAATGGATCAATTGATGATGCATATTACAGTATAACTCTACCATTTAATATCACATTTTATAATACAACAATAAAATCTCTTACAGTAACAACTAATGGTGTAAGTTATATGTCAATTATGTAGATTCACAGTTTTTATTATATATTTAACAGGTGATTTGTTTTGGTGTATGTGCTACAACTTTTACAGAAACTAATTTACCTACAAGTGCATTTTCTGGTATAACAGTTTTACCATTTTGGGATGATTTATATATTTTTGCGAATACATCACAAGGAATTTATTATGATACTCAAAGTACTGCTCCGAATCGAATATTTGTTATTGAATATTATTGTAGTCATTATCTTCAACCTACTGATTATTATCATTTTCAAGTAGTCTTCTACGAGAATATGCCTAATATTGTTAAATTTATTTATTATGAAGCAACCGATGGTGGTGCTTCTTCTACTATTGGTGTTCAAAGTAGCTAACTAAGATATTATATATATATTTATTATGATATTCTAGGTTCAAGTGGTAGTTCATTTATACAATATTCTTTCGATCAAGCAAATTCTGTAACACAGAATATGGTTCTCACATTCAATACAAATACTGGAACATATAGTACTTCAAGCATTGGCTAGGAAAAATGACAGCTTGAGAATGTTAATCTCATCTTTTGTTTTCTTCTATTAGAAGTTATGTATATTGCTTTATAATTGAAATAAATGTGAAATGCAAACTTCTAAAATTAGTATTCAGTTCATTCTATGTAGAAAATTTTATCTTTATCATGATAAAATTTTAGTTAGAATACATATAACGTAAAAGAAATATTTTATTTGAAATCTGATATTTTAAGCGAATATTTGCATCTATATTGATATCTAGATATTCGATTATTAGAAATAACAAAAAGATTTGTATGGATTTCATGATGGATTTATGCTCGTGCCTTACTGTAAAAATTGACAATAATATTTAATTTTTCAATTCTAAAGACTGAAAAAAAATTGAATATCTATCATATTCCTAAAAATAATAATTTTATATTAAGATTTGAAAGTTTTTTACAGAAAATATGAATCAAATATATGCATTTCATCGTCTTAATTTACTGAAATATGATATTTTGAATTATCATGAAACGCATGAAATTTTATTTAAAGTCTCAAATATCTTCACTATCGTCATTACACAAAAAAAACAGCCCGTAAGTTTTTTTATCGTACAAAAATATTTCAGAATAACGTTCTATTGCTTTAGTTAACATCGAAAAATGTATAAAATATTAACTATTGAACTAAGTATATCTGTAAAATTAGAAAAATTTATTTTTAATTATTCTCAATCAATAATTGAAATATTTAATTTATGAATTATATAAATATTTTAGGATAATATAATTATATTATTTTACAAATTGTAATTAATAATGAAAGTTCAACCAAATTCGTTCAAAAATAAATCATTATCTCGAAATATCAATATTTCAATTGATAATCCCAAAAAAAAATTAGAAAGAAGAAGGTATTCAAAACTTAATATTATTAATTATATGTTCAAAAAAAATTTCTGTTATTATTCTCTTAGACGTGTAAAAATATGGTTGCTGATACTGTTACTACTTCTTATCATTAGTATAGCCATTGCTGTTCCTATTATAGTTTTACAAAAACAAACAACAACACTAACATTAAGTTAGTAAATTTCTTTTCTCTTATTCATTTAATCGAATCTTTCTGATATTTTATTTGAATCAATTTGATTATTATAAAACTAGGTATTAAAAACAGATTGTATATTCTTCAGGTACATTTACAACTAGACCAATGTCAACGATACGAACTACAGTGACAAAAATGACATCAACTAGACCAATGTCAACGATACAAACTACAGTGACAAAAATGACATCAACAGAAACAACAACAGAAAGTAAAGTATTATTCTATTATTATAACACAGTTTGATACTCACATAAGATTCTTAGCTTGTTCAATTGATTAAATATTTCTATTTGATTCTTTCTTAAAGATATGAGAATAACTAGCTTTAGTTAATAATATCTTTTATATGGTTTTTATTTAGTTATATGTGTATTTCCATTTTTACCAGCACCTTCTGGACATTGTGTTAATACATTAATTGATTTTAATAATTGTGGTATAGTTGGAAATATTTGTCCGGCTAATTATACAAGTTGTTCAGCTGGTCTATGTAGTACTGCACCAAACATTGAATTAACTAATGCAATACCAATTTTTACGGCAGCGTTAAATGGCTCAGTTGACGATAAACATTATAATGTAACTCTACCATTCAATATTACTCTCTATAATACAACAACTGATTTTGTTCATGTAACAACGAATGGTGTAAGTTTTTGTTTAATCAAACTAATAAAATAGCGAACAAAATGAATAAAAGACAATTAGAATTCTTCATATATCCAAAATTAGTCTGTAACGTTTTTTGGAATAAACATTGACTATATTATAGCAAATAATATTGATCCCATTCAATAATAATAAAGTAATAGAATGAATATATTTTTATTGAAGAATTCTTAGTATAAATAAATAATAATTCTTTTACTATTCAATAATTTTAATACAAAAAATTGTTGTGTTTAACAGGTACTTTGTCTTAGAAACTGTTCCAACTATTACACAGAAACTCCTCTTCCTACTTTTGCATTTGAAGGTCCAACAGCTCTGGCATATTGGGATGATCTGTATATTTATGCAAATACATCACAAGGAATCTATTATCAAAGTGAAGGTGATGCTCCAAATCGAAAGCTTATTTTTGAATATTATTGCAGTCATTATCAACAACCCACTGAATATTATCATTTTCAAATAGTATTCTTTGAAAATATGCCAGGCATTGTTCAATTCATTTATTATGATGTAACTGATCGAGGTGCTAATTGTACTGTTGGTGTACAAGGTAGGACAAGACATCAATATATATATTTATTTATTAAGTAATTATTTTTTATATGCTAGCTTCGAGTAGTGGACCATTTATACAATATTCTTTTGATCAACCAAATTCTGTAATACCTAATATGATCCTTACATTCGATACCAATGTTGGAACATATACTAATTCAAGTATGAATTAGAAAATCTATAATTGTTGAGACCTGCTAATCACGTTATATTCTCTTTTTAAAATGATATGATCATGTTTGTTGAAATTTTTAATCTATTAAATTTGTATATTGAGAAAAACAAATGAAATATTCATCATCTGTATAAATCAGGACAAGAAATAATCGAAAGATTTTTGAATTAAATATAAACAAGTGAATTTCACGATATTCCTTCAGAAAAAACGAAATGCGCTCTAGTAATATAGGAAAGGAGAAGTGAAATAAATATTTAAGACGTTTTTTTTTTAATTAAGAGGATGAATAAATATAAAATGTTTAATTAATCTTTTTAAAATTTGCATGTAAATAATGCGCGCCTAATAAAGATTACTTACGGCAATAAATTCAGTATACGGGTCCCGCGGTCCCCTATCTCTCCCGTCACTTCGCTCTACCTCATCCCTCTTTCCTTAATGTGCCCCTCTGAGAGAACCATGAAGAGTTAGTTGGAGAAAGATGAAAGGTGAGAATGAGAGGAGAGTACAGGGAGGAGGGTAAGAGAGAAGTAAGTAAGAGGAGAGACATCAAATTGGCCTATCATATGTAATGTTTCCACTATGGTAGTTTGAGTGTACAAAGACACAGAGCTATGCACAACTGAGTGTACATAGCGCAGAGGATGTTCAAATTATAAGAGAAAACTTCATTTGTTTTACATAGTGCAATATAAAATCAAGAAAACTAATAAATGAAATAATTTACGAGAATTTATAAAAATGTCATTTTTCTATAATTGACAATCTGTGTATAGAATACTGAGACTTTTATAGTGTTCTATAATAATATCATGTTGATTGCCGCCATTACATCAACTATTGCAACAGAAAAACTATCACAATCAGTTGAATAGGTTGTTTTAGCGTTAAATGCACCATTACCAATATTAAGAAAAATATTAACACTTTCATTTTTAACATAAGTACTTGAGACAATAATGTCAGATGTTTTATTATCATTGATATCACCAATTGCCAATGGTTCGGCTACCGTATTAATTGGGTAAGTTGCTGCATCAGTAAATTTGCCATTACCAGCATTGAAATAAATACCAATAGTTCCTGCAATAGAATGTGTAACAATGAGATCGAGTTTTTCATCATCATTAATATCTGCTACTATCACTTGGGCTGATTCATTCTCAGTAAGAATATTTGCGTAAGTAGTAAAAGTTCCATTACCGATATAGGAAAGAATGCTAATTTTATGACACCAAGAGAACGCAACAATTATATCAAGATTTCTATCATGATTAAGATCGGTTGCTGCTATAAACCTTGGATCCATGTTCTCGAAATAAATCGCTTGTTCAGTGAATATTAACATCATTAGTTATCAAATGAAGTGGTAACGAATCAGAAGAATGGCTCACATATTTAACAAACTCATTATTATTATCATTGAGGAAAATAATGATTGTTTTCACTAAAATATCTATAACAATAATATCGATTTTACCATCATTATTGTCTGATGTTGTCAAAAAATTTAGAGAATGTATAAATGGTAAAACGAACGTTTGAACAGTAAACATTTTATTGCCATTGTTAAAGAAAATGTCTATTGTTTTAGTTGCATTATGACTGTCAATGATGTCTGGTTTGTCATCAGAATTCATATCATCTAATGTTAATGATACCATGTGATTATTAGTTGTATTGTTTTTTAGTGTAGAATATATTCGAATAACTTACATTGATCTATTAAGAGAACAAAAGAGAAATCAGAATTTTATTATTTTGAAAATTTCTACAAGCAATCAGGAATTAATGCAATATATGCTTCCTTTCATATGTGTATCCTCTAGTGATCACCAGAAGGACAGAAATCAGAAATTTACTTTTTAGAAAATTTCTAAGAAATATTACGCATTACTATGATGCATAATCACTTCTGTGCATCTATTTAAATAAGTAGCAGCTGCCAATTTATCAAAACAGTTGTACCAGAGTGCATATGTATTATGTTAATTCGTAATAGTTGTTAGAAATTTTTAAAAAAATAAATTTCTGATTTCTAATTTTGTTTATTTCTTGAAATGTGATGAGGGAAATAGATATAACATGTCCTTATCTGTGACAACTTTAGAAATTTTGTGGACAGGTCAGTTTCCAATACCGGTATTTCAGATATTTTTTCACAGAATTAAATCAACTGTAATAATTTCAAAGTATGCTACATCGTTCTGTTTACGAATTACATCCTAAAATAAATTTTTGAATTGACTTGGGTGAAACACTTTAATAAATCTCTGGTTAAAAAGCATAAATCAGACACAAAAGTTTATTGAAAACCGGTTACAACTTGAGATTTGCCACGCCCTCTTTTCTTTTAATATTTCGTAAAATGCTTATAAAATGTGGGGAATTCAATATTTTTTAAATCAGTTTACGCTAAAATTCATCAAATTCTTTCCTCTACAACATATATTAAATTGAACAAAATCTGGGAATCTCGAATGAGCCGGTTAAGGGTATTTCAATCGTGACTTACGTGGAAGAGCTCATGATACATATAGATACAGTATTAAAATTATCCATCTGATATGACTGCGAAGCAAGATCGAACCTGATCATTGTTGCTTATTTTTATTGTATTCATGCACAGAGAGTCGGTCAGACTCAAATCCTCAAAAAAAGAAACATTTTTTTTTTGAGGGAAATTTCACGATATTTACTCTAGAAAAAAAGTGAATGAATCAATGAATGTTTGTTTATATAGTGTAAATAAGCATATTGAAAGAAAAGAAAAAAGTGGGTAATTAATATGTTGGATATTTAGCTGGATCTCCAAGACCAAAGCAATTCCTGACTCTTCGATACGTGGCAACTCTTGTTCTCTGATTATTGGCTCCTGGTCCTCCATTACATTCTAGTTGTCCATTAATAATTCTAGTTGTTGCTGCAAAATCTCCTTGTCTTGCTGGATTACCCATATTATGTGTTTGATAAAACCAGATAGCCGTTTTAACAGCTAACTCCTGTCTTTGTGCAACTAAATCTGGATTGGAAAGAAGATCAACACCTAAAGCTTGACCAGCAGCATAATAGTTACATGGCCAAGATAAGTGAAACCATCCACGACCATGATATAGTTTTCCTTCTTTACCTTTAATACTGCACCAAGACCCAGCATAGTTTGGTGAACAACCTTTACAAATATCAAGAGTATGTTATTCCCCTGAACTTTGTCGAAAATAAACTAACCTGGTGCACAAGATTCACTCAAAATTTTTAGACCACCAGTTTCATGAAACACATGAGCAAGAAAAACAGCTGCTTTTTCTTTATTCGTTGGCTTTCATCCGGATTTTCTTAATCCATCAAGTCGATTAGCTCGTGTTCCAGCATCGAGTGTATTAAATGCACACGCAAATATTTGATCCGTAATTATATCGCCATTTCCAGATTCACCATTATTATTATTATTATTATTATTATAGCAAGGTCTAGCGTTACAACCATCGCCACAATATTCTGCTCCTGTTCCACAATAGTTCCATTTTGATCTGCACATTTTCAAATCAGGGCAAGCTTGACGTCGTTCAATCTTATGAATTACTTTTTGGTTAATGCTGCTTTCAGTCACATTGATCAAACAAATACTAATTACAAGGTATAATAAATACATATTCCTCATTTGAATATTGATTATTATTAGTTTTTAGAAAGACGATATCAACTGGCGTCTATATAGATAGATTAACTTTATATTCAGATTGCTTTTTTTTCCCATATTCTTTTATTTATTAATGATAACCTTTGAAACTTAGTATGAAGTATAACTAGTTTATTGTGTTTTATTTTTCAAAACAATCACAATAGATGATAATTGACAGAAAATGCTGTAGAAATATGTACGAACTCAATTCCTTAAAATGTCTGCGATACGTGCAATCATATTTTCAACATTGCTTGTGTCGGCATAAAATATTCTACTTAGGGCATACGAAAAGTACGGGCAGTGAGACTTTGATACCGTTTAGTAGCCTTAAATAACTCTCCATCTATATAATCTGATAGAGAAAAAATACCTCTATCTTTCTATGCTATTCGATCGTACTTCAACTAATATCATAATATTAAGTTATCTATAAAACCTATTCTGTTGAT
Source organism: Macrotrachela quadricornifera (assembly GCA_022393335.1). Classification (NCBI taxonomy): domain Eukaryota; kingdom Metazoa; phylum Rotifera; class Eurotatoria; order Philodinida; family Philodinidae; genus Macrotrachela; species Macrotrachela quadricornifera. The sequence continues at coordinate 262,031 of JAJEKB010021802.1, read as the reverse complement.
TTTCTGCTGGTTGTACTTATGATCACTTATTCTATAGCTCTGCTTTTGTTTCCAATATCAAATTTGTGGCACTGCAAAAGTTGGTCCCATACACTGTAAACTAGGAAATTATTTAGAGAATATAGTTGAAGATATTCTAGAAAACTCCATATAAATTCTCCAAGGAATTTCTGCTTTCTTGAAAATTCGATTTTCTAGTTTGACAATCAAAAGTGAATTCATATGAACTTTTCCAGAAATTCACATTTCGTTTAACAATTCGAACATTTTCTAAAAATTTAAACATCAGTTCTCAATTTCATTTTCACTTATATATTTCATGCGATATAAATTAAAAAATAGAAATTTCAGCAAGAATTTCTATTTTCATCAGATGTATCAATAATAATTGATACTTCTAAGCAATAGATAAATATCATTGATAACTAACGCATCAAAATAATAAAAAAATAGTATTACGCATAAATAAATTTCGTTTAATGAAATATATTTAAATAAACTAATAGCATAAACAAATCTAAATAGAAAAAAAAATATGATTGAACAAGTAATGCATGAGAACTAAATATACAATTAAATTATAATAATCAATTCAAATTTTAAGTTTGAATGGTAGTTCTAAAAGAAAAAAATATAACTTACCTACTAGTGTATCCAATGGGCTAAATAGCATAAATATGATGATTTTACACGTACAATATTTACAGATGAAGCTTCATTTCAACTTTTTTGTAACACTGTGTGTCGTTGGACAAAACGTCCAAAGAAGCAACTTAAAAGTATACCTAAAGCTCGCCAAAAAGTTCATGTTTGGGTACTATAAGTGTGAAAAGTGTATTGACCTGTCATACATTTAGATGTAATCTCGATGGTCCATATTATGTTCATATACTTGAAAATTATCTTTTTCCTACTGCTAGACAACAAATTCGGCACAATTGGCGTTTGCAACAGGGCAATGACCCCGAACACACCAGTAATATTTGTAAGCAATTCATCAGCAAAACTGCATACATTATTAAAGTGGCCATCTAATAGTCTCGACGTTAACCCCATCGAGAATATCCGGTCGATCGTAAAACACAAAGTCGGAAAAAGAAAACCCCAAAATATTGATGAACGCGAACCTTTTTTAGCTGAAGAATTCAAAAATATTGATCTTATAATGTTGTAGTAAATTGTGTGATGTCTATGAGCAAAAATATTTATCTCTTATTTATTCTAAAGATAAGCGAATAAAATATTGAAATATAGTATTTAATAGTACTCGTCAGAGGCTATCAGTCAGTGCACAAAACTACTTGAGAGTGATATATATATATATAAGAATATATTTGCATGACAAGATGTGCAAGTAGTTTTGAACTCGGCTGTATTTCAGTCATTTGTTTGAACGTTTTCACTAACAACGATTTATTTTAATCTAGTACTATTGTAATGGATAGGCCTTAGGCAAAAGACTTGTTTTTCAGTGAATTGCTCAGCCATCTCTTATGGCTTTGTTTTAGCAATACAATAGTAACATATGCTAGACTTTTTGAGGAAGAAGAAAATTATATTATCATATAGATTTGCATCAAAGATAAGAAAATCCGAAGTTCTCTATCATAATTATCTAGTATAACTACAGAAGAGTCACTCTAAAGAAATGACGCTTATGTTTACTTCGAACCATAGGAAAAAGATTCTTAGATAAAAAAAAGAATTTTATGCAAGTTTTTTTTCGACTACAGCTATATGATGCAATTTCAAAAAATGAATATTTTTATTTGCTTATTTTTTTTATTAAAATCATATATAAATAAAACTATATATGAAAATGAAATGTATTAAGATTTAATATTGAAAATAGTTTCAAGTGCTAAATGATCTGATGGATATTCATTTGATGGTAAACCATTGGGACCAATATCTTCTTTATTTGGTAATTTTAAAATAGCAATTGGTATAAAACCTTCAGGTTTATAAAAAATATAATCAATAGTTCGACATTGTTCAGCTTCAACTCCTTCATGCTCTCGGAATTTCCATGTTGTAAATAATGGTTCTTTATCATCTAACATTGTTCGATAGGCACTTGAAAAACCAGTCTTACGTATAATATCATAAAAAGGTTCATCAGTTTCGCCATTAAAATCACCAGCAATAATAACATGTGTTTGTGTTGAATAATGTTCAGCTAAATGTTCTATCATAGTTTGTACTTGAGTTGTTCGTACATTAGCAAATGGTTTTTTAGCTTTTAAATGTGTACCAATAAAAGTAATATTTGTCGATGTTGGTTTGTGTTTTAATTCAAGAATTGCAAAGAACTAAAAAAAGATTTAGAAAAAAATTAAATGTATTTATAAATTTAATTGCAAACTTGTTTTCCTTGACTACCATCTTCTGGTTGTTTAAAATAATGACGATGAATTTCATCGAATAATTGTGTTTTATAACATAGAAGAAGACCATCAGGACCTTTAAAATTTGCTAAATCATGTTCAAATGCAAAACATGGTGATTTAGATTTTGGAGTATAGAAACAAGTATATCTAAGAAAATAATTATTTTGTAAAGAAATAAATTAAATTTTATATATTTACCCATATTTTGGCAAATGATATTTAAGAAAACAATCATATGTATCGATTTCTTCTAATGCACATAAATCTGGTTGACGAATAAGAATTTGTTCAAGAATACGCCATTTACGAGTCTCATATGCAACTGTTTCATTCTTAACACGTATAAAATTTCTCTCAGGATTAGATAAACCTAATGAGAAAATTATTTAAAATTTATTATAGTAAAATTATAAATCAATATACCTTGAGCAAGAGTATTCCATTGAAGAACATGAAGTGTTTGCGAATTTGACAAATGATTACCATAAAATTCTCGTTTAAGACTTGCTGGTGATATATTATCCGATATTCTATAATTATATATATATAAATTTGTTAATTTTGCTTTGTATATTACTTACTCAGCAAAAGACATGTTTGTTGTCATTCTTTTAATATTATTGATAGTCTGAAAAACAAAACAAAACAATGTTGATAATAATCATTGATTTGCTTTGATAATTATATCAATAAAAATTCAAGATTTTATCGAAAACAAATATTATGATATTTTCTATGAGGTAAGCTTACTCCTTTCGTTGAGGTAATTATTTGATAGATGAATTTGAGTTGACTCAACTTTATTTGCATATATGACATATTCTTACGAAATGATTTTATTTATGTAATAATATGAATCAAATTGAATAATATAATTTCGAAAATTGATGTAGTACAATAGAAAATTTATAGAATGTCAAAAAATTATACTTTTCAGATTTTTCAATTTGACTATCTTGTTTAACAATTCTTGAAGAATGATTATTATAAAAAAAAGATTTGCTTCTATTCTAACCAATCTTAATATTTTTTAGTGCGACCTCTTGTTCTCCTATGATGATGTTCATACATTTTTTTTATTGATGTATACATGTATCCTTTCCTTCGGTACGTAAATTTTAATAAAAATTTAGTTAATTGGTAAAATCGATCAGTTATTTTCAAGAAATTGCAATACATACTCGTCTTTTCGATTGAAATATTTATACAGGTTATGTTTTTCCTCTTGATTATAAATATTATACATTACCTTTTTTTTTCTATATCATATTTATTTATGATTCATATAAAATAAATAAAGAGGAATAAATTGTAATCAAAATCTAATTTTCACCGTATTCTTATCATATAAGAATCGATTATTATATTTTAAAAAGACTTTTATTTATTGCTAGACATCTAGGTTCTCTATGATACTAGTCAAATGATTCAAATTAGTTATATTTACTTATCTGTGAATTAAGAAGTTTCATTGAGAATGTAAATAAATAACGTATCATTTTCATTTCATAGGAAAAAAATCAAAAAAATATTTATAGTTACAGTAAGACACTTTTACTTATACTAATAATAGCAGACATCACAATTATTTACCAGTAGAACACGTGTTTGCGTATGGTATACACAGAATGAGTAAGGAGAAAAAAAGTCGACGCAAGAAGGAGAGAATCAATAATTAAGTAATAGGAAAGAAAAAAAATTTTTGCTGTTTACTTGATCAACTTGGTATTACTGTGCATATAACACAAGCAACATTTGCAAAGAAATAGGATTCATTTTCCAGGTAAACGAAGTCTTTATAAAAAAAAGCACTTCGGCATATTATGTTAGTACGGTTTTCAGATGGATACTAATTAAAAGAGTGATGATCAGAATTTGATCACTAGATTTGTCAGTGGTTTTTCGACCAGAATCCCATAAGATTCTTTTGACTGGTTTGGAATCTTATATTAGATTGATGAGCTTGGATCGTTAAAAGGAGTAACTTTCTTAAAATTTGTCATGATCTGATTCTATTGTATTCATTTTAACTTATTAGTTTTTAATTTGCGACTAGTAGCTGGTAGTTAAATAGATATTTCAACATGAAAGGACAGATATGCATTTTAATTTTTCAATGTTTACTACTTTCCTAGAAGTTTTTTGTCTTGAATTGAATGATTGAGCAATATAGGAGTCAATTAACTTTGTTAGTGTTGAACTCTTTGTTTTTGCTAACGTGAAGAGAAAAGAAATCATTGTTGTTTGAGTTTTGTCCATTTATAGTGTCGAAGACAAAGGAACTTAGAATGACAAGAGAAGGTATATACTAAGGAGTTATATATATGTTTTATCCTAGAAGGAAGATCGAAATATAATGGGATCTGTAAACTACTTTTGAGTACATGTTTTTTTCATTATTGCACCTCCAGTTTTTTAAGTTAAGAAGTTGTGTAGAGAAAAAGGGTAGTTTTATATTGTGAGATTATTTGTGATTTGATCAAAATTGATATTTTAGCTATTTTGAATGTATTTAGAATGTATATTCCATGATCCATTGTATTTGAACAAACATTCAAAGTACGAGAATAGTTGTATGATTCAGTTTGAATCAGGAAGAGAACGCATATTTTAACACGTTACAAAAGCATAAGGGTGTTTTCATGGGAAGCCACCAGTAAATCTGGTGACTACGTCTGAATCCTTTGAACCTTTCAGCGATTGTGGAGTTTGATACTCTTTCTCATTCTGACTATTCGTGCTAAACATGCATCAATAATAGTTCACTTTTATTTTTATCAAAATACGGTTAAACTCTAACAAATTTCTTACCAAAATCAACAGCGAAAAACACTCATCTAATCCTGAAAATTTTCAATAAATTTTGAAATGGTTATCGGATTAATTACTGATAAACTGCCATTTATCCATTAAAACTCTCTAAAAAATTGTGATACAGAATAGTTTTGACTATCGTTCCTTTTAACTTTTGAGATGGGGGGG